>NW_019167915.1:15115112-15656018 GCF_002303985.1 Durio zibethinus | reverse complement strand
AAAAAATTTGTTTATTGAATAAATTCAAATAGTTTGACTATTCGAACAATTCTCTACTTAAAATCGCTATGACGTTTTATTTTGTCATAAAACAATTGTTTCAATTCATACTAGCTTATTCGAAATAAAATAATACTAATTTATTAATATTCTAAAAATTAATAAATAAGTAATTTAAAAAGTGAATCTGTTTACCAAATCAGCTCAAATAATTATGGCCATTCCAATAATTACCTATTTCAAATCGTTATTACTTTTTGTTTGGTCATATAATAGTTGTTTTTAATCGTACAAGCTTATTTGAAATAAAATAATACTAATTTATTAATATTTCAAAAATTAATAAGTAAAAAATTTAAAAAATAAATCTGTTTACCAAACCAATTTAAATAGTTATGACTATTTAAACAACTGTATACTTGAAATCATTATAATCTTTTCTTCTATAATAAAACAATTATTTTTTTTAATACTAACTTATTTAAAATAAAAATAATACCAATCTAATAATATTCCAAAAATTAATAACTAAGAGATTTAAAAAATAAAATTTTTTGCCAAACTAGTCAATAGTTAAGACTATATGAACAATTATCTATTTCAAATCATTATGACAAAACAAAAGGTCATAGCTATTTGAAATAGATAACTGGTCAAATAGTTATAACTATTTGAATGTATTAAGAAATATTATTTTTTAAAATTTCAGTAATTTATTAATATTAATAAATTAAATTATTATCGAAAAAGCTTGAAGAATAAAACAATTGATTTATGAACAAACAAATATGGATATATATTGAATATTATATAAAATCTATATTGAACTTGTGTTGATAAAATAATTTTTTTTAAATCTCTTACTCTTAAATAAAATAATAAATTATATTATATTATTTGAATAATTATATATTGAATACAATTTTTATAAAAAAATCAATAGTCATAATGATATTGAAATAGATAATAATTCAATAGTTTGAAATATTAACTTGTTTGTAAACATATCTAATGTTTAAATTCTTTTTCTATTAATTTATTGAAATATTAATAAATTATATTATTTTAATCTTAATAAGCTTGTATGAACAAAAACAATTGTTTTATGAGAAAACTAAAAGTCATAACGATTTAAAATAAATAATTGTTCAAATAATCATAATTATTTGAACTTATTTGATAAAAAGATTTATTTTTTAAATCTTTTACTTATTAATTGTTTAAATATTCATAAATTTGTATTATTTCATATGAAACAAGCTTGTATGAGTGGAAAAGGTTAAAGCCATTTGAAATAGATAATTGTTCAAATAGTCATAACTATTTGAACCTATTCGGTAAATAGATTCATTTTTTAAATCTATTACTTATTAACTTTTGGAATATTAATAAATTAGAATTATGTTATTTTGAATAAGCTTGCACAAACAAAAATAATTGTTTTGTGATGAAACAAAAGGTTATAATGATTTGAATCAAATAATTGTTCAAATAGTCATAACTATTTGCATTGGTCAAGCCAACAGATTCATTTTTTAAATCTGTTACTTATTAATTTTTAGAATATTAACAAATTTGCATTACTTTATTCTAAATAGGATTCTATGAATAGAAACAATTGTTTTCTGACAAAACAAATGGTCATAGTGATTTGAAAAAATAATCATTCAAATAGTTATAACTTATTAAATTGTTTTAGTAAACAGATTTATTTTTTAATTCTATTATTAATTTTGAAAATGTTAATAAATTGATATTATTTTATTCTGAACAAACTTATTTTGAACAAAAACATTTATTTTATGACAAAACAAAAGGTCATAATGATTTGAAATAGATAATTATTCAAATAGTCATAATTATTTGAACCAGTTCGGCAATCAAAATTATTTTTCAAATTTCTTACTAATTAATTTTTTAGGTACTAATAAATTTGTTTTATTTTATTCCAAATAAGTTAGTAAGAACTAAAAAATTTATTTTATGATAGAACAAAAGGTCATAACGATTTGAAATAAAGAATTGTTCATATAGCTTTAACTATTTGAATTGGTTCAACAAACAAATTTATTTTTTAAATCTCTTAGTTATTAATTTTCATAATATTATTACGTTAGCATTATTATATTTCGAATAAGCTTGTATGAATAGAAATAATTTTTTTATGATAGAACAAAAGGTTATAATAATTTGAAGGTTCAAATAGTTGTAACTATTTGAACTAGTTCTATAAATAGATTTATTTTTGAAATCTCCTACTTATTAATTTTTGAAATATTAATAAATTAGTATTATTTTATTCCAAAGAGCCTTGTATGATGAAAAACAATTGTTTTATGAAAAAACAAAATTTTGTAATGATTTAAAATAAATAATTGCTCAAATGGCCATAATTATTTGAATTAATTCGATAAACTAATTTATGTTTTAAATCTCTAACTAATCAATTTTTAAAATATTAATAAAGTAATATTATTTTATTTCAGATAAGCTTTTATGAATTGAAACAAATGTTTTATGATAAAATAAAAGGTTATAATGATTTTAAATAGATAGTTGTTCAAACAATCATAACTATTTGAACTTGTTTGGTAAACAAATTTATGTTTTTAAATTCTTGCTTATTAATTTTTTGAATGTTAATAAATTAGTATTATTTTATTTTGAATAAGCATGTATGAATTGAAACAATTATTTTATGACTAAACAAAAGACCAAAATAATTTGAAATAGATAATTGTTCTAATAGTCTTAACTATTTGCATTAGTTCGGTAAACACATTCATTTTTTAAATTCTTACTTATTAATTTTTAGAATATTATTAATTTGGTAATATCTTACTCAGAATAAACTTGTATGAGTAGAAACAAATGTTTTAGGACCAAACAAAAATCATAACGATTTGTGATAGATAATTGTTCAAATAGTCATAACTATTTGAACTAGTTTGATAAAGAGATTTAGTTTTTAAATGTCTTATCAATTTTTGAAACAATAATAAATTAGTATTATTTTATTCTAAATAATTTTGTATGAATAGAAACAATTGTTTTAAGACAAAACAAAATGTCTTAAAAATTTAAAATAGATAATAGTTTAAATGGACATGACTATTTGAACTTGTTCAGTAAACAGATTAATTTTTTAAATCTTCAACTTATTAATTTTTAGAATAATAATAAATTAGTATTATTTTATTCCAAATGCACTTGTATGAATAGAAACAATTGTTTTATGATAAAAACAAAAGATCATAATGACTTGAAATAAATAACTGTTCAAATACTCAAAACTATTTGAACTCGCTCAATAAATAGATTTATTTTTTAAATCTTTTACTTATTAATTTTTAAGTATTAATAAATTAGTATTATTTTATTTTGAATAAAGTTGTTTGAATAGAAAAAATTGGTTCATGACAAAACAAATAGTCATAATGATTTGAAATAAAAATTAGTTCAAAGAGTCATAACTATTTGAATGAATTTAGAAAACAGATTTATTTTTAAAATTTGTACTTATTAATTTTTGGAATATTAATAAATTTATATTATTTTATTGGAAATAAGCTTGCATGAACAAAACCAATTGTTTTATGAAAAAATAAAAAGTGATAATGTTTTGAAATAGATTTTTTTTAGATACTCATAACTATTTGAGCTTGTTTGGTAAACAAATAAATTTTTTAAATTCTCTTACTCTTTAATTTTCAAAATATTAATAAATTAGTATTATTTTATTTGAAATAAGCTTATATGAACTGAAATGTTTTATTACAAAACAAAAGGTCACAAATGATTTGAAATAGATAATTATTCAAATAATCATGACTATTTGAACTTATTTGGTAAACATTTATTTTTTAAAATTTTTTACTTAATAGTTATCAAAATATTAATAAATAAAAATTATTTTAATTTGAATAAGCTTGTATGAATAGAAACAATTGTTTTATGATAAAACAAAAAGTCATAACAATTTGAAATAAATAATTGTTTAAATAGTTAAAACGATTTGAGCTTGTTCGAAAAATAAATTTATTTTAAAAATTTTTTACTTACTAATTGTCTTAATATCAATAAATTTGTATTATTTTATTCGAAATAAGCTTGTATGAATTGAAAAAATCATTTAATGGCAAAGCCAAAGATTATAGTGATTTCAAATAGATAAATTATTCAAATAGTCATAATTATTGAAAGTTGTTCGATAAATAGAATCGTTTTTTAAATCTTTTAATTATTAATTTTTGAAATATTAACAACTTAGTATTATTTTATTTCAAATAAGCTTATATGAACTGAAATAATTTTTTTATTACAAAACAAAAGGTCATAATGACTTGAAATAGATAATTATTTAAATAGTCATGACTATTTGATCTAGTTTGGTAAACATATTTATTTTTAAAATTTTTTACTTATTAATTGTCAAAATATTATTAAATTAGCATTATTTTATTCTAAATAAGCTTATATGAACAAAAACTATTGCTTTTAACAAAAGAAAAAGTCATAATAATTTGAAAGAAATAATTGCTCAAATAGTCATAACTATTTGAAATGGTTTGTTAAGCGATTTACTTTTTAAATGTTTTACTTATTAATTTTCTAAATATTAATAAATTAGTATTAGTTTATTTTGAACAAACTTACATTACCAAAAACAATTGTTTTATGACAAAACCAAAAGTAATAACAATTTGAAATAGATAATTATTCAAATAGTTATAATTATTTGAATTGTTTTCGTAAATAGAATTATTTTCTAAATCTCTTACTTATAGATTTTTGAAATGTTAATAAAGTAGTTTTATTCTATTCCGAATAAGCTTCTATAAGTTGAAAAATTGTTTTACGACAAAACAAAAAGTCATAATGATTTGAAATAGATAAGTGTTCATAGCCTTAACTATTTGAACTAGTTCACAAACAAATTTATTTTTTAAATCTCTTAATTATTAATTTTTTTAATTTTATTAGATTAGTCCTATTTTATTTCGAATAAACTTATGTGAATAGAAATAATTGCTTCATGACATAACAAAAGGTTATAACAATTTGAAGTATACAATTGTTCAAATAGTCATAACTATTTGAACTGGTTTGGTAAACAAATTTATTTTTTAAATCTCTTACTTATTAATTTTTGAAAGATTAATAAATTAATACTATTTTATTCTGAATAAACTTGTATGAAAAAACCAATTGTTGTATGACCAAACAAAACATAATAATGATTTAAAATAGATAATTTGTTGAATGGACATAATTATTTAAACTGATTCAGTAAATAGATTCATTTTTTAAATTGCTTATTAATTTACAAAATATTAATAATTAGTATTATTTTATTTCAAATAAGTTTGCATGAACTAAAAAAATTATTTTATAGCTAAACAAAAGGTCATAATGATTTTAAATAGATAATTGTTCAAATAGTCATAACTATTTGAATTTGTTCGATAAACAAATTTATTTTTTTAAACTTTTGCTTATTAATTTTGGAAATATTAAAAAATTAGTATTATTTTATTTTGGATAAGCTTTTATGTACTGAAACAATTGTTTTATGTCAAAACAAAAGGTCATAATGATTTTAAATAAATAATTATTCAAATAGTAATAACTATTTTAACTTGTTCGGTAAATAGATTTATTTTTTCAAATCTTTTGCTTATTAATTTTTTGAATGCTAATAAATTTGGATTATTTTATTTTGAATGAGTTTGTAAGATATGAAACAAATATTTTATGATTAAACAAGAGGTTAGAATGATTTGAAATAGATAATTATTCTAATAGTTTTAACTATCTGAACTAGGTCAGTAAACACATTTATTTTTTAAATCACTTACTTATTAATTTTTAGAATATTACTAAATTAGTATTATTTTTAATCAAATAAGCTTCTATGATCAGAAACAATGGTTTTATGACAAAACAAAGATTTCATAGATTTTAGATTGATAATTATTCAAACAATCATAACTATTTAAACTGATTTGGTAAACAAATTTAATTTTTAAATTTGTTGCTTATTAATTTTTGAAATATTGATAAATTAGTATTATTTTATTTCAAAATAAGCTTGTATGATCAAAAACAATTATTTTATGACAAAGAAAAATGTCATACGATTTGTAGTAGATAATCGTTCAAATGGCCATAATTATTTTAACTGATTCAGTAAATAGATTTATTTTTAAAATTTCTTACTTATTAATTTAGGAAATATTGATAAATTAGTATTATTTTATTTCGTCTAAGCTTGTATTAACTGAAACAATTATTTTATGACAAATCAAAAGGTTATAAAGATTTTAAATTGACAATTGTTCAAATAATAATAACTATTTGAATTTGTTCAGTAAATAGATTTATTTTTTCAAATGTCTTTCTTATTAATTTTTTCAATGTTAATAAATTAGTATTAATTTTTTCTAAATAAGCTTGTATAAATTGAAACAGTTGTTTTATGGCTAAGCAAAAGGTTAGAATGATTTGTAATATATAATTATTCTAATAGTCTTAACCATTTGAACTGATTCAGTAAATAAAGTTATTTTTAAAATTTCTTACTTATTAATTTTCAAAATATTATTAAATTAGTATTATTTTAATTAGAATAAGCTTATATGAACAAAAAAATTGTTCTACAACAAAAGAAAAGGTGATAAAATTTGAAATAGATAATCATTCATATAGTTTTAACTATTTGAACTAGTTTGGCAATTAGATTTATTTTTTAATTTTCTTGGTTATTAAGTTTTGAAATATGATTAAATTAGCATTATTTATTTTGAATAAATAGTATGAACTATCAAAACTATTCAAACAAAAAGTTATAATGATTTGAAATAGATAATTATTCAAATAATCAAAACTATTTGAAATGTTTTGGTAAGCCATTTACTTTTTAAATCTTTTACTGATTAATTTTTTTAATATTAATAAATTAGTATTATTTTATTTCAAACAAACTTATATTAACAAAAACAATTGTTTTATGACAAAAGAAAAAGTAATAACGATTTGAAATAGATAATTATTTAAATAGTTATAATTATTTGAACTGATTTGGCAAATAGAATTATTTTCTAAATCTCTTACTTATAAATTTTTGAAATATTAATAAATTAGTTTTATTCTATTCTGAATAAGCTTTTATAAGTTGAAATAATTATTTTATGACAAAGCAAAAGGTTATAAAAATTGAAAATAAATAATTATTCATATAGTTTTAATTGTTCGAATTGATTTGGTAAACAGATTTATTTTTTAAATCTCTTAGTTATTAATTTTTAGAATATTACTAAATTAGTATTATTTTATTTCGAATAAGCTTGTATGACTAGACACAATTGTTTTATGATAGAACAAAAGGTTATAACAATTTGAAATAGATAATTATTCAAATAGTCATAACTATTCGAACTAGTTCAAAAACCAAATTTATTTTTTAAATCTCTTATCAATTCTTGAAAAATTAATAAATTAGTATTATTTTATTTCAAATAAGCTTTTACGTTGAAAAACTATTGTTTTATGACAAAACAAAAGGTAATAATGATTCGAAATAGATAATTGGTCACATGGCCATAATTATTTGAACTGATTCAATAAATTGATTTATTATTTAAATCTCTTACTTATTAATTTTTGAAGTATTAAGAAAGTACTATTATTTTATTTTGGATAAGCTTTTATGAACTAAAACAATTGTTTTATGACAAAACAAATGGTCTTTTGTTTTGTCACAAAATAATTATTTTCGTTCATGCAAGCTTATTTCAAATAAAATAATATAAATTTATTAATATTCCAAAAATAATAAATAAAAATTTTAAAAATAAATATGTTTTTTTGATAGTTTTAAATCGTTATAACTATTTGAACAATGATCTATTTCAAATCATTATGACAATTTGTTTTGTCTTAAATTTCTAGTCATAAAAGCTTATTCGGAATAAAAAAAACTAATTTATTAAAATTTCAAAAATTAATAAGTAAAAGATTTAAAAAATAATTTTTTTATCGAGCGAGTTCAAATAGTTATGACTATTTTAATAATTATTTATTTCAAATCCTTATGATCTTTTGTTTGTTGTAAAACAATTGCTTCTATTCATACAAGCTTATTTGAAATAAAATAATATTAATTTATTAATATTCTAAAAGTCAATACATTGGAGATATAAAAAAATTTGTTTACTGAACAAGTTCAAATATCATATCCATTTGAACTATTATCTATTTTAAAATCATTACGACATTTTGTTTTATCGTAAAACAACTGCTTTTATTCATATAAATTTATTCAAAATAAAATAACACTAATTTATTAATATTTCAAAAATTAATAAGAGATTTAAAAACTAAATCTATTTATCGAACCAGTTCAAATGTTATGACTATTTGAACAATTATTTATCTCAAATCATTATGATTTTTGTTTTGTCATAAAATAATTGTTTTTGTTCATACAAGCTTATTTGGAGTAAAATATTACTAAATTAATAATATAATAAAAATTGATAAGTAAGAGATTTAAACAATAAATGTGTTTGTTGAACTAGTTTAAATAGTTAAGACTATTAAAACTATTATTTATTTCAAATCGTTTTAACATTTTGTTTAGTCATAAAATAATTTCTTCAGTTCATACATGCTTATTCCAAATAAAATAATACTAATTTATTAACATTCAAAAAATTAATAAGCAAGAAATTAAAAAAATAAATTTTTTTACTGAATAAGTTCAAATAGTTATGACTATTTGAACAATTATTTATTAAAATAAATATGACCTTTTGTTTTAACATAAAACAATTGTTTCAGTTCGTAAAAGCTTATTTGAAATAAATAATATTACTTCATTAATATTTCAAAAATAGATAAGTTCGATATTTAAAAACAAGTTAGTTTATCAAATTATTTCAAATAATAATGGCCATTTGAACAATTACTATTTCAAATCATTATGAACTTTTGTTTTATCATAAAACAATTGTTTTTCATCATACAAGCATATTTAGAACAAAATAATACTAATTTATTAATATTTCAAAAATTAATAAGTAGTAGATTTAAAAAAATAAATTGGTTTACTGAACTAGCTCCTATTTGAATAATTATCTATTTCAAATCATCATAACCTTTTGTTCTATTATAAAATAATTGTTTTAGTTCATATAAGCTTTTTCAAAATAAAATAATACTAATTTAATAATATTTTAAAAATGAATAACTAAGAGATTTAAAAAATAAATCTGTTTGTCGAAGTAGTTCAAACAATTAAGGCTTTATGAATAATTATCTATTTCAAATTGTTATGACCCTTTGTTTTGTTATAAAACAATTGTTTTAGTTCATACAAGCCTATTCAAAATAAAATAATACTAATTTCTTAATATTTCAAAAATTAATAAGTGAGTGATTTAAAATGTGAATTTGTTTATTGAATCAGTTGAAATAATTATGGCCATGTCAACAATTATCTATTTCAAATCATTATTATCTTTTGTTTGGTCATATAACAATTGTTTTTTGAACATTCAAGCTTATTTGGAATAAAAATACTAATTTATTAATCTTTCAAAAATTAATAAGTAAGAGATTTAAAAAAATAAATTTGTTTGTTGAACTAATTCAAATAGTTATGACTGTTTGAATAATTATAAACTTTAAATAATTATAACCTTTTGTTCTATCATAAAATAATTATGTTTGTTCATACTAGCGTATTTGAAATAAAATAATACAAATCTAATAATATTCCAAAAATTAATATCTAAGCGATTTAAAAAATAAATTTGTTTCCTGAAATAGTTCAAATAGTTAAGACTATATGAACAATTATATATTTCCAATCATTATGGCCTTTTGTTTTGTCATGAAACAATTTTTTAAATTCATACTAGCTTATTTAGAATAAAATAAAATGAATTTATTAATATTTCAAAAAATAATAAGAAAGAGATTTAAAAAATAATTTTGTTTACCTAACCAGTTCAAAAAATTATGACTATTTGAATAATTATCTATTTCAAATCGTTATGACCTTTTTATTTTGTCATAAAACAAAATGTTTTTGTTCACATAAGTTTGTTCGAAATAAAATAATACTAATCCTATTAATATTTCAAAAATTAATAAGAGATTTTAAAAAATAAATCTATTTATCAAACTAGTTCAAATAGTTATGACTACTTGAGCAATTATTTTCTTCAAATCATTATGACTTGTTGTTATGTTATATGTTCATACAAGCTTATTCGAGTTAAAATAATATTGATTTACCAAAATTTTGGCAATTACTAAGAAAAAAATTTTAAAAATAAATATGTTTATTGAACTAGATCAAATCATTATGACCCTTTGTTTTGTCATAAAAAAATTATTATGTTCATATAAGCTTATTTGAAATAAAATAAAACTAAGTTATTAATATTCCAAAATTTAATAATTAAGAGATTTTAAAAATGAATCTATTTATCGAACAAATTTAAACAATTATGACTATTAGAATAATTATTTATTTGAAATTGCTATAACCTTTCATTTTGTCATAAAATGATTTTTTCTATTCATACAAGCTTATTTTGAATAAAATAATACAAATTTATTAATATTAAGACAATTAATAGGTAACAGATTTAAAAAATAAATCTATTTACCGATCAAGTTCAAATTATTATGACTATTTGAACAATTATTTATTTCAACTTGTTATTACTTTTTTAATTAACACCAAACAATTGTTTCTATTCAAACAAGCTTATTTGGATTAAAATAATTTTAATTTAATAAAATTTTGACAATTAATAAGTAAAAGATTTAAAAATTAAATATATTTGCCAAACAAGTTTAAATAGTCATGACTATTTGAATAATTATCAAATTCAAATCATTATGACCGTTTCTTTTGTAATAAAATATTTTTTTTCAGTACATATATGCCTATTTGAAATAAAATAATACTAGTTTATTAATATTTCAAAAATTAATGAGTAAGAGAATTAAAAAAAGAATATGTTTATCGAACAAGTTTAAATAGTTATGACAATGTAAACAATTATCTATTTCAAAACATTATGACTTTTTGTTTTGTCATAAAACAATTGGTTATGTTCATGCAAGAATAAAATAATATACATTTATTAATAATCCAAACATTAATAAGTAAAAGTTTAAAAGATAAATCTATTTTCTTAACACGTTCAAATAGCTTCGACTATTTGAATAATTATCTATTTCAAATTGTTATGACCTTTTGTTTTATCATAAACAAATTGTTTCTATTCATACAAACTTATTCAGAATAAAATAATACTAATTTATTAAAATTTCAAAAATTAATAAGTGAAAGATTAAAAAAATAAATCTATTTACCAAGTGAGTTCAAATAGCTATGACCATTTGAACAATTACTTAGTTCAAATGGTTATAATTTTTTGTTTTGTAATAAAAAATTGTTTTTATTCATACAAGTTTATTCAAAATAAAATAATACTAATTTATTATTATTTTAAAATTAATGAGTTGTAGACTTAAAAAATTTAATATGTTTACTAAACAAGTTCAAAGAGTCATATGTCCATTTGAATTATTATCTATTTCAAATCGTTATGACATTTTGTTTTATTAGAAAATAATTATTTTTATTCATACAAATTTATTCAGAATAAAATAACACTAATTTATTAATGCCTTAAAAATTAATAAGAGATTTAAAACCTGAATCTGTTTATCGGACTAGTTCAAATAGTTATGACTATTTGAATAATTATCCATCTCAAATGTTTATGATCTTTGTTTTATCATAAAATAATTGTTTCTATTCGTACAAGCTTCTTTGGAGTAAAATATTACTAAACTAATAATATTATAAAATTAATAAGTAAGATATTTAAAAAATAAATATGTTTGCCGAACTAGTTCAAATAATTAAGACTATTAGAACAATTATCTTTTTAAAATCATTTTGACCTTTTATTTAGTCATAAAATAATTGTTTCAATTCATACATGCTTATTCAAAATAAAATAATACTATTTTATTAACATTCATAAAATTAGTAAGTAAGAAATTTTAAAAAAATAAATAAATTTTAAAAAAATAAATCTATTTATTGAACAAATTCAAATAGTTATGACTATTTGAACGATTTTATATTTAAAATCTTTATGACCTTTTGTTTTGTAATAAAACAATTACTTTTGTTCATAAAAGCTTATCTAAAGTACAATAATATAATTTTACTAATATTCAAAACTTGAGAAGTTGGAGATTTAAAAAATAAATCAGTTTATAAAATCAATTCAAATATTTATGACCATCTGAACAATTATCTATTTTAAATTGTTATGAACTTTTGTTCTATCATAAAACAATTGTTTTTCATTATATAATTCTATTCAAAATAAAATAATACTAAATTAATAATATTTAAAAAATTAATGAGTAGGAGATTTAAAAAAGAAATCTATTTATAGAACTAGTTCAAATAGTTATGACTATTTGAGTAATTATTTATTTGAAATTGCTATAACCTTTCATTTTGTCATAAAATGATTTTTTCTATTCATACAAGCTTATTTTGAATAAAATAATAAAAATTTATTAATATTAAGACAATTAATAAGTAAAAGATTTAAAAAATAAATCTATTTACCGATCAAGTTCAAATTATTATGACTATTTGAACAATTATTTATTTCAACTTGTTATTACTTTTTTAATTAACATCAAACAATTGTTTCTATTCATACAAGCTTATTTGGATTAAAATAATTTTAATTTAATAAAATTTTGACAATTAATAAGTAAAAGATTTAAAAAATAAATATATTTGCCAAACAAGTTTAAATAGTCATTACTATTTGAATAATTATCAAATTCAAATCATTATGACCATTTCTTTTGTAATAAAATATTTTTTTTCAGTTCATACATGCCTATTTGAAGTAAAATAATACTAGTTTATTAATATTTCAAAAATTAATGTGTAAGAGAATTAAAAAAAGAATATGTTTATTGAACAAATTTAAATAGTTATGACAATGTAAACAATTATCTATTTCAAAACATTATGACTTTTTGTTTTGTCATACAACAATTGATTATGTTCATGCAAGAATAAAATAATATACATTTATTAATAATCCAAAAATTAATAAGTAAAAGTTTAAAAGATAAATCTATTTTCTTAACACGTTCAAATAGCTTCGACTATTTGAATAATTATCTATTTCAAATTGTTTATGACCTTTTGTTTTATCATAAACAAATTGTTGCTGTTCATACAAACTTATTCAGAATAAAATAATACTAATTTATTAAAATTCCAAAAATTAATAAGTGAAAGATTAAAAAAATAAATCTATTTACCAAGTGAGTTCAAATAGATATGATCATTTGAACAATTACTTAGTTCAAATCGTTATAATTTTTTGTTTTGTAATAAAAAATTGTTTTTATTCATATAAGTTTATTCAAAATAAAATAATACTAATTTATTATTATTGTAAAATTAATGAGTTGTAGACTTAAAAAATTTAATATGTTTACTAAACAAGTTCAAAGAGTCATATGTCCATTTGAATTATTATCTATTTCAAATCGTTATGACATTTTGTTTTGTTAGAAAATAATTATTTTTATTCATACAAAATTATTCAGAATAAAATAACACTAATTTATTAGTGCCTTAAAAATTAATAAGAGATTTAAAACCTAAATTTGTTTATCAGACTAGTTCAAATAGTTATGACTATTTGAATAATTATCCATCTCAAATGTTTATGATCTTTGTTTTATCATAAAATAATTGTTTCTATTCGTACAAGCTTCTTTGGAGTAAAATATTACTAAACTAATAATATTCTAAAATTAATAAGTAAGATATTTAAAAAATAAATATGTTTGCCGAACTAGTTCAAATAGTTAAGACTATTAGAACAATTATCTTTTTAAAATTATTTTGAACTATTATTTAGTCATAAAATAATTGTTTCTATTCATACATGCTTATTCAAAATAAAATAATACTATTTTATTAACATTCATAAAATTAATAAGTAAGAAATTTTAAAAAAATAAATCTATTTATTGAACAAATTCAAATAGTTATGACTATTTGAACGATTAGATATTTAAAATCTTTATGACCTTTTGTTTTGTAATAAAACAATTGCTTTTGTTCATAAAAGCTTATCTAAAGTAAAATAATATAATTTTACTAATATTCAAAACTTGAGAAGTTGGAGATTTAAAAAATAAATCAGTTTAGAAAATCAAATCAAATATTTATGGCCATCTGAACAATTATCTATTTTAAATCATTATGAACTTTTGTTCTATCATAAAATAATTGTTTTTCATTATATAAGCCTAGTCAAAATAAAATAATACTAATTTAATAATATTTAAAAAATTAATGAGTAGGAGATTTAAAAAATAACTCTATTTATAGAACTAGTTCAAATAGTTATGAGTATTTGAGTAATTATTTATTTGAAATTGCTATAACCTTTCATTTTGTCATAAAATGATTTTTTCTATTCATACAAGCTTATTTTGAATAAAATAATACAAATTTATTAATATTAAGACAATTAATAAGTAAAAGAACTAAAAAATAAATCTATTTACCGATCAAGTTTAAATTATTATGACTATTTGAATAATTATTTATTTCAACTTGTTATTACTTTTTTAATTAACATCAAACAATTGTTTCTATTCATATAAGCTTATTTGGATTAAAATAATTTAAATTTAATAAAATTTTGACAATTAATAAGTAAAAGATTTAAAAAATAAATATATTTGCCAAACAAGTTTAAATAGTCCTGACTATTTGAATAATTATCAAATTCAAATCATTATGACCGTTTCTTTTGTAATAAAATTTTTTTTTCAGTTCATATATGCCTATTTGAAGTAAAATAATACTAGTTTATTAATATTTCAAAAATTAATGAGTAAGAGAATTAAAAAAGGAATATGTTTATCGAACAAATTTAAATAGTTATGACAATGTAAACAATTATCTATTTCAAAACATTGTGACTTTTTGTTTTGTCATACAACAATTGATTATGTTCATGCAAGAATAAAATAATATACATTTATTAATAATCAAAAAATTAATAAGTAAAAGTTTAAAAGATAAATCTATTTTCTTAACACGTTCAAATAGCTTTGACTATTTGAATAATTATCTATTTCAAATTGTTTATGACATTTTGTTTTATCATAAACAAATTTTTTCTGTTCATACAAACTTATTCAGAATAAAATAATACTAATTTATTAAAATTCCAAAAATTAATAAGTGAAAGATTAAAAAAATAAATCTATTTACCAAGTGAGTTCAAATAGATATGACCATTTGAACAATTACTTAATACAAATCGTTATAATTTTTTGTTTTGTAATAAAAAATTGTTTTTATTCATACAAGTTTATTCAAAATAAAATAATATTAATTTATTATTATTGTAAAATTAATGAGTTGTAGACTTAAAAAATTTAATATGTTTACTAAACAAGTTCAAAGAGTCATATGTCCATTTGAATTATTATCTATTTCAAATCGTTATAAAATTTTGTTTTGTTAGAAAATAATTATTTTTATTCATACAAAATTATTCAGAATAAAATAACACTAATTTATTAGTGCCTTAAAAATTAATAAGAGATTTAAAACCTAAATTTGTTTATCGGACTAGTTCAAATAGTTATGACTATTTGAATAATTATCCATCTCAAATGTTTATGATCTTTGTTTTATCATAAAATAATTGTTTCTATTCATACAAGCTTCTTTGGAGTAAAATATTACTAAACTAATAATATTCTAAAATTAATAAGTAAGATATTTAAAAAATAAATATGTTTGCCAAACTAGTTCAAATAGTTAAGACTATTAGAACAATTATCTTTTTAAAATCATTTTGACCCTTTATTTAGTCATAAAATAGTTGCTTCAATTCATACATGCTTATTCAAAATAAAATAATACTATTTTATTAACATTCATAAAATTAATAAGTAAGAAATTTTAAAATAATAAATCTATTTATTGAACAAATTCAAATAGTTATGACTATTTGAATGATTATATATTTAAAATCTTTATGACCTTTTTATTTTGTAATAAAACAATTGCTTTTGTTCGTAAAAGCTTATCTAAAGTAAAATAATATAATTTTACTAATATTCAAAATTTGAGAAGTTGGAGATTTAAAAAATAAATCATTTTAGAAAATCAATTCAAATATTTATGGCCATCTAAACAATTATCTATTTTAAATCGCTACGAACTTTTGTTCTATCATAAAACAATTGTTTTTCATTATATAAGCCTATTCAAAATAAAAATAATACTAATTTAATAATATTTAAAAAATTAATGAGTGGGAGATTTAAAAAATAAATTTGTTTATAGAACTAGTTCATATAGTTATGACTATTTGAACAATTATGATTATTTTAACAACTATATATTTCAAGCCGTTATAACATTTTGTTTTGTGATAAAACAATTAAAGTTTATTCGAAATAAAATAATACAAATCTAATAATATTATGAAAATTGATAACTAAGAGATTTAAAAAATAAATTTGTTTGCCAAACCAATTCAAATAGTAAGGCAATATGAATAATTATTAATTTCAAATTGTTATGACCTTTTGTTTTATCGTAAAACAAATGTTTTTGTTCAAATAAATTTGTTCGAAATAAAATAATAATAATTTATTAATATTTTAAAAATTAATAAGAAATTTAAAAAATAAATCTATTTACCAAACTAGTTTAATTATTTATAATAATTTAAGCAATTATTTATTTCAAATCGTTATGACCATTTGTTTTGTCATAAACCAATTGTTTCTACTGATATAGTCTTATTTGGAATAAAGTAATGCTAATCTATTAACATTTTAAAAATTAATAAGTAACGGATTTAAAAAATGAATCTGTTGGCCTGACAAATGCAAATAGTTATGACTATTTGAATAATTATCTATTTCACATTATTGTGATCTTTTGTTTTGTCATAAAACAATTGTTTCTATTCATACAAGCTTATTCAAAATAACATAATTCTAATTTATTAATATTTTGAAAATAATAAGTAAGAGATTTAAAAATTGATGCTACTTATCGAACAAGTTCAAATAGTTATGACTATTTGAATAGTTACCTATTTCAAATCGCTAAACCTTTTGTTTTGTCTTAAAAGATTTTTTTTCTGTTCATACAAGTTTATTTCAATTAAAATAATATAAATTTATTAATATTTAGAAATCAATAAGTAAAAAATTTAGAAAATAAATTTATTTACCAAGTAAGTTTAAATAGTTTTGACTATTTAAATAATTATTTATTTCAAATTGTAATGACTTTTTATTTTGTTATAAAATAATTGTCTCTATTCATACAAGCTTATTCGGATTAAAATAATATTAATTTATTAATATTTTGACAATTAATAAGGAAAGATGTTAAAAATAAATATATTTACCAAACAAGTTCAAATAGTCATAACTATTTGAATAATTATCTATTTCAAATCGTTATGACCTTTTGTTTCGTCAAAAAACAATTGTATTAGTTCATGTAGGCTTATTCAAAATAAAATAATACTAATTTATTAATACAAAAAAATTTTGAATAAGAGATTTAAAAAATGAATCTATTTATCGATCAAGTTCAAATAGTTATGACTATTTGAACAATTTTCTATTTCAAATCATTATGACATTTTCTTTTGTTATAAAACAATTATTTTTATTCATATAAGCTTATTCCAAATAAATTAATATAAATTAATTAATATGTCAATAGTCATAACTATTTGAACTGATTCAGTAAAGAGATTTAATTTTTAAATCTCTTATTAATTGTCAAAATAGTAATATATTAGTACTATTTTATTCTGAATAATTTTGTATGAATATAAACAATTGTTTTACGACAAAACAAAATGTCATAACGATTTGAAATAGATAATAGTTCAAATGGACATGACTATTTGAAATTGTTTGGTAAATAGATTAATATTTTAAATCTTCAACTTATTAAAGTTTGTTCATACAACTTATTATTTTATTCCAAATAAACTTGTATGAATAAAAACAATTATTTTATGACAAAACAGAGGACCATGACGATTTGAAATAAATAATTATTTAAATAATCATAGCTATTTGGACTCACTTGGTAAATGAATTTATTTTTAAAATATTTTATTTAGTAATTTTGAAATATTAATAAATTAGAATTATTTTATTTTGGATAAGGTTTTTTGAACATAAACAATTGGTTTATGATAAAACAATGGTCATAATGATTTGAAATAGATAATTGTTCAAATAGTCATAACTATTTGAACATGTTCAAAAAATAGATTTATTTGTTAAATTTTTACTTATTAAGTTTTCGAACATTAATAAATTTATATTATTTTATTTGAAATAAGCTTGCATGAATAGAACCAATTGTTTTGTGACAAAACAAAAGGTTATAATGTTTTGAAATAGATAATTATTCAGATACTTATAACTATTTGAAATTGTTTGGTAAACAGATTTATTTTTTTTAATTCTCTTACTCTTTATTTCAAATAAGCTTACATGAACTGAAGCAATTGTTTTATTACAAAACAAAAGGTCACAATGATTTGAAGTAGATAATTATTCAAATAGTCATGAGTATTTGAACATAGTCGGTAAACATATTTTTTTAAAATCTTTTCTTTATTAATTGTCAAAATATTAATAAATTAATATTATTTTAATCCAAATAAGCTCGTATAGACAAAAATAATTGTTTTATGACAAAACAAAAAAGTCATAAGAATTTGAAATAAATAATTGTTCATATAGTCACAAAGATTTGAACTTGTTTAGTAAACAAATTTATTTTTTAAATCTTTAACTTATTAATTGTCTTAATATTAATAAATTTGTATTATTTTTTTTCAAATAAGCTTGTATGAATAGAAACAATCATTTTATGACAAACCAAAAGGTTATAATGATTCCAAATCGATAATTGTTCAAATATTCATAGTTATTTAAACTTGTTCAATAAATAGATTCATTTTTCAAATCTCTTAATTATTAATTTTTAGAATATTAATAACATAGTATTATTTTATTTTGAAATACCTTATATGAATTGAAATAATTTTTTTATGACAAAACAATGTCATAATGATTTGAAAAGGATAATTATTCAAATAGTCATGACTATTTAATCTAGTTCGGTAAACATTTATTTTTAAATTTTTTACTTATTAATTGTCAAAACATTAATAAATCAGTTTCATTTTAATCTGAATAAGCTTGTATGAACAAAAACTATTCTTTTATAACATAACAAAAAGTTATAACGATTTGAAATAAATAATGGTTAAATATTCATAACTATTTGAACTGGTTTGATAAACAAATTTATCTTTTAAATATCTTATTAATTTTCAAAATATTAATATCTTAATATTATTTTATGCTGAACAAACTTATATGAACAAAAACATTTGTTTTATGACAAAACAAATGTAACGATTATAGAATTCAAAGTGTATTATTTGAACTAAATTAAAATATTTTTAAATCTAATATAATTATTGAAAATAATAAAATATTTATTTTATTCAAATAGTTAGTATAAAATGAAAAATCTATTTTACGACAAAGGTATAACATTTAATAAAAATTATTCATATACCTTAGCTATGACCTGTTTTGCAATAAATTCATTTTTTAAATCTCTTAGTTATTAATTTTTGGAATATTATTACATTAGTATTATTTTATTCTTAATAAGCTTGTATGAATAGAAATAATTATTTTATGATAGAACAAAAGGTTATAACAATTCGAAATATATAATTGTTCAAATAGTCATAACTATTTGAGCTAGTTTGATAAACATATTTATTTTTTAAATCTTCTACTTATTAATTTTTGAAATATTAATAAATTAGTATTATTTTATTTTGAATAGGCTTGTATGAAGAAAATAATTATTTTATGACAAAACAAAAGTTAATAACGATTTGAAACAGATAATTGTTCAAATAGCCATAATTATTTGAATTGATTCGCTAAACTAATTTATATTTTAAATCTCTAACTTATCAATTTTTATAGTGTTAATAAAGTAATATTATTTTGTTTCAAATAAGCTTTTATGGTCTGAAACAATTATTTTATGATAAAATAAAAGGTCAGAGCGATTTTAAATAGATAATTGTTCAAATAGTCAAAACTATTTGAACTTGTTTGGTAAATAGATTTTTTTTAATTTCTTACTTATTAATTTTCTAAATGTTAATAAATTTGAATAAGCATGTATGAGCTAAAGCAATTATTTATGACTAAACAAAAGGTTGAATGATTTGAAATAGATAATTGTTCTAATAGTCTTAACTATTTAAACTAATTTGGCAAACGCATTTATTTTTTAAATCCTTACTTATTAATGTTTAGAATATTATTAATTTAGAAATATTTTACTATGAATGAGCTTGTATGAATAGAGATAAATGTTTTAGGACAATACAAAGATATAATGATATGAGACAGATAATTGTTCAAATAGTCATAACTATTTGAATTGGTTCAATAAAGAGATTTAGTTTTTAAATCTCTTATTAATTTTCGAAATACCAATAAATTAGTATTATTTTATTTAAAATAATTTTATATGAATAGAAGCAATTGTTTTATGACAAAACAAAATGCCATATCAATTTGAAATAGACAATAATTCAAATGGCCATGAATATTTGAACTTGTTCGGTAAATAGAATAATTTTTTAAATCTTCAACTTATTAATTTTTAGAATATTAATAAATTAGTATTATTTTATTATAAATAAACTTGCGTGAATAGAAACAATTTTTTTATGACAAAACAAAGGATCATAACAAATTGAAATAAATAATTATTTAAATAATCATAACTATTTGAACTCGCTCAGTAAACATATTTATTTTTAAAGTCTTTTACTTATTAATTTTGGAACATTAATAAATTAGTATTATTTTATTCCAAATAGGGTTTTTTGAATAGAAACAATTAGTTTACGACAAAACAAATGGTCATAATGATTTGAAATAGATAATTATTCAAATAGTCATAACTATTTGAACGTGTTCTAAAAATAGATTTATTTTTTAAATTTTACTTATTAATTTTTGGAATATTAATAAATTTATATTATTTTATTTGAAATAAGCTTGCATGAACAAAATCAGTTGTTTTATGACAAAATAAAAGGTCATAATGTTTTAAAATAGATAATTAGTCAGATAGTCATAACAATTTGAACTTGTTCAGTAAATAGATTTATTTTTTTAATTCTTACTCTTTAATTTTTGGAATAATAATAAATTAGTATTATTTTATTTCAAATAAGCTTACATGAATTGAAACAATTGTTTTTTTACAAAACAAAAGGTCACAATGATTTGAAGTAGATAATTATTCAAATAGTCATGACTATTTGAACTTGTTCGGTAAACATATTTTTTTGAAATCTTTTACTTATTAATTGTAGAAATATTAATAATTTAATATTATGTTAATGCAAATAAGCTCGTATAGATAGAAACAATTATTTTATGACAAAATAAACAAGTCATAAGAATTTGAAATAAATAATTGTTCAAATAATCATAACGATTTGAACTTGTTCAGTAAACAAATTTATTTTTTAAATCTTTTACTTCTTAATATTAATAAAATTGTATTATTTTATTCAAAATAAGCTTGTATGAATAGACAATGTCATTTTATGACAGACCAAAAGGTTATAGCAATTCTAAATCAATAATTGCTCAAATGGTCATAATTATTTAAACTTGTTTGGTAAATAGATTCATTTTTTAAATCTCTTAAATTTTCAGAATATTAATAACATAGTATTATTTTATTTCGAATAACCTTATATGAACTAAAATAATTTTTTTATGACAAAACAAAAGGTCATAACGATTTAAAAGAGATAACTATTCAAATAGTCATAACTATTTGATCTAGTTCGATAAATATATTTATTTTTTAAATGTTTTACTTATTAATTGTTAAAATATTCATAAATTAGTATTATTTTAATCTAAATAAGCTTGTATGAACAGAAACTCTTATTTTATAAGAAAACAAAGAGTCATAACAATTTGAAATAAATAATTGCTTAAATTTTATAATTATTTGAACTAGTTTGACAAACAAATTTATTTTTCAAATCTTTTATTAATTTTTGAAATATTAATAGATTAATATTATTTTATTCTGAGCAAACTTTTATGAACAAAAACATTCATTTTATGATAAAACAAAAGGCCACTAGGATTTGAAATAGATAATTGTTTAAATAGTTATAATTATTTGAATTGGTTAGGTAGATAAAATTTTTTTAATCTCTTACTTATTAATTTTTGAATTATTAATAAATTCATTTTATTATATTCCAAATAATCTAGCATGAATTGAGAAAATTGTTTTATGACATAACAAAAGGTTATAACGATTTGAAGTATACAATTGTTCAAATAGTCATAGTTATTTGAACTGGTTCAGTAAACAGATATATTTTTTAAATCTCTTACTTATTAATTTTTGAAAGATTAATAAATTAGTATTATTTTATTCCAAATAAGCTTGTATGATAAAAAAATAATTGTTATATGACCAAACAAAAGGTGATAACAATTTAAAATAGATAATTGTTGAAATGGCCATAATTATTTGAACTGGTTTAGCAAATAGATTCACTTTTCAAATCACTTAATTATTAATTTTTGGAATAATAATAAATTAAAATTATTTTATTTTAAATAAGCTTGTATGAACTGAAACTATTGATTTATGACAAAATAAAAGGTCATAGCGATTTTAAATAAACAATTGTTCAAATAGTCATAACTATTTGAATTTTTTTGATAAACAAATTTATTTTTTGAAACTCTTGCTTATTGATTTTTGAAATATTAAGAAATTAGTATTATTTTATTTTGGATTAGCTTTTATGAACTGAAACAATTGTTTTATGTCAAAACAAAAGGTTATAATTATTTTACATAATTGTTTAAATAGTCATAACTATTTGAACTTGTTTGGCAAAAATAGATTTATTTTTTCAAATCTTTTATTTATTTATTTTCCAAATGTTCATAAATTCAGATTATTTTATTTTGAATAAGTTTGTAAGACATGAAACAAATATTTTATAACTAAATAATAGGTCTAAACGATTTGAAATAGATAATTATTCTAATAGTTTTAACTATTTGAACTGGTTTAGCAAACACATTTATTTTTTAAATCTCTTACATATTAATTTTTAGAATATTATTAAATTAGTGTTATTTTTAACCAAATAAGCTTCTATGATTAGACATAATTGTTTTATGACAAAACAAAGATTTTAATGATTTGAGATTGATAGTTGTTCAAATAGTCATAACTATTTGAATTGGTTCGGTAAATAGATTTATTGTTTAAATCTATTACTTATTAATTTTTGAAATATTAATCAATTAATATTATTTTATTTCAAATAAGTTTATATGATCAAAAATAATTATTTTATGACAAAATAAAAAGGTCATACTGATTTGAAATCGATAATCATTCAAATGACAATAATTATTTTAACTAATTTGGTTAACATATTTATTTTTTAGATTTCTTACTTATTAATTTAGGAAATATTAATAAATTAGTATTATTTTATTTTTTCTAAGCTTGTATTAACTAAAACAATTATTTTATAACAAATTAAAAAGTTATGACAAATCAAATAATAATAGCTATTTAACTTGTTCGGTAAATAGATTTATTTTTTAAATCTCTTTCTTATTAATTTTTGGAATGCTAATAAATTAGTATTAATTTATTCTAAATAAGCTTGTGTGAATTGAAACAATAGTTTTATGACTAAACAAAAGGTCAGAATGATTTGAAGTAAATAATTATTCTAATAGTCTTAACCATTTGAAATGATTAGATAAACAAATTTATTTTTTAAATTTCTTTCTTATTAATTTATGAAATATTACAAAATTAGTATTATTTTAATCTGAATAAGCTTGTACAAACAAAACAATTATTTTGTGACAAAAGAAAAGCTCATAACAATTTAAAATAGATAACCATTCATATAGTCTTAACTATTTAAATTGGTTCGACAATTAGATTTTTTTTTAATTTTCCTGGTTATTAAGTTTTGAAATATTATTAAATTTGCATTATTTTCTTCTGAATAAATTAGTATAAATAGAACCAATTGTTTGATGACAAAATAAAAGGTTATAATGAATTGAAATAGGTAATTATTCAAATAGCCAAAACTATTTAAAATAGTTTGGTAAGCAAATTTACTTTTTAAATCTCTTACTGATTAATTTTTTAAATATTAATAAATTAGTATTATTTTATTTTGAACAAACTTACATTAACAAAAACAATTGTTTTATGACAAAACAAAAAGTAATAACGATTTGAAATAGATAATTGTGTAAATAGTTATAATTATTTGAATTGATTTCGTAAATAGAATTATTTCCTAAATCTCTTATAAATTTTTGAAATATTAATAAATTAATTTTATTATATTTCAAATAGGCTTGTGTGATCTGAAATAATTGTTTTATGAAAAAACAAAATGTTATAACAATTTGAAATAAATAATTATTCATCTAGTCTTAACTATTTGAACTAGTTCGGCAAATGGATTTATTTTTTAAATCTCATAGTTATTAATTTTTAGAATATTATTAAATTATTATTATTTTATTCTGGATAAGCTTTGTATGAATAGAAACAATTATTAAGATAGAACAAAGGTTATAACAATTTGAAATATATAATTATTCAAATAGTCATAGCTATTTGAACTGATTCACCAAAGAAATTTCTTTCCTAAATCTTTTATTAATTCTTGAAATATTAATAAATTACCATTATTGTGTTTTGAAAAAACTTATTTGTTGAAAAACAATTGTTTTATGACAAAACAAATGGTAATAACGATTTAAAATAGATAGTTATTTGAATGGCTATGATTATTTGAACTGATTCGGTAAACTAATTTATTTTTTTAAATCTCTTGCTTATTAATTTTCAAAATATTAATAAAGTAGTATTATTTTATTTTAGATAAGCTTTTTATAAACTAAAACAATTGTTTTATGACAAAATAAATGGTCATAATGATTTTATATAGATAATTGTTGAAGCCATAACTCTTTGAACTTGTTCGATAAATAGATTTATTTTTTTCAAATCTAATGCTTATGAATTTTTTGAATATCAATAAATTAGTATTATTTTATTCCAAATAAGCTTGTATGAATTGAAATAATTATTAAATGAGTAAACAAAAGGTCAAAATAATTTGAAATAGATAATTATTCTAATAGTCTTAACTATTTAAATTGGTTTGGCAAGCACATTTATTTTTTAAATCTCTTATTAATTTTCAGAATATTATTAAATTAGTATTATTTTTATCTGAATAAGCTTGTATGATCAAAAATAATTATTTTATCAGAAAACAAAGATCATAACAATTTGAGATTGATATTTGTTCAAATAGTCATAACTATTTAAAATGGTTCAGAAAATAGCTTTAGTTTTTAAATCTTTTTCTTATTAATTTTTGAAATATTAATAAAATAGTATTATTTTATTTCAAATAAGTTTTTGTGAACTAAAACAATTGATTTATGACAAAACAGAAAGTGCTAACGACTTTAATAGATAATTATTCAAACAATCAAATCTATTTCAACTTGTTTGGTAAACAAATTTATTTTTTTAAATCTCTTACTCATTAATATTTCGAATGTTAATAAATTAGTATTATTTTATTCTGAATAAGCTTGTGTGAACTGAAATAATTGTTTTATGACTAAAAAAAAGGCTAAAACGATTTCAAATATATAATTGTTCTAATAATCTTAACTATTTGAATTGGTTCGGCAAACACGTTTATTTTTTAAATCACTTATTTTTTTGGAATATTATTAAATTAGTATTATTTTAATTGAATAAGCTTGTATGAAAAGAAAAAATTATTTTTTTGACAAATAAAGATCATAAAGATTTGAGATAGAAAATTGTTCAAATAGTCATAACTATTTGAACTGTTTCAGTAAATAGATTTCATTTTTAAATCTCTTATTAATTATCAAAATATTAATAGATCAGTATTATTTTATTCTTAATAATTTTGCATGAACAAACATAATTGTTTTATGACAAAACAAAATATAATTACAATTTGAAATAGATAATAGTTCAAATAGACATAACTATTTGAACTTTTCGAAAAATAGATTTATTTTTTAAATTTCAAACTTATTAATTTTTAGAATGCTAATAAATTAGAATAATTTTATTTTAATAAAATTGATACAATTGTTTTATGACAAAACAAAAAGATCATAACAATTTGAATATATTTAATAAAAAATTTACTTTTTAATCTTTTACTTATTATTTTTGAATTAATACATTAGTATATTTTATTTTAAAAAACTTTATGATTAGAAATAATTGTTGTTATGACAAACAAAAGTCATAATGATTTGAAATAGAAATTCTTCAAATAGTTATAACTATTTGACATATTCGGAAAGTATATTTATTTTTAAAATTTTACTTATTATTTTGAAAATTTATAAGCTAAACTAAAAAAAAGGATATAATGTTTTGAAATAGATAATTGTTCAGATAATCATAACTATTTAAATTTATTCGATAAACATATATTTTTTTAATTCTCTTACTCATTAATTTTTGGAATATTAATAAATTAGTATTATCTTACTTCATATAAGCTTATATGAACTGAAACAAGTGTTTTATTACAAAAAAAAGGTCATAATGATTTGAAATAGATAATTATTCAAATAGTCATGACTATTTGAACTTGTTTGATAAACATATTTAATTTTTTAAATCTTTTACTTATTAATTGTTAAAATATTTATAAAATTAATATTATTTTAATTCGAATAAACTTGTACGAATAGAAATAATTGTTTTATGATAAAACAAAAAATCATAACAAGTTGAAATAAATAATTGCTCAAATAAACATAACAATTTGAACTTATTTACAAACAATTTTTTTTAAAAATCTTTTACTTATTAATTGTCTTAATATTAATAAATTTATATTATTTTATTCGAAATAAGCTTGGATAAACAAAAAAAAAATTCTTTTATGATGAAACAAAAGGTTATACCTATTTCAAATAGATAATTATTCAAACAGTCATAATTATTTAAATTTATTCAGTAAATAGCTTCATTTTTTAGATCTCTTTATTATTAATTTTTAGATTATTAATAAATAGTATTATTTTATTTTGAATAAGCTTATATGAACTAAAATAATTCTTTTATGACAAAAAAAAAAGGTCATAACGATTTGTAAAAAGATAATAATTCAAATAGTCATGATTATTTGATCTAGTTCAATAAACAAATTTATTTTTAAAATTTTTTACTTATTAATTATTTAAATATTAATAAATTAGTATTATTTTAATCTAAATTAGCTTGTATGAATAGAAACTATTGTTTTCTAACAGAATAAAAAGTCATAATGATTTGAAATAAATAATTGCTTAAATATTCATGACTATTTAAACTAGTTTGACAAACAAAATTATTTTTTAAATCTCTTATTAATTTTTTAAATTAATAGATTATTATTACTTTATTTCGAACAAACTTATATGAACAAAAATATTTATTTTATGACAAAACAAAAGGTCATAATGATTTAAAATATATAATTGTTCAAAAAGTCATAATTATTTGAACTAGTTAGGTAAATAGAATTATTTTTTAAATCTCTTACTTATTAATTTTTGAAATATTAATAAATTTATTTTATTTTATTCCAAAAAAGCTGGTATGAATTCAACAAAACATATTTTATGACAAAACAAAAGGTCATAACTATTTAAAATAGATAATTGTTCATATAGTTTTAAATATTTAATTGGTTCAACAAACAAATTTATATTTTAATTCTATTAGTTATTAATTTTTGGAATATTATTATACTAGTGTTATTTTATTTCAAATAAACTTGTATGAACAAAAATAATTGTTTTATGATCGAACAAAAGGTTATAACAATTTAAAGTTTACAATTGTTCAAATAGTCATAACTATTTGAACTAGTTTGGTAAATCGATTTATTTTTTAAATCTCTTACTTATTAACTTTTGAAAGATTAATAAATTAGCATTATTTTATTTTGAATAAGCTTGAATGTTCAAATACAATTCTTATATGGTAAAACAAAAGGTAATAACAATTTTGAAATAGATAATTGTTGATATGGCCATAATTATTTGAACTAATTCATTAAACAAATTCACTTTTTAAATCACTTATTAAGTTTTGAAATATTAATAAATTAGCTTTATTTTATTTTGAATAAGCTTGTATGAACTAAAATAGATAATTATTCGAATAGTCTTGGCTATTGATCTAGTTTAGCAAACATATTTATTATTAAAATTTTTTACCTATTAATTGTCAAAATATTAATAAATTAGTTTTATTTTAATCCGCACATGCTTGTATGAACAGAAACTATTGTTTTATAAGAGAACAAAAAGTCGTAACGATTTAAAATAAATAATTGCTTAAGTAGTCATAACTATTTAACTAGTTTGATAAACAGATTTATTTTTTAAATATCTTATTAATTTTTGAAATATCAATAGATTAGTATTATTTATTCCGAACAAACTTATATGAACAAAAACATTTGTTTAATGACAAAACAAAGGGACATAATGATTTGAAATAGATAATTGTTCAAATAGTCAGAATTATTTGAACTGGTTAGGTAAACAAAATTATTTTTTAAATCTCTTACATATTAATTTTTGAAATATTAATAGATTCATTTTATTGTATTCCAAAAAAGCTAACATGAATAGAAAAAATTGTTTTATGATAAAATAAAAATGATTTGAAATAGATAATTATTCATACACTCTCAACTATTTGAGCTAGTTCGACAAACAAATTTATTTTTTAAATCTCTTAGTTATTCATTTTTAGAATATTATTATATTAGTATTATTTTATTTCAAATAAACTTTTATGAATAGAAATAATTGTTTTATGACAAAACAAAAGGTTATAATAATTTAAAGTATACAATTGTTCAAATAGTCATAACTATTTAAATTGGTTTGGTAAACAGATTTATTTTTGAAATCTCTTATTAATTTTTGAAAGATTAATAAATTAGTATTATTTTATTTTGAAAAAACTATAATGATAAAAAACAATTGTTATGTGACCAAAAAAAAGGTAATAATGATTTAAAATAGATAATTGTTGAAATGGACATAATTATTTGAACTGATTTGGTAAATAGATTTATTTTTTAAACATTAACTTATTAAGTTTTGAAATATTAGTAAATTAGTATTATTTTATTTTGAATAAGCTTGTATAAACTAAAATAATTGTTTTATGAGAAAACAAAATGTCATAATGATTTTAGATAGATAATTATTCAAATAGTTGTAACTATTGAATTTGTTCAGTAAACAAATTTATTTTTTTAACTCTTGCTTATTAATTTTCAAAATATTAAGAAACTAGTATTGTTTTATTTTGGATAAGCTTTTATGAGCTGAAACAATTGTTTTATTTCAAAACAAAAGGTGATAATGATTTTAAATAAATAATTGTTCAAATAGTCATAACTATTTAAACTTGTTTGATAAACATATTTATTTTTCAAATCTTTTTCTTATTAATTTTTTGAATGTTAATAAAATTGGATTATTTTATTTTGAATAAACTTGTAAGATATGAAACAAATATTTTATGACTAAACAAAATGCCAAAGCAATTGGAAATAGATAACTATTTTAATAGTTTTACCTATTTGATTTGGTTCAACAAACACATTAATTTTTTAAATCTCTTACTTATTAATTTTTGAAATATTATAAAATTTCTATTATTTTTAACCGAATAAGCTTCTATGTTCAAAAATAGTTATTTTCGAATAAGCTTGTATGACCAAAAGCAATTGTTTTATGACAACACAAAATGTCATACTAATTTGAAATAGATAATCGTTCAAATGGGCATAATTGTTTTAATTGATTCAGTAAATAGATTTATTTTTAAAATTTTTTACCTATTAATTTAGGAAATATTAATAAATTAGTATTATTTTATTCCATTTAAGCTTGTATTAACTGAAACAATTATCTTATGACAAATCAAAAGGTTATAATGATTTTAAATAGACAATTGTTCAAATAGTAATAACTATTTGAATTTGTTTGGTAAATAGATTTATTTTTTTAAATCTCTTTCTTATTAATTTTTCAAATGTTAATAAATTAGTTTTAATTTATTCTGAATAAGCTTGTATGAACTGAAACAATTGTTTTATGATTATAAAAAAAGTCAGATCGACTTGAAATAGATAATTATTCTAATGTCTTAACCATTTGAACTGATTCGGTAAACAAATTTATCTTTTAAATCTCTTACTTATTAATTTTTGAAATGTTATTAAATTAGTATTATTTTAATCAAAATAAGCTAGTACAAATAAAATAATTGTCGTACGACAAAAAAAAATGATAACAATTTCAAAAAGATAATCATTCATATAGTCTTAGCTATTTGAACTAGTTAGGCAATTAGATTTACTTTTAATTTTCTTAGCTATTAAGTTTTGAAATATTATTAAATTATTATTATTTTATTTCGAATAAAATAGTATGGACATAACCAATCGTTTGATGACAAAATAGAAGGTGATAACGATTTGAAAGAGATAATTATTCAAATAGTCAAAACTATTTGAAATGATTTGTAAACAGATTTACTTTTTGAATCTCTTACTGATTAATTTTTTAAATATTAATAAATTAGTATTATTTTATTTGAATAAACTTATATTAACAAAAACAATTGTTTTATGACAAAACAAAAAGTAATAAAGATTTGGAATAAACAATTGTTCAAATAGTTATAACTATTTGAACTAGTTTGGTTAATAGAATTATTTTCTAAATCTCTTACTTATAAAATTTGAAATGTTAATAAATTAGTTTTATTCTATTTTGAATAAGCTTGTATGAGCTGAAATAATTATTTTATGACAAACAAAAGGTCATAACAATTTGAAATAAATAATTATTCATATACTCTTAACTGTTTAAACTGGTTTCGTAAATGGATTTATTTTTTAAATCTCTTAGTTATTAATTTTCAGAATATTATTAAGTTAGCATTATTTATTCCAAATAAGTTTGTATGAACAGAAACAATTATTTTATGATAGAAAAAAAGGTTATAACAATTTGAAATAGATAATTGTTCAAATAGTCATAACTATTTAAACTAGTTAGGTAAATGGATTTAATTTTTAAATCTTTGATTAATTCTTAAAATATTAGCAAATTAGTTTTATTTTATTTTGAATAAGCTTGTAGGTTGAAAAATAATTGTTTTATGATAAACAAAAGGTAATAACTATTTGAAATAGATAGTTGTTTAAATGGCCATAATTATTTGAACTGATTAACTAAATAGAATAAACTTGTATGAACTGAAAAAATTATTATATGACTAAACCATAGGTTGGAGCGATTTGAAATAGATAATTATTTTAATAGTCTTAACCATTTGAATTGGTTCAGTAAACACATTTATTTTTTAAATCCCTTATTAATTTGCAGAATATTATTAAATTAGTATTATTTTTATCCAAATAAGCTTATATGATCAGAAACAATTGTTTTATGACAAAACAAAGATCATAATGATTCGAGATTTATATTTGTTCAAATAGTCATAACTATTTGAACTGGTTCAAAAAACAGCTTTAGTTTTTAAATCTCCTACTTATTAATTTTTGAAATATTAATAAAGTAGTATTATTTTATTTTGGATAAGTTTTTATGAACTAAAATAATTGTTTTATGGCAAAACAAAAGGTCACAACGACTTTAAATAGATAATTATTGAAATAGTCAAATCTATTTGAACTTATTTGGTAAACATATTTTTTTTAAATCTCTCACTCATTAATTTTTTGAATGTTAATAAATTAGTATTAATTTATTTTGAATAAGCTTATATGAACTAAAATAATTGTTTTATGACTAAAGAAAAGGTTAGAAGTATTTGAAATCAATAATTGTTCAAATAGTCTTAACTATTTGAACTGGTTCAACAAACACATTTATTTTTTAAATCTTGTACTTATTAATTTTCTAAATACTATTAAATTAGTATTATTTTAATTCAAATAAGCTTGAATGAAAAGGAACAATTATTTTATGACAAAATAAAGATCATAACGATTTGAGATAGATAATTGTTTAGATAGTCATAACTATGTGAATTATTTTGGTAAACATATTTTGTTTTTAAATCTCTTATTAATTTTCAAAATATTAATAGATCAGTATTATTTTTTCTTTGAATAATTTTGCATGGACAGAAACAATTGCTTTATGACAAAACAAAAGGTCATAACAATTTGAAATAGATAATTATTCAAATGGACATGAATATATGAACATGTTCGGTAAATAGATTTAATTTTCAAATCTCCTACCTATTAATTTTTAGAATATTAATAAATTAGTATTATTTTATTACGAATAAACTTATATGAATAGAAACAATTGTTTTATGACAAAACAAAAAATCATAACTACTTGAAATAAATAATTATTCAAACAGTCATAACTATTTTAACTTGCTCAGCAAATAGATTTATTTTTTAAATCTTTTACTTATTAATTTTTTGAATATTATTAAACTAGTATTATTTTACTTTGAATACATTTTTATGAATAGAAACAATTAGTTTATGACAAAATAAAATGTCATAACTATTTGAAATAGATAATTGCTCAAACAGTCATAACATTTTGAGCATGTTTAGAAAATAAATATATTTTTTAAATCTTTACTTATTAATTTTTTGAATATTAAAAAATTTGTATTATTTTATTTGAAATAAGCTTGTATGAACAGAAACAATTGTTTTATAACAAAGCAAAATGTCATAATGATTTGAAATATAAAATTGTTCAAATAGTCATAACTATCTGAATTTGTTTGGTAAATAGATTCACATTTAAAATCACTTATTAATTTTCAAAATATTATTAAATTAGTATTATTTTATTTCGAATAAGCCTATATGAACTGATACAATTGCTTTATGACGAAATAAAAGGTCATAATGATTTGAAATAGATAATTATTCAAATAATTATGACTACTTAAACTTGTTTGATAAACATATTTATTTTTAAAATCTTTTACTTATTAATTGTCAAAATATTAATCAAATAATATTATTTTAACCCGAATAAATTTGTATGAACAAAAAAAAAATATTTTATGATAGGACAAAATGTCATAGCAATTTGAAATAAATAATTGTTCAAATAGTCATAACTATTTAAATTTATCCAGTAAACATATTTATTTTTAAAAATCTTTTACTTATTAATTGTTTGAAAGCTTGTATGAATAGAAAAAATTATTTTATGACAAAACAAAATGTTATAGCAATTTGAAATAGATAATTGTTCAAATAGTCATAGCCATTTGAACTTGTTCAATAAATAGATTTAGTTTTTAAATATTTGTCTTATTAATTTTTGGAATATTAATAAATTAGAATTATGTTGTTCTGAATAAGCTTGTACGGATCGAAACCATTATTTTATGACAAAACAAAAGGTCAAAATGATTTGAAATAAATAATTATTTAAATTATCATAATTATTTGCACTGGTCAAGCCAATGATTCATTTTCTAAATTTGCTACTTATTAATTTTTAGAATATTAATAAATTAGCATTAATTTATTCCCAATAAAACTGTATCAATAGAAATAATTGTTTTATGACAAAACAAATAGGAATAATATTTGAAATAAATAATTGTTCAAATTGTTATAACTAATTGAACTAGTTTAGTAAAGATTTTTAATTTTTAAATCTCTTATTAATTTTCAAAATGCTAATAAATTAATATTATTTTATTTCAAACAAACTTAAATGAATAAAAACATTTGTTTTATGACAAAACAAAAAGTCATAATGATTTAAAATGGATAATTATTCATATAGCTTTAACTATTTGAACTGGTTTGGCAAACAAATTTATTTTTTAAATCTCTAAGTTATTAATTTTCATAATATTATTAGATTAGTATTATTTTATTCTAAATAGTTTGTATTAACATAAATAATTTTTTTATGACAAAACAAAAGGTTACAACAATTTGAAATATATAATTGTTCAAATAGTCATAACTTTTTAAACTAGTTTGATAAACAAATTTATTTTTTAAATCTTCTACTCATTAATTTTTGAAGTATTAAAAATTAGTATTATTTTATTCCAAATAGGTTTATATGATGAAAAACTATTGTTTTATGACAAATAAAAAGTTTATAATGATTTGAAATAGATAATTGTTCAAATGGCTGATTTATTTTTTAAATCTCCAACTTTTCAAATTTTGAACTATTAATAAAGTAATATTATTTTATTTTGCATAAGCTTTTATGAACTGAAAACAATTGTTTTATCATTAAACAAAAGGATATAATGATTTTAAATAGATAATTATTCAAATAGACATGACTATCTGAATTTGTTCGGCCAACAAATTTATTTTTTAAAATTTCTTATTAATTTTTTGAATGTTAATAGAATAGTATTATTTTATTTTGGAATAGCATTTACAAGCTAAAACAATTATTTTATGACTAAAAAAAGGGTCAAAACAATTTGAAATAGATAATTTTCTAATAGTCTAAACTATTTGAACAGGTTTGGCAAATACATTTATTTTTTAAATCTCTTACTTATTAATTTTAGAATATTATTAGTTTAGCAATATTTTACTCCGAATAAGCTTGTATGAACAAAAAAAATTGTTTTATGACAAAACAAAGATCATAACAATTTGAGATAGATAATTATTCAAATAATCATAACTATTTAAACTACTATGGTAAACATATTTAGTTTTTAAATCTCTTATTAATTTTTGAAATATTAATAAATTAGTATTATTTTATTCTGAATATTTTTGTATGAATAAAAACAATTGTTTTACAACAAAACAAAATGTTATAATAATTTGAAATAAATAATTATTCAAATAGTCATAACTATTTGAATTCACTTGGTAAACAAATTTATTTTTTAAACCTTTTACTTATTAATTTTTGATATATTAATAAATTTATATTATTTTATTTGAAATAAGCTTGCATCAATAGAACAAATTGTTTTATGACAAAATAAAAGGTCATTATGTTTTGAAATAGATAATTGTTTAGATAGTCATAACTATTTGAATTCGTTCGGTAAATCGATCTTTTTTTAATTCTTTTACTCATTAATTTTTAGAATATTAATAAATTAGTATTATTTTACATCATATAAGCTTATATGAACTAAAACAATTATTTTATTACAAAAGAAAAGGTCAAAGTAATTTGAAATACATAATTACTCAAATAGTTATGACTATTTGAACTTGTTCATAAATATATTTATTTTTTAAATCTTTTACTTATTAATTATCAAAATATTAATAAATTAATATTATTTTAATCCGAATATGCTTATATGAACATAAACTATTATTTTATAACAAAAAAAAAGTCATAACAATTTAAAATAAATAATTGCTCAAATAGTCATAACTATTTCAATTGGTTTGTTGTACATATTTATTTTTTAAATATCTTATTAATTTTTGACATATTAGTAGATTAGTATTATTTTATTCCAAACAAACTTATATGAAGAAAAGCATTTGTTTTATGACAAAACAAATGGTCATAACAATTTAAAATAGATAATTATTCATATAATCTTAATTATTTGAATTGGTTTGGCAAACAAATTTATTTTTTAAATCTGTTAGTTATTAATTTTCATAATATTATTAGATTAGCATTATTTTATTCTGAATAAGCTTGTATGCACATAAATAATTGTTTTATGGCAAAACAAAAGGTTATAATGATTTGAAATATATAATTGATCAAATAGTCATAACTATTTGAACTCATTCGGTAAACAAATTCATTTTTTAAATCTCTTACTCTTAATTTTTGAATATTAAAAATTAGTATTTTTTAATAGGCTTATGCAAAGAAAAACAATAGTTTTATGACAAAATAAAAGTTCATAATGATTTGAAATAGATAATTGTGTAAATGGCTATAATTATTTGAATTGATTCAATAAACTGATTTATTTTTAAAATCTCTAACTTCTTAATTTTTGAAATATTAATAAAGTAATTTTCTTTGTTTTATTATAAAACAAAAGGTCATGATGATTTTAAATAGATAATTGTTCAAATAGACTTGATTATTTGAATTTGTTCGGTAAACATATTTATTTTTTTAAATTTATTGTTTATTAATTTTTTTAATGCTAATAGAATAGTATTATTTTATTTTGGATAAGAATGTATGAACTGAAACAATTATTTTATGACTAAACAAAAGGTCATAATGATTTGAAATAGATAAATGTTCTAATTGTCTTACCTATTTGAATTAATTCGACAAATACATTTATTTTTAAAATCTCTTATTAATTTTAGAATATTATTAGTTTAGCTATATTTTACTCCGAATAAGCTTGTATAAATAGAAACAATTGTTTTATGGCAAAACAAAGATTATAATGATTTGAGACAGATAATTATTCAAATAGTCATAATATTTGAACTGGTCTGATAAACAAATTTGGCTTTTAAATCTCTTATTAATTTTTGAAATATTAATAATTTAGTATTATTTTATTTTGAATAATTTTGTATAAATAAAAATAATTATTTTATGACAAAACAAAATGTCATAACGATTTGAAATAAATAATTATTCACATAGTCATAACTATTAGAACTAATTCGGTAAACAGATTTATTTTTTAAATCTTTTACTTGTTAATTTTTTAAATATTAATAAATTTATACTATTTTATTTGAAATAAGCATCAACAGAACCAATTGTTTTGTGACAAAGCAAAAGGTCATTATGTTTTGAAATCAATAATTGTTTAGATAGTCATAACTATTTGAACTTATTCGGTAAATAGATTCTTTTTTAATTCTCTTACTCATTAATTTTTAGAATATTAATAAATTAGTATTATTTTACATCAAATAAGCCTATATGAACTAAAACAATTGTTTTATTACAAAAGAAAAAGTCAAAATGATTTGAAATAGATAATTGCTCAAATAGTAATGGTTATTTGAACTTGTTTGGTAAACATATTTATTTTTTAAATCTTTTACTTATTAATTATCAAAATATTAATAAATTAATATTATTTTAATCTGAATATACTTGTATGAATAGAAACTCTTGTTTTATAACATAACAAAAAGTCAAAACGATTTGAAAAAAATAATTGCTCGAATAGTCATAACTATTCGAACTGTTTGATAAATAGATTTATTTTTTAAATTGCTTATTAATTTTTGAAATATTAGTAGATGAGTATTATTTTATTCCAAACAAACTTATATGAACAAAAACTTTTGTTTTTTGACAAAACAAAAGGTCGTAACTATTTGAAATAAATAATCATTCAAATAGTTAATTATTTGATCTGGTTAGGTAAACATAATTATTTTTTAAATCTCCTACTTATTAATTTTTGAAATATTAATAAATTCATTTTATTTTATTCCTAATAAGCTAGTATGAATTGAAAAAATTATTTCATAACAAAACAAAAGTTCATAACAATTTGACATAGATAATTGTTCAAATAGTCTTAACTATTTGAACTAGTTCAACAAACAAATTCATTTTTTAAATCTATTAGTTATTAATTTTTGAAATATTATTACATTAGAATTATTTTATTTTGAATAAGCTTGTATGAATAAAAATAATTTTTTTATGATAGAACAAAAGCTTATAACAATTTGATATACAATTGTTCAAATAGTCATAACTATTTAAACAGGTTTGGTAAACGGATTTATTTTTTAAATCTCTTACTATTAATTTTTGAAAGATTAATAAATTAATATTACTTTATTTGGAATAAGCTTGTATGATCAAAAACTATTGTTATATGACCAAACAAAAGATAACAACAATTTGAAATAGATAATTGTTGAAATGGTCATAATTATTTGAACTGATTCGGTAAATAGATTCACTTTTTTAATTTCTTACTTATTAATTTTTGAAATATTAAAAAATTAGTATTATTTTATTTTGAATAAGCTTGTATGAATTATAACAATTGTTTTATAACAAAACAAAAAGTAATAACAATTTTAAATAGACAATTGTTCTAATAATAGTAACTATTTGAATTTGTTCGATAAACAAATTTATTTTTTAAACTCATGCTTATTAATTTTTTGAAGTATTAAGAAATTAGTATTATTTTATTTTGGATAAGATTTTATAAACTAAAACAATTGTTTTATGGCAAAACAAAAAGTCATGGCAATTTTAAACAAATAATTGTTCAAATAGTCATAACTATTTAAACTTCTTTTGTAAATAGATTTATTTTTTTCAAATCTTTTACTTATTAATTTTTTGAATGTTAATAAATTTGGATTATTTTATTCCAAATAAGCTTGTAAGATAAGAAACAAATATTTTATAACTAAACAAAAGGTCATAAAGATTTGAAATAGAAAATTATTCTAATAGTTTTTACTATTTGAATGGTTTGGCAAACACAGTTACTTTTTAAATCTATTATTAATTTTTAGAATATTATTAATTTAATATTATTTTTAACCAAATTAGTTTTTGTGATCAGAAAGAATTGTTTTATGACAAAACAAAAGGTCATAACGATTTGAAATAGATAATCATTCAAATGGCCATAATTATTTTAATTGAGTCAGTAAATAAATTTATTTTTAAAATTTTTACTTAATAATTTAGGAAATATTAATAAATTAGTATTATTTTATTCTATCTAAGCTTGTGTTAACTGAAACAATTGTTTTATGAAAAATTAAAAGATTATAACGATTTTAAATAGATAATTGTTCAAATAATAATAACTATTTGAACTTGTTCGATAAACAAATTTTTTTAAATCTTTTCTTATTAATTTTTTGAATGTTAATAAATTAGGATTCATTTATTCTGAATAAGCTTATATGAACTGAAACAATTGTTTTATAACTAAAAAAAGGTCAAAACAATTTGAAATAGATAATTTTTCTAATTGTCTTAACCATTTAAACTGATTCGGTAAACAAATTTATTTTTTAAATCTCTTGTTAATTTTTGAAATATTATTAAATTAGTATTACTTTAATCCAAATAAACTTGTATGAACAAAACAATTGTTTTTTGACTAAAGGTTATAACAATTTGAAATAGATTATCGTTCATATAGTCTTAACTATTTGAACTGGTTCTGCAATTAGAATTATTTTTTTAATTTTTTTTAGTTATTGACTTTTGCAATATTATTAAATTAGTATTATTTTATTTCAAATAAAATAATATGAATAGAACCAATTGTTTGATGATAAAATAAAAGTTTATAATGATTTGAAATAGTTAATTATTCAAATAGTAAAAATTATTTAAATTGTTTTAGTAAGTAGTTTACTTTTTAAATCTCTTATTGATTAATTTTCTAAATATTAATAAATTAGTATTATTTTATTTCAAACAAACTTATATTAACAAAAACAATTGTTTTATGAAAAAGCAAAAAGTAATAATGATTTGAAATAGATAATTGTTGAAATAGTTATAATTATTTAAACTAGTTCGGTAAATAGAATTATTCTCTAAACCTCTTACTTATAAATTTTTAAAATATTAATAAATAAGTTTTATTCTATTCCAAAGAAGCTTGTATGACCTAAAATAATTGTTTTCTAACAAAACAAAAGGTCATAACAATTTGCAATAAATAATTATTCATATAATCTTAACTGTTTGAATTGGTTTGGCAAGTGGATTTATTTTTTAAATCTCTTAGTTATTAATTTTTAGAATTTTACTAAATTAGTATTATTTTATTCTGAATAAGCTTGTATAAGCAAAAACAATTGTATTGTGATAGAACAAAAGGTTATAACAATTTGAAATTGATAATTATTCAAATAATCATAATTATTTGTAATGGTTCAGTAAATATATTTATGTTTTCAATCTCTTATTAATTCTTGAAATATTAATAAATTAGGATTATTTTATTTCAAATAATCTTGTATGTTGAAAAGCAATTGTCTTATGATGAAACAAAAGCTAATAATGATTTGAAATAGATAGTAGTTCAAATCGCCATAATTATTTGAATTGATTCAATAAACTGATTTATTTTTTAAATCTCTTATTAATTTTTGAAAAATTAATAAAGTAGTATTATTTTATTTTGGATAACTTTTTATAAACTAAAACAATTGTTTTATAACAACATAAAAGGTCATAATGATTTAAAATCAATAATTGTTCGAATAGTCATAACTATTTGAACTTGTTTGATAGACACATTTATTTTTTTAAATCTCCTGCTTATTAATTTTTTGAATGTTAATAAATTAATATTATTTTATTTCGAATAAGCTTGTATGAACTGAAACAATTATTATTTGACTAAACAAAATGTTAGAATGATTTCAAATAGATAATTATTCTAATATTCTTAACTATTTGAACCAGTTCAGCAAGCACATTTATTTTTTAAATCATTTATTAATTTTTGGAATATTACTAGATTAGTATTATTTTTATCTAAATAAGCTTGTATGATCATAAACAACTATTTATTGAGAAAACAAAGATCATAACGATTGGAGATTGATATTTGTTGAAATATTTATAACTATTTGAGTTGGTTCAAAAAACAGCTTTAGTTATTGAATCTTTTACTTCTTAATTTTTGAAATATTAATAGGGTAGTATTATTTTATTTTGAATAAGTTCTTATGAACTAAAACAATTGTTTTATGACAAAACAAAAAGGTCATAATGGCTTTAAATAGATAATTGTTCAAATAGCTAAATCTATTTCAACTTGTTTGGTAAATAGATTTATTTATTTAAATCTTTTGCTCATTAATTTTTTGAATGTTAATAAATTAGTATTATTTTATTTTGAATAAGCTTGTATGAACTGAAATAATTGTTTTATGACTAAACAAAAGGTTAGAACGATTTCAAAAAGATAATTATTCTAATAGTCTTAAGTATTTGAAATGTTTTGGCAAACCCATTTATTTTTTAAATTTCTTACTTACTAATTTTTGGAATTTTATTAAATTAGTATTATTTTAATCCAAATAAGCTTGTGTGAAAAGAAACAATTATTTTATCACAAAATAAAGAGCATAATGATTTGAGATAGAGAATTGTTCAAATAGTAATAACTATTTGAATTGTTTTGGTAAACAAATTTAGTTTTTAGATCTTTTATTAATTTTCAAAATATTAATTTATCAATATTATTTTATTCTAAATAGTTTTGCATGAACAGAAACAATTGTTTTATGACAAAACAAAAGGTCATAACAATTTAAAATAAATAATTGTTCAAATAGATATAACTATTTGAACTTGTTCGATAAAAATATTCAGTTTTTATATCTCCTACCTATTAATTTTTAGGATATTAATAAATTAGTATTTTTATTCCGAATAAACTTGTATGAATAGAAATAATTATTTCATCACAAAACCGAAGATCATAACTATTTGAAATAAATAATTGTTCAAATAGTCATAACTATTTAAACTTGCTTGGTAAATAATTTATTTTTTACTTATTAATTTTTGGAATATTAATAAATCAATATAATTTTATTTTGAATACGTGTGAATGAACAAAAACAATTAGTTTATGATAAAACAAAAGGTCATGTCTATTTGAAGTAGATAACTGTTCAAATAGTCATAACTATTTGAATGTGTTCAGAAAACAAATTTGTTTTCTAAATTTTTTCTTATTAATTTTTGGAATATTAAGAATTTTATATTATTTTCTTTGGATTAAGATTGTATAAATAGAAATAATTATTTTATGACAAAACAATATGTCATGACAATTTGCCATATATGATTGTTCAAATAGTTATAACTATTTGAACTTATTTGGTAGCCATATTCATATTTTAAATCTCTTACTCAATATTTTTGGAATATTATTCAATTAGTATTTTTTTATTTTGAATAAGGCTATATGAATTGATACAATTGTTTTTAGATGAAACAAAAGGTCATAACGATTTGAAATAAATAATTATTCAAATAGTTATGACTATTTGAACTTGTTCGGTAAATATATTTATTTTAAAATATTTTACTTACTCATTGTCAACACATTAATAAATTAATATTATTTTAATTTGAATAAGCTTGTATGAACAAAAAGTCATAACAATTTGAAATAAATAATTGTTCAAATAGTCATAAATATTTGAACTTATTTCATAAATAGATTTCTTTTTTAAGTATTTTACTTATTAATTGTCTGAATACTAATAAATTTGTATTATTTTAACTATTCATATAGTCATAATTATTCAAACTGGTTTGATAAACATATTTATTTTTTAAATCTCTTATTACTTTTTGAAATATTAATAAATTAGTATTATTTTATTTTAAATAAGCTTGAATGATCAAAAACAATTTTTTATAACAAAACCAAAAGTCATAACGATTCGAACCATAATTATTTTATTTTGAATAAAATAGTGTGAACAGACCAATTGTTTGATGATATAAAAAAGGGTTAAAATGATTTGAAATAGATAATTATTCAAATAGTCAAAACTATTTGAAATGATTTGGTAAACAGATTTACTTTTTAAATCTTTTATTGATTAATTTTCTAAATATTAATAAATTAGTATTATTTTATTTCAAACAAACTTATATGAACAAAAACAATTGTTTTATGACAAATCAAAGAGTAATAATGATTTGAAATAGATAATTGTTCAAATATTTATAATTATTTGAATTGGTTTGGTAAATAGAACTTTTTAAAAAAATCTCTTCCTTATAAAATTTTGAAATATTAACAAATTAGTTTTATTTTATTTTGAATAAACTTGTATGAGTTAAAATAATTGTTTTATGACAAAACAAAAGGTCATAACGATTTGAAATAGATAATTGTTCATATAGTCTTAACCATTTAAATTGGTTTGACAAACAAATTTATTTTTTTAAATCTCTTAGTTATGAATTTTCAGACTATTATTTAATTATTATTATTTTTTTGAATAAATTTGCATGAACAGAAATAATTGTTTTATGACAAAACAGAAGGTTATAATAATTTGAAATAGATAATTGTTCAAATAGTAATAACTATTTGAATTGGTCATAACTATTTAAACCAATTTTGGTAAATAGATTTATTTTTTAAATCTCTTACTAATTCTTGAAATATTAAAAAATTAGTATTATTTTATGTCAAATAAGCTTGTATGTTGAAAAACAATTGCTTTCTGACAAAACAAAAGGTAATAACAATTTTATTTAATAAGCTTGTATGTTGGAAAACAATTGTTTTATGACAAAACGAAAGGTAACAACAATTTGAAATAGATAATTGCTCAATGGCCATAATTATTTGATCTGATTTGGTAAATTGATTTATTTTTTAAATCTCTTACTTATTAATTTTTGAAATATTAATAAAGTAGTATTACTTTATTTTCGATAAGCTTTTATACTAAAATAATTGTTTTGTGGTAAAGCAAAAGTTCATAATGATTTTAAATAATAATTGTTCAAATAATCATACTATTTGAACTTGTTTAGTAAATAATTATTTTTTCAAATCTCTTGCTTATTAATTTTTAGAATGTTAATAAATCAATATTTTTATTTTTGACAATTTGCATGAACAGAATATTGTTTATGACAAACAAAGGTCAAAATGATTTGAAATAGATAATATTCAAATGGACATGACTATTTGAACTAATTTAATAAAACAAATTAACTTTTAAAATCAATTAGCTATAAATTTTGAATATTAATAAATTAGTTTTATTTTTTATTTTATTTTGAATAAGCTTGTATGAACTGAATAATTTTTATGGCAAAAAAAAGGTCATAATGATTTATAGGACAATTGTTCAATATTGTACTATATTAATTTATTTGATACCATTTATATTTTAAACTTATTGAGCTTTATTAATTTGAATATTAAGATTAAGTATTTTTTTCTAGATAAGCTTTTATAAATTGAAACAATTCTTTTTTGTTAAAACAAAAGGTCATAATGATTTTAAATAAATAATTGTTCAAATAGTCATAATTTGAACTTGTTCAATAAAGAGATTTTTTTTTCAAATCTTTTGCTTATTAATTTTTTGAATATTAATAAATTTGAATTATTTTATTCTAAATAAGCTTCTAAGATATTGTTAGCTTTTTAGGTGAGATGGTGATCCAAGAGGGGGTGAATTGGATTTCTCAAAATTCTTCCCAAACAAATGATTTCATATAATTGATTGGAAATTAAAACAATAACCACTTTTGATCAAAATATAATGCAAACAATAACAATTAATGAACATAAAATCAAATATAAACAATAATAAATTGCAAGGAGATGGGATAAAGAAATCAAGCACAATGGTTTATAGAGGTTCGGTCCTTTTCCACAAGGCACTTATGTCCTCTCTCTTGGTTGTCCACACCAAGGCTTCAATCCTCTAATTGAAGAAAAACTCTTACAAGATACAAACCTATCTTGTACTAAATCTCTATCTTTTTCTCAAGGCTTAGATAGCAACCTCTACTTTTATAACATTAAGAGGATACCTCACCTCTTTCTTACAAGATAACCTAAATAATTTTTGCAAACTAAAATACCTCTTAAGGTTAAGTGTTTGCCTAATGAAGTACAAAGAAAATGAACAATGAAACACAACAATATTTTGGATACAAGAAATACAAAAGGATATTGAATTTAAGCTCTAAAACTCTTGATTCTAAGATAAAAAGAAAATATAACTTGTTAGCACTTGGTCTCTTGCTTCATCAACCTTCTTGGTGTGTTGGAATGGCTAATATATAGAGAAAATGAAGAGCTAGCCATTGGAGATGCTTAGGAGAAGAAGACAGCCATTGACTGTTTAAGAAACTAGCTGTTGGACACATTCTGGGCATGACACGATCGATCCCTTGCATGAGGGGATCGATTGGTTCATGTTTTGAACCATTTTGCCTTTGAAAGTCATGACCTAACTGATCCCTTCCTTAAGGGGTTCAATTGGTTTAGCTAGCGGATCGATCCTGTAATCCAGAGGATCGATCCTATCAAGCTATTTTGCTGTATCCTAGTTTGCACTCTACTTACTAATTTAATTATATCTTGAGTTATACAAATCCAAATCACAAAAAGTTTTTATATTTACAAAATATAAAGGGCTTTCATCCATATAAAATTCATCACCAAATTCATTGTGTACGAATTATGGTGAATTTTCAAATCTACCCCTTGTGCAGTTTTTAGACAACTGTAGAGTGTCTAGTAAAAATTCAAAATCTTTTCTTAGAAAATTTGGATTTTGATTTTGTTTGATGCATTAGAAAGTAGACTCATAGAGATTTTCAACCATATAAAATTCAAATATTAAATCATTGTGAATTAATACAAAAAAAAAAACAAATTCAATGTTGGAAAACTTTGTTCTTGTAAAACAACTTTCTTAAGTTAATCTATTTCTCAAAACCAATATTATCAAAATTGTATGAAGTCCAAAATGAATTAGTTTACTTTAAAAACAACAATTAGATTTCATTTAAGCTCAAATAAATAATCTTTAAAGATAGTTTTGATTTAAGAAATATGAAAACATAAAGAAAGGTTTGTTTAAACTTTGAAAATCATATTATTTATTTAGTACCAAAAATAATAAGACTTAAGAAGATATACTAAATCAATCTTTTTCAAAATCTTGATCAAGCTTATTTAGCTTAATGTTTTGTCATTTCAAAATAAGGATCAATTCAAGGCTAACAAATATGAAACAAATATTTTTGTCTAAAAAAAAGGTCAGAATGATTTGAAATAGATAATTAATATAATAGTTTTAACTATTTGAATTGGTTTAGCAAACATATTTATTTTTTAAGTCTCTTATTAATTTTTAAAATATTATTAAATTACTATTATTTTTAATCAAATAAGTTTTTATGAGCAAAAACAATTATTTTATGACAAAACAAAGATCTTAATGATTTGAGATTGATAATTATTCAAATAGTCATAACTATTTGAATTGGTTCGATAAACAAATTTATTTCTTAAATCTGTTACTTATTAATTTTTGAAATATTAATAAATTAGTATTAGTTTATTTCAAATAAACTTGTATGATAAAAAACAATTATTTTATGACAAAATAAAAGGTCATAACAATTTAAAATAGATAATCATTCAAATGGCCATAATTATTTTAACTAATTCGATAAACATATTTATTTTTTAAATTTTTTACTTATTAATTTAGCAAATATTAATAAATTAGTATTATTTTATTTCATCTAAGCTTGTATTAATTGAAACAATTGTTTTATGACAAATCAAAAGGTTATAAAAATTTTAAATAGACAATTGTTAAAATAGTAGTAACTATTTGAACTTATTTAGTAAACAGATTTATTTTTTTAAATCACTTTCTTATTAATTTTTCAAATATTATTAATTAGCATTAATATATTTTTTATAAGCTTGTATGAACTGAAACAATTGTTTTATGACTAAACAAAAGGTCAGAATGATTTGAAATAGATAATTATTCTAATGGTCCTAACCATTTAAACTGATTCAGTAAAAAAAGTTATTTTTTAAGTCTCTTATTAATTTTTGAAATATTATTAAATTAGTATTATTTTAATCCGAATAAGCTTGTATGGATAAAAACAACAAAACAAAAAATAATAACAATTGGGGAATACCATTTGTTGGGAATATTGATTCAAATCCCATAAGAGATTTGTTTGGGATTTGTTAGAGATTTGTTAGATATTGCTTGATGGACAAGAAGACTTACAAAAGAAGAATTCTAAGAGAGAGAGGATTCTTAATAGGTAAGTTTGACTTGCAAGAGAAGAATTCTAAAAGGAAAGAGATTCTTAATAGGTAAGTTTGACTTGCAAGAGAAGAATTCTAAAAGGAGAGGGATTCTTAATGGGCAAGTTTGTATGGTTATAAATAGGTGAAGTCTCTATAAGGTTAGGTATGAAAAAAAGATGTAAGCGAGTTGTAGGGTTTTGTGGGATAGACACCCCATAAGAGTATCGGGGTTCTACGTCTTATGGGTGTGTATGTTTGTTTATGAGTGGACTAGAAGAGACTGAGAGGGTCCACATAAGTATGATGTATGGGAGCATATGGGTATGTATTTGGTTATGTTGAAAGGGTGCACAAGGGTTTGGGTTTGTGTTTGTTTGGGTTGAGAATACTTAATAGGACTAGAGGAGATTGAGAGTGTCTTATGAGTATTGATTGTTGAGTATGTTTGTAATTCTTTACAACTAGTGGATCTTTTTTCTCATCCGTGGATATAGGTAAGTTGGATCGAACCACGTTAAATTGTTGTCTCTTGTGTGTTTGATTTATTGTTTGATTTCACTTCCGCTGGTGTGATTGGATTAGAGGCTTTTAGCCCAACACTATTCCCCAACAAAACAATAATTGCTAGTGATTTCTGTTGATGAGTTAAAAGATGAAGAGAAGGCTTTAATTTTGCTATCATCTTTGCCCAAGTCTTATAGGCCTTTAGTTCAGACTGTGTTGGTAGGCAGGTCTACTTTGAAGTTGGATGATGTGACTGCCCTGTTGTATGAGAATGAAAGGTTTATGAGAGCTCAGAACTCATCACCTAGGGAGAGTACACTAGCTGTAGAGGGTTTTGATCGAGGGAGGACTCAAAAGAAGATTGATGGATCAAGATGGAGATCTAAGTCAAGAGATAGAGATTACAATGATATAGAATGTTATTATTGTGGTGAGAAGGGACATATCCAAGTGCGCTGCAGGAAGCTGAGAAGGGATATGGCTGCTTTCAAAAGGGCAAATGATAAGCAGAAATCAAATGAAAAAAAAAGTGATACTGCTGTTATCGTGTCTAATGATGATGATGTTATTTTGACAACTTGTGTGGATGAGACCCAGACTTTGAAAAGTGATAAAGGTTGGGTTTTAGATTCAGCTGCTACAGTTCATGTTTGCAATGATAGGAGCTGCTTTATGGAGTTGAATGAGAATGAAAAGTATGGAGATATTGTGGTGTTTCCCAACAAATGGTATCAGAGTTGTGGTGTTTCCCAACAAGTGGTATCAGAGCTGTGGTGATCCCCAACAAGTGGTATCAGAGCTGAAGGTTCGAAACGTGAGAAGAGTTAAAGATTTAAGATGTGGAAAGAGCCGAAGGTTCAAGATGTGAAAGAGCTGAAAGTTTAAGATGTGGGAAGAGCTAAAGGTTTGGGAAGTGCATGATTTGAGACATGGAAAGAAGCAAGTTCAGAAGAGCTCGATTCGAGAGAAGAGTTCGAGTTTGAGTTTTGAAGATTGAGGATTGGTTTGTATGAAGCGTGAAGACACAAGAGAAGAGAAGATGATTATGAGACTTCTATTGTAGGTGGAGCCAAGCATGTCTAGCATGAAGACAGATGATTGATGGAATTTGAGTCAAGGTAGAGATTGTTGGGAATAATGACTCAAATCCCATAAGAGATTTGTTTGGGATTTGTTTGAGATTTGTCAGATATTGCTTGATGGACAAGAAATCTTGCAAAAGAAAAATTCTAAGAGAAAGAGGATTCTTAATAGGTAAGTTTGACTTCCAAGAGAAGAATTCTAAAAGAAATAGGATTCTTAATAGGCAAGTTTGACTTACAGGAGAAGAATTCTGAGAGGAGAGGGATTCTTAATGGACAAGTTTGTATGGTTATAAATAGGTGAAGTCTCTATAAGGTTAGGTATGAGAAAAAGATGTAAGAGAGTTGTAGGGTTTTGTGGGATAGACACCCCATAAGAGTATCGGGGTTCTACGTCTTATGGGTGTGTATGTTTATTTGTGAGTGGACTAGAGGAGACTGAGATGGTCCACATAAGTATGATGTATGGGAGCATATGGGTATGTATTTGGTTATGTTGAAAGGGTGCACAAGGGTTTGAGTTTGTGTTTGTTTGGGTTGAGAATACTTCATAGGACTAGAGGAGATTGAGAGTGTCTTATGAGTATTGATTGTTGAGTATGTTTGTAATTTTTTACAACTAGTGGATCTTTTTTCTCATCCGTGGATGTAGGTCAGTTGGACCGAACCACGTCAAATAGTCATAATTATTTGAACTAGTTTGAAAAGTTATAATTATGTTTTTGTTAGTTAAATAATTATAACAAATTGAATAATTATCTATTTTAAATCATTATTGCTTTTTGTTTTGTCATAAAACAATTGTTTTTGTTAATATAAGTTTGTTTGAAATAAAATAATATTAATTTATTAATATTTAGAAAATAAATCCATAAGATATTTAAAAAGTAAGCCTACTTACTAGACCATTTCAAATAGTTTTGACTATTTCAAGAATTATTTATTTCAAATCATTATAACCTTTTATTTTGTCATCAAACAATTGGTTTTGTTCTGACTATTTTATTCAAAATAAAATAATACTAATTTAATAATATTTCAAAACTTAATAACCAAGAAAATTAAACAGTAAATCTAATTACCAAACCAGTTCAAATAGTTAAGACTCTATGAACGAATATCAATTTCAAATGTTATGACCTTTTCTTTTATGATAAAACAATTGTTTTGTTCATACAAGCATATTTGGATTAAAATAATACTAATTTAATAATATTTTGAAAATTAATAAGTAAGAGATTTAAAAAATAAATTTGTTTACTAAATCAGTTCAAATTGTTAAGATAATTAGAATAATTATTTATTTCAAATCACTTTAATCTTTTGTTAGTCATAAAACAATTGTTTCAGTTCATACAAACTTATTTAGAATAAATTAATACTAATTTATTAACATTTGAAAAATTAATATGAAAGAGATTTAAAAAAAATAAATCTGTTTACCGAATAAATTCAAATAAGTGATTTAAAAAGTCAATATGTTTATCGAATCAGTTCAAATAATTATGACCATTTCAATAATTATATATTTCAAATAGTTATTACCTTTTGTTTGGGACATCTAACAATTGTTTTTTTATTATACAAGCTTATTTAGAATAAAATAATACTAATTTATTAATCTTTCAAAAATTAGTAAGAGATTTAAAAAATAAATCTGTTTACCAAACTAGTTCAAATAGTTATGACTATTTGAGCAATTGTATACTTCAAATTATTATAACCTTTTGTTTGTCATAAAAAATTATTTCTATTCATACAAGCTTGTTCAAAATAAAATAATACTAATCTAATAATATTCTAAAAATTAATAACTAAAAAATTTAAAATATAAAATTATTTGTCGAACTAGTTCAATAGTTGAGATTGTATGAACAATTATCTATTTCAAATCATTATGACCTTTTGTTTTTTCATAAAATAATATTTTCAATTCATACTAGCTTATTTAGAATAAAATAAAATAAAATAAATTTATTAATATTTCAAAAATTAATAAGTAAGAGATTTATAAAATAATTTTGTTTACCTAACCAATTCAAATAATTATGACTATTTGAACAATTATCTATTTCAAATTGTTATGGCTTTTTGTTTTGTAATAAAACAAATGTTTCTGTTAATATAAGTTTGTTTGAAATAAAATAATACTAATCTATTAATATTTCAAAAATTAATAAGAAATTTAAAAAAGAAAGCTATTTATCAAAGTGCTTCAAATTAAGACTAATTAAGCAATTATTTATTTCAAATCTTTATGACTTTTTGTTTTTATTATAAAACAATAGTTTTTGTTCATACAAGCTTATTTAGATTAAAATAACACAAATTTATTAATATTTTGACAATTAATAAGTAAAAAATGTAAAAAAAAAAAATATGTTTGCTGAATTAGATCAAATAGTCTAACTATTTTAATAATTATATATATTTCAAATCGGTATGACCTTTTATTTTGTCATAAAAATTTTATTTCAATTCATATAAGCTTATTTGAAATAAAATAATATTAAGTTATTAATATTTTGAAAATTAATAGTTAAGAGATTTAAAAAATGAATTTGTCTATAGAACAAGTTTAAATAATTATGATTAGTTGAATAATTATCTATTTGAAATTGCTATAACCTTTTGCTTTATCATAAAATAATTTTTTCTATTCATACAAGCTTATTTCAAATAAAATAATACAAATTTATTAATATTAAGACAATAAATAAGTACAAGATTTAAAAAATAAATCTGTTTACCTAACAAGTTCAAATTATTATGACTATTTGAATAATTATTTTATTTCAAATTGTTATGACTTTTGGTTTTATCATAAAACAATTATTTCTATCCATACTAGCTTATTCAGAATAAAATAATATTAATTTATTAATATTTCAACAATTTATAAGTAAAGATTTAAAAAAATAAATATATTTACCGAACAAGTTCAAATAGTCATGACTATTTGAATAGTTATCTATTTCAAATCATTGTGACCTTTGGTTTTCCAATAAAATAATTATTTCAGTTCATATAAGCCTATTTGAAATAAAATAATATTAATTGATTAATATTCCAAAAATTAAAGAGTAAAAGAATTAAAAAAATGAATTTGCTTACCAATCAAGTTAAAATAATTATGACTATCTAAATAATTATCTATTTCAAAACATTATGACATTTTATTTTGTCATAAAACAATTGGTTCTATTCATGCAAGTGTGTTTTGAATAAAAAAATGTAAATTTATTAATATTCTAAAAATTAATAAGTAAAATTTTAGAGAATAAAGCTATTTTCTGAACACGTTCAAATAGTTATGACTACTTAAACAATTATATATTTCAAATCATTATGCCCATTTGTTTCATCATAAACCAATTGTTTTTGTTCAAACAAGCTTATTTGGAATAAAATAATACTAATATATTAATATTCCAAAATTAATAAGTAAAAGATTTAAAAAATAATTTTGTTTACCGAGTGAGTTTACATAGTTATGACTGTTTGAACAACTATTTATTTCAAATTGTTATGATCTTTTGTTTTGTCATAAAACAATTGTTGCTATTCATACAAGTTTATTTGGAATAAAATAATATTAATTTATTAAAATTTTAAAAATTAATAAGTTGAAAATTTAAAAATTAATCAGTTTACCGAACAAGTTCAAATAGTCATGTCCATTTGAACTATTATCTATTTCAAATCATTATGACATTTTGTTTTGTCATAAAACAATTGTTTCTATTCATACAAAATTATTTATAATAAAATAATACTAATTTATTACTATTTCAAAAATTAATAAGAGATCTAAAAACTAAATCACTTTACTGAACTTATTTAAATAGTTATAACTATTTAAACAATTATCTATCTCAAATTGTTATGATCTTTGTTTTGTCCTAAAACATTTGTTTCTATTTATACAAGCTTATTCGAAGTAAAATATTGCTAAGTTAATAATATTCTAAAAATTAATAAGTAAGGATTTAAAAAATATATATGTTTATCGATCCAACTCAAATAGTTAAGACTAATAGAATAATTATTTATTTCAAATCATTCTGACCTTTTGTTTAGTCCTAAATCACCTTGTTTAGGTAGATAGACCTTAGGTATAGTGGTTAAATCTGATTTGATCTGTTTGATAATATCAGAATCGTTAGATGTCTAGACAAAATCATTATCTTTACGTAATTTACGCAAAAGATAGCTTTCCTATTTGGAAAGGTTTTTGAAAAATTGCTTGCCATAATTAAGTATACCTAATAGCTGTTGTAGCTGTTTGATATTATCCAGTTGTTCTGGAAAGTCTCTGATCTTGGAAATAATATGATCCTGCAGGGTTAGTCCATTTGTAGAAAGATTAAGACCAAGAAATTCAATTTTGATTTTTTTGAGTTTAACCATTTTAGGACTCAAAATAATACCATGTAAAATAAATTCTTGAGCTATAATATTCAAGTGTTTCATGTGCTCATCTAAAGTATTAGAAAAGATTAAAATATCATTAATATATACACAGTAAAATTGTTTATGTTTGCTAAAAATACTGTCCATCCAATGCTGAAAGATTTTAGGTGCGTTGTATAGACCAAAAGGCATAACAGTCCATTGGTAATGGCCTACTGGTGCACTAAAAGCAGTAAGAGGTTTTGAAATATCATTTAGCATGATTTTCCAAAAATCGGATTTACAATCAAATTTAGAAAAATATTTAGCATTTTTAGCTAAATTAATTAAAACATCTTTACAAGGGATAAAATAGCCATCAAAAACAAGATTTTGGTTTAATTTCTTGTAATTAATAACCATACGGGGTTTACCTCGTTTAATCTCAGAATGGTTTCTTACTATGAATGCTGGACTGGAATGTGGGCTGGTAGTTGGTTCTATCAGACCTTTGTCAAGCAATTCTGAAATTTGAACTTCAAATTCATTTATATCCTGTTTGGTATAGATCATGGGCTTTACTCTAATAATATCTTTTAGAGAATGAAGAGTAAGTTCATAGTATCTAGGACTGCATTTCCAAAGCTTCAATGGGTCTTCACTGAAGTTTTCCTGCAAAATTCTATAAAGCCAATGTTTTTCATTAATAGCTTTAAGTTCAGAAATATGTGTTATTTCTAGTCGAAAACCATTATCACAAACATGATTGTGCTTGGATAAAAGAGGAACATCTATCGATTTTTTATCAATAGTAAAAACAAGATAATTAGAATAAACAGGAAAAGGTAAATATTTATGTATAAAATTATTTCCTAACAGAATGTCTCCATGCATATTAGGAAAACATAATATTTTAGGTATAATGAATTTTTTATCATTTAAGGCAACATATATATTTTTTGCCTTTAGGCTAACAATGGTTTCTTTACCATCGATACCTACTATTATTATAGGATGCTTTATGGGTTGCCATTTTGTCAATGGCAAAGCAATAGGGTGACAGCTAGAGATTATTGCTCCTGTGTCAATCAAAATATTTAAACTATATGGTTTATAGTTTTGAAAATAAAAGTAACCTTCTATATAAGTATAATAACGTACCTTGTTAGCGAATGAAATTATTTCTTGTTGGCTAGTGCTAGAAATATGAAAATTATTTATAGAATGAAACATTTTAATATCTTCATTTCTAGTTTTTCTAGAAGAGGAGGTATGTGAGTTAATTACAGAATTAACAGAATGATAATGGGTTTGATTATCAATTGTACCTTGCTGAGATGGATTATCTCTTGTAAAAATAAGAATTTGAGCATTATTGGTATTACTTGATTGGTGCATACTATTTGCTCGTCTGAGGGCTTTTGTACTATTTGTACTACAAAAACCTGTAAAAAAACTTTGATAAGGAGTACAAAAAGATTGATTACTAGTTATACTCTCTATATCATCAACTTGTTGATGATTAAAAACATTTATGGGAGGTAGAACCAAGTTTGGATTAAAACTGGTTGATTCATTTGGATTTTTAAAGTAAATATTTTTTTCTGATGAGAAAAATTCTAAACTTGGTACATTCTATTTTTCAGAAGTATTTGAAAGATCTTCGAGACACCATCCTTTTGGGATTGATAAGTCTGCGAGATTGACTAGTTTAGGTTTAATTTTTGAATCAAATTTATTTGGTTCAAAAATTTCAATAATATTAGAATCTATCGGTTTGATAGAAGTATTAGTAGTATTTGTAAATTCATAAATCGCTGACCAGTTGATTGAAAGATCATGTGAAGTAGATTCGAAATCAGAATTGAGTATTTTGATTCAAAGACATAAACATTTTTCAATGTTTTCATCAAAAATAGAAATAAAATAGTTTGGTTTAACTTTAAATAAAACTACTCCTACTACTAAATTGGATTAGATTCCACCAATTACAGCGTTAGCAGGGTTTTGAAAACGATGATCCATTAAAACAACTATTATGAGAATATCCTTTGTGGATAAAAATAGTGGTTTAATGGTGATCAAAATCATGCCTATATGGATGTATTTGACCTTTGGATATCTAGAAAGAAAATGGTTTATTTTCTTTTTAGTAAAAATAGGAATTTTTACCGATCCCTGTTTAGAATCGTTAGTGACTGTATCACCAGATAATTTTTCTATATGGCGTTTAGACCAAGGTTGGAATTTTTTAAACCAACTTGTTTTGTAAATCTCATCTGGTTTGATGAGTTATAATTCTTTTAATTTATCATCAGAAATAAAATGAGTTTTTTTCATAATATTTTTTAATTTAACCATACCTTCTTCGTTGGTAGTTGTTGTACTTGTAGAAGAGGTTACTGAAACATTATCTTGGTTAGATTCAGTATTTAGCATAAAAATAAAATTTGATTCATCTTCAAAAGAACTATAATCCGTTTCTGAAAAAACTTCATAATAAATTTATTTGTCAGATAATTCATTAGCAAAACAAATTTGAAGAAAAGCTTCATCAAGGTTTTTGATCATTTTCTTCGCACTTTTTCCTTTGTTAGGACAAGCATTTGCATAGTGACCTTCTTGATCACAAAGAAAACATTTACAATTGTTTTTAGAAGATTTTTTCTTCTTTTTAACAACAAATTTACCTTTTTTAGGTTTAAAGTTTGTGGGTTTCCACTTTTTCCAAAAATATTTTCGTTTTTTCTTAAAATAATGTTTCTTTGAAAAAGATTGTTTATTACAACCAAATTCAAATTCATTTTCCAAAATCTTTGTACATTGTTTATATGAAAGTTTGGATTTTACCTGCTTTGCAGCTTTTTGCTTGAGGCAGTATTCGGTTACCTGATTTTGAATGTATTGTATTCTACATCCAAGAGTATCATAAAGTTCGATGCTGAGATTTGCAACATGAACAGTTTTGAGTTTTAACTCAAGGTAAACTGGGCAATTTTGCGAACATAATTCATCCCATGGTGAGGGAAGTTTAAGAAAATATTGTTGTAACCAAAAATTTGAATGTTTTTCATCCAATTTTTGATATCCAGAAAGATATTTTTTAGAAAAATCATCTAAATACTTAATATCGCATAATTTTATTTTTGATAAAATAAATTTAGCTTCTTGAGTGGGATCCAGTGATTCTGTACGACCACAAAACTCATTTTTCAAGATTTGGATTAAATCTTTTAAAAGTTGGGGTATATTTCTTACAACTAACAGAGATGATTTTTGCTGTTCTCTGAGGGTTGTAGTTTCCCATTTTTTGAGAAATTGAAGGACATCACCTTGCCATGTGCCACAAAAGTAGTTAAGGAATCTTTCTTTATTCCATTGCTCCTTGTAACCTGTGACAACAATAGACATAGATTGTGCCCAATCGTCTATGGTTTTTCCATAGTCTTTTAGAGGGACTTTGGTTAAGTCTAAATAAGTACCACCTTGAGAAACCGTTCGTTTGTTTAATGAATCGATAACAGGGTTTTCAATCTTAACTTGACCTGTTTGGCCAGAGTCAAATGTTTGTAAAATCTCAGTTTATCAAATCAGTTAAATAATTATGGCTATTTGAACATTTATCTATTTCAAATCCTTATGAACTTTTATTTTGTCATAAAACAATTCTTTTTCACCATACTAGCCTATTCCTAATAAAGTAATATTAATTTATTAATATTTCAAAAATTAATAAGTAGGAGATTTAAAAAATAAATATGTTTATCGAACCAATTCAAATAGTTATGATTATTTGCATTTCAATTTCTTATAACCTTTTGTTCTGTCATAAAATAATTATTTATGTTCATACAAGTTTATTCGAAACAAAATAATACTAATGTAATAAAATTCTAAAAATTAATAACTAATACATTTAAAAATAAATTTGTTTGCTAAACCAATTCAAATAGTTAAGGCTAAATGAATAATCCTTTATTTTAAATTGTTATGACATTTTGTTTTATTGTACAATAAATTTATTAATATTTCAAAAATTAATCAATAAGAGATTTAATAAATAATTTTATTTGTTGAACCAGTTGAAATAATTATGACTATTTGAACAATTATCTATTTCAAATTGTTATGACCTTTTGTTTTGTCATAAAACAAATGTTTTTGTTCAAATAAGTTTGTTCAAAATAAAATAATATTAATTTATTAATATTTTGAAAATTAATAAGCAAGAGAATTAAAAAAATAAATCTGTTTACTAAAACAGTTCAATTAGTTATAACTATTTAAACAATTACTTATTTCAAATCGTTATGACTATTTGTTTTCTCATAAAACAATTGTTTTTATTCATACAGTCTTATTCAGAATAAAGAATTGCTAATTTATTAATATTCTAAAAATTAATAAATAATGGATTTAAAAAAAGAATCTGTTGGCCTAACCAGTGTAAATAGTTATGATTGTTTGAACAATTATCTATTTTAAATCATTATAACCATTTGTTTTATCACAAAACAATTGCTTCTATTCATACAAGCATATTTGAAACAACATAATTCTAATTTATTAATATTCTAGAAATTAATAGGAGATTTAACAAATGAATTTGTTCAATGAACAAGTTCAAATAGTTATGATTATTTGAACAATTATCTATTTCAAATCACTATAACCTTTTTGTTTTACCGTAAAACAATTTATTCCATTCATAGTAGCTTATTTCAAATAAAATAATACAAATTTGTAAATATTCAAAAAATTAATAAGTAAAAATTTAAAAAATAAATCTATTTATCGAATAAGTTCAAATAGTTATGACTATTTGAACAATTATTTATTTTAAATTGTTATGACTTTTTGTTTTGTCATAAAACAATTGTTTATGTTCAGACAAGCTTATTTGGATTAAAATAATATTAATTTACTAATATTTAGACAATTAATACATAAAATATTTTTAAAATAAATATGTTTATCAAACAAGTCCAAATAGTCATAACTATTTGAATAACTATCTACTTCAAATCAATATGACCTTTTGTTTCATTATCAAGCAATTGTACCAGTTCATATAGGCTTATTTGAAATAAAATAATACTAATTTATTAATATTCTAAAAATTAATGAGCAAGAGATTTAAAAAATGAATATATTTACCAAACAAATTCAAATAGTTAAGACTATTTGGATAGTTATCTGTTTCAAATTGTTATCTTTTGTTTTATCATAAAATAATTGTTTCTATTCATACAATCTTTTTATAAATAAAATAATATAAATTTATTAATATTCCAAAATTTATTAAGTAGAAATTTAAAAAATAAATCTATTTTTTGAACATGTTCAAGTAGTTATTACTATTTGAACAATTATCTATTTTAAATATTTATGACCTTTCATTTTGTCATAAATCAATTGTTTCTATTCATATGAGCTTATTCAAAATAAAATAACGTTAATTTATTAATATTTCAAAAAATAATATGTAAAAGATTTAAGAAATAAATTTGTTTACCAAGCAAAGCTCAAATAGTCATGATTGTTTGAACAATTATTTATTTCAAATAGTTATGATCTTTTGTTTTGTCATAAAACAATTTTTTTTATTCATACAAGTTTATTTGGAATAAAATAATACTAATTTATTAATATTTTGAAAATTAATAGGTAGGAGATGTAAAAAATAAATCTGTTTACTAAACAAAGTCAAATAGTCATGTCCATTTGAACAATTACCTATTTCGAATCATTATGACCTTTTGTTTGTTGTAAAACAATTGTTTCTGTTCATATAGAATTATTCAAAATAAAATAATACCGATTTATTAATATTTTGAAAATTAAAAAGAGATTTAAAAACTAAATTTGTTTACCAAACCAATTCAAATAGTTATGACTATTTGAACAATTATTTATCTAAAATCGTTCTGATCTTTATTTTGTCATAGAACAATTGTCCTTTTTTCATTCAAACTTTTTTGAATTAAGACAATACTAATTTAATAATAAGAAATAAATACGTTTTGTCGAACCAGTTCAAATAGTTAAGACTATTAGAATAATTATATTTCCCAATTGTTCTAACCTTTTGTTTAGTCATAAAACAATTATTTTAGTTCATACTAGCTTATTTGGAATAAAAAATTAATTTTTTAACATTAGAAAAATTAATAAGCAAGTGATTTAAAAAAATAAATCTGTTTACTAAACAAGCTCAAATAGATATGACTATCTGAACAATTATCCATTTAAAATCATTATTACCTTTTGTTTTGTCATAAAACAATTGTTTCAGTTCATAAAAACTTATCCAAAATAAAATAATACTACTTTATTAATATTTTAAAAACTATTAAGGAAGAGATTTAAAAACTAAAGTTGTTTTTCGAATCAGTTCCAATAGTTACAACTATTTGAACAAACATCAATCTCAAATCATTATGATCTTTGTTTTGTCATAAAAAAATTGTTTGTGATCATACAAGCTTATTCGGATAAAAATAATACTAATTTAATAATATTTCAAAAATTAATAAGAAAGAGATTTAAAAAATAAATGTGTTTGCCGAATTAATTCAAATGGTTACGACTATTAGAATAATTATCTATTTCAAATCATTCGAACCTTTTGTTTAGTCATAAAATAATTGTCTTAGTTCATACAAGCTTATTTAGAATAAAATAATATTAATTTATTAACATTAAAAAAATTAATAAGCAAGAGATTTTAAAAAATAAATCCATTTATTGAAAAAGTTCAAATAGTTATGATTATTTGAACAATTATCTCTTTAAAATCATTATGAACTTTTGATTTGTCATAAAACAATTGTTTTAATTCATAAAAGCTTATCCAAAATAAAATAATACTACTTTATTAATATTTCAAAAATTAATAAGAGATTTAAAAAATAAATCAGTTTATCGAACAGTTCAAATAATTATGGCCATTTGAACAATTATTTATTTCTAATCGTTATTACTTTTCATTTTCTCATAAAACAATTTTTTTTCAACATACAAGCTTATTTGAAATAAAAATGTTATTACCTTTCGTTTTGTCATAAAACAATTGTTTTTTAACCTACAAGCTTATTTGAAATAAAATAATACTAATTTATTAATATTTCAAGAATTAGTAAGAGATTTAAAAAATAAATTTGTTTACTAAACTAGTTCAAATAGTTATGACTATTTGAACAATTATCTATTTCAAATTGTTATAACCTTTTGTTCTATCATAAAATAATTATTTCTGTTCATACAAGTTTATTCGGCATAAAGTAATACTAATTTAATAATATTCTAAAAATTCATAACTAAGAGATTTAAAAAATAAATCTGTTTGCCAAACCAGTTTAAACAAATCATTATGACCTTTGTTTTGTCATAAGACAATTATTTCAAGTCATACAAGTTTATTCGGAATAGAATAAAACTAATTTGTTAATATTTCAAAATTTTATAAGTAGGAAATTTAAAAAATAATTCTATTTATCGAACTAGTTCAAATAAGTATAACTATTTGAATAATTATCCATTTCAAATTGTTATTACTTTTTGTTTTGTGATAAAACAATTGTTTTTGTTCATATAAGTTTGTTTGAAATAAAATAATACTAATTTATTAATATTTAGAAAATTAATCAGTAAGAAATTTAAAAAATAAATCTGTTTACCAAATCATTTCAAATAGTTTTGGCTATTTGAATAATTACCTATTTCAAATCATTATTACCTTTTGTTTTGTCATCAAATAATTGGTTCTATTCATACTATTTTATTTGGAATAAGATGATACTAATTTAATAATATTCCAAAACTTAATAACCAAGAAAATAAAAAATAAATCTAATTATGGAACTAGTTTAAATAGTTAAGACTATATGAATGATTATCGATTTCATATCATTATGACCTTTTGTTTTGTCATAAAATAATTTTTTTATTTGCACAAGCTTATTTAAAATAAAATAATGCAAATTTAATAATATTTCAAAAATTAATAAGTAAGAGATTTGAAAAGTAAATTTGTTTACCAAACTAGTTCATATGGTTAAGACTATTAAAATAATTATCTATTTCAAATCATTTTGACCATCTGTTTAGTCTTAAAAAAATTCCTTAAGTTCATACAAGTTTATCTAGAATAAATTATACTAATTTATCAACATTCAAAAAATTAATAAGAAAGAGATTTAAAAAAATAAATCTATTTACCGAACAAGTTCAAATAGTTATTCCTATTTGAACAATTGTCTAGTTAAAATCGTTATGACATTTTGTTTTGTCATAAAACAATTGTTTTAGCAAATACAAGCTAATACAAAATAACTAATTTATTAATATTTCTAAAATTAAAAAGAGATTTAAAAAATAAATTTGTTTACTGGATTAATTAAAATAATTATGACTATTTGAACAATTACTTATTTCAAATCATTACGACCTTTTATTTTGTTATAAAACAATTGTTTTTTATCGTACAAGCATATTCGTAGTAAAATAATACTAATTTATTAATATTTCAAAAATTAATAATTAAGACATTTAAAAAATAAATCTATTTGTCAAACTAGTTTGAATAGTTATGACTATTTGAACAATTATCAATCTCAAATCGTTATGATCTTTTTTTTATCATAAAATATTTGTTTCTGATCATAGAAGCTTATTCAATTAAAAATAATACTAATTGAATAATATTTCAAAAATTAATAAGTAAGAGATTTAAAAAATAAATGTATTTGTTAAACTAATTCAAATAGCTAAAACTATTAGAATAATTGTCTATTTCAAATCGTTCTAACCTTGTTTTAGTCATAAAATATTTGTTTCATATCATACAAGCTTATTCAGAATAAAATAATCTAAATATATTAACATTCAAAAAATTAATAGGCAAGAGATTTGGAAAAATAAATTTGTTTTCAGAATACTAATAACATAGTATTATTTTATTTCAAATAGCCTTATATGAACTGAAATAAATTTGTTATGACAAAATAAATGGTCATAACAATTTAAAATATATAATTATTCAAATAGTCATAACTATTTGATCTAGTTCGATAAACATATTTATTTTTAAAATATTTACAAATTAGTAATATTTTAATCTAAAAAAGCTTGTATGAATAGAAACTATTATTTTATAAGAGAACAAAGAGTCATAACAATTTAAAATAAATAATTGCTTAAATATTCATAATTTTTGAAACTGGTTTGATAAATAAATTTATTTTTTAAATCTCTTATTAATTTTTGAAATATTAATAGATTAGTATTATTTTATTTCAAACAAACCTCTACGAACAAAAATATTTATTTTATGACAAAACATTGAAATAGATAATTGTTTAAATAGTCATAATTATTTGAACTGGTTAGGTAAATAGAATTTCTTTAATCTCTTACTTATTAATCTTTGAAACATTAATAAATTCATTTTATTTTATTCTAAATAAGCTAGTATGAATTGAGAAAATTGTTTTATGACAAGACAAAAGGTCATAACAATTTGAATTAGATAATTATTGATATAGTCTTAACTATTTGAACGGGTTCGACAAACAAATTTAATTTTTAAATCTCTTAGTTATTAATTTTTGAAATATTATTAGATTAGTATTATTTTATTTCACATAAGCTTGTATGAAAAGAAATAATTGTTTTATAACATGTAAAAAATGTAATAACAATTTGAAGTATACAATTACTCAAATAGTCATAACTATTTGAACTTGTTCGGTAAACAAATTTATTTTTTAAATCTCTTATTAATTTTTGAAAGATTAATAAATTAATATTATTTTATTCCGAATAAGCTTGTATGATAAAAAACAATTCTTATATGACCAAACAAAAGGTGATAAAAATTTGAAATAGATAATTGTTGAAATGACCATATTTATTTGAACTAATTCAGCAAATAGATTCACTTTTTAAATCAGTTAATTATTAATTTTTGGAATATTAAAAAATTAGAATTATTTTACTTCAAATAAGCTTGTATGAACTAAAACAATTGTTTTATGATAAAACAAAAAGTCATAACAATTTTAAATAAACAATTGTTTGAATAGTCGTAAGTATTTGAATTTTTTCGATAAGCAAATTTATTTTTTTAAACTCTTACTTATTACTTTTCAAAATATTAAGAAATTTGTATTATTTTATTTTGGATAAGCTTTTACAAAATGAAACAATTGTTTTATGTCAAAACAAAAGGTTATAATGATTTTACATAAATAATTGTTCAAATAGCCATAACTATTTGAACTTGTTTGGTAAAAAGATTTATTTTTTCAAATCTTTTGCTTATTAATTTTCCAAGTGTTCATTAATTTGGATTATTTTATTCCGAATAAGCTTGTAAGGCATGAAACAAATATTTTATAACTAAACAAAAGGTCTAAATGATTTGAAATAGATAATTATTCTAATATTTTTAACTATTTGAACTGGTTTAGCAGACACAACTATTTTTAAATCTCTTACTTATTAATTTTTGGAATATTATTAAATTAGTATTATGTTTAACCAAATAAACTTCTATGATTAGAAATAATTGTTTTATGATAAAACAAAGATTTTAACGATTTGAGATTGATAATTGTTCAAATAGTCATACTTATTTAAACTTTTCAGTAAATAAATTTATTGTTTAAATTTTTTACTTATTAATTTATGAAATATTAATCAATTAGTATTAGTTTATTTCAAATAAGGTTGTATGATAAGAAATAATTGTTTTATGACAAAATTAAAGGTCATAATGATTTGAAATAGATAATCATTCAAATGGCCATAATTATTCTAATTGATTTCGTAAACATATTTATTTTTTAAATTTCTTATTTATTAGTTTAGGATATATTAATAAATTAGTATTATTTTATTTCATCTAAGCTTGTATTAACTGAAACAATTATTTTATGACAAATCAAATGGTTATAATGATTTTAAATGGATAATTGTTCAAATAATAATAACTATACAAACTTGTTCAATAAATAGATTTATTTTTTAAATCTCTTTCTTATTAATTTTCAAAATATTAATAAATTAGTATTAATTTATTCTGAATAAGCTTGTATGAATTGAAAATATTGTTTTATGACTAAACAAAAGGTCAGAACAATTTGAAGTACATAATTATTCTAATAGTTTTAACCATTTGAAATGATTCGATAAACTTTATTTTTTAAATCTCTTATTAGTTTTTGAAATATTATGAAATTAGAATTATTTTAATCCGAATAAGCTTGTACGAACAAAACAATTGTTTTGTGATAAAAGAAAAGGTCATAATGATTTAAAATAGATAACCATTCATATAGTCTTAACTATTGAATTGGTTTAGCAATTAGATTTTTTCAATTTTTTTGGTTATTAAGTTTCGAAATATTATTGAATTTGCATTATTTTATTTTGAATAAAATAGTATAAATAGAACCAATTATTTAATGACAAAAAATGGTTATAATGATAAAAAATAGATAATTATTCAAATAGTGAAAACTATTTGAAATGATTTGGTAAGCAAATTTACATTTTAAATCTCTTACTGATTAATTTTCTAAATATTAATAAATTAGTATTATTTTATTTGTAACAAACTTATATTAACAAAAAAAATTGTTTTATGATAAAACAAAAAGTAATAATGATTTGAAATGGATAATTATGCAAATAGTTATAATTATTTGAACTAGTTTTGTAAATAGAATTATTTTCTAAATCTTTTACTTATAAATTTTTAAAATATTAATAAATTAATTTACAAAAATAAATAATTTTTCATATAGTCTTAACTATTAGAACTAGTTCGGAAAACAAATTTATTTTTTAAATCTCATAGTTATTAATTTCAGAATATTACCAAATTATTATTATTTTATTTCAAAAAAGCATGTATGAATAGAAATAATTGCTTTATAATAGAATGAACGTTGTAACAATTTGAAATAGAAAATTATTCAAATAGTCATAACTATTTAAATTAGTTCAGTAAATAGATTTCTTTTTAAAATCTCTTATTAATTCTTCAAATATTAATAAATTAGCATTATTTTATTTCAAAAAAGCTTGTATATTGAAAAACAATTGCTTTATGACAAAATAAAAGGTAAAATGATTTAAAATAGATAATTGTTTAAATGGCCATGATTATTTGAATTGATTCAATAAACTGATTTATTTTTTAAATTTCTTCCTTATTAATTTTTGAAATATTAATAAAGTAGTAATATTTTATTTTGGATAAGCTTTTATAAACTAAAACAACTATTTTATGACAAAATAAAATGGTCATAATGATTTTAAATAGATAATTATTAAAATAGCTATAACTATTTGAACTTGTTCGATAAACAAATTTATTTTTTCAAATCTCAGGCTTATTAATTTTTTGAATGTCAATAAATTAGTATTATTTTATTCCAAATAAGCTTATATGAATTGAAATAATTATTATATGATTAAATAAAAGGTCAAAACGATTTGAAATAGATAATTATTCTAATAGTCTTACCTATTTGAGCTAGTTTGGCAAATACATTTATTTTTTAAATCTCTTATTAACTTTTAGAATATTATTAAAATAGTATTTTTTTATTCGAATAAGCTTTTATAATAAAAAATAATTTTTTTATGAGACAACAAAAATCAAAACGATTTGAGATTGATATTTATTCAAATAGTCATAACTATTTAAAGAGGTTCAAAAAATAGCTTTAGTTTTTAAATCTCTTACATATTAATTTTTGAAATATTAATAAAGTAGTATTATTTTATTTTAGATAAGCTTTTATGAACTGCAACAAATTGATTTATGACAAAACAAAAGGTCATAATGACTTTATACATATAATTGTTCAAATAGTCAAATCTACTTCAACTTGTTTAGTAAACATATTTATTTTTTTAAATCTCTTACTCATTAATATTTCAAATGTTAATGAATTAGTATTATTTTATTCTAAATAAGCTTGTATGAATTGAAATAATTGTTTTACGACTAAACAAAAGCTTAAAACAATTTGAAATATATAATTGTTCTAATAGTCTTAACTATTTGAACTGGTTGGGCAAACACATTTATTTTTTAAATCTCTTACTAATTTTTGGAATATTATTAAATTAATATTCTTTTAATCCGAATAAGCTTGTATGAAAAAAACAAAATTGTTTTTTGACAAATAAAGATCATAAAGATTTGAGATTGATAATTATTCTTATTCAAATAGTCATAACTATTTGAACTGTTTCGATACATAGATTTCATTTTTAAATATCTTATTAATTATCAAAATATTAATAGATCAGTATTATTTTATTCTAAATAATTTTGTACGAACAAAAACAATTATTTTATGAGAAAACAAAATGTCATTACAATTTAAAATAGATAATAGTTCAAATGGACATGACTATTTGAACTTGTTTGGTAAATAAATTTATTTTTTAAATCTCAAACTTATTAATTTTTAGAATACTAATAAATTAATATTATTTTATTTTGAATAAAATTGTATGAATAGATACAGTTGTTTTATTAGAAAACAAAAGATCATAAAATTTGAAATAAATAACAATTAAAATAATTATAACTATTTGAACTTGCTCGGTAAACATATTTACTTTTTAAATCTTTTAGTTATTAATTTTTGGAATTTTAATAAATTAGTATTATTTTATTTCAAAAAAGCTTTTATGAATAGACATAATTAGTTTATGACAAAACAAAAGGTCATAGTGATCTAAAATAGATAATTCTTCAAATAGTCATAACTATTTGAGCGTGTTCAAAAAGTATATTTATTTTTTAAAAATTTTACTTATTAATTTTTGGAAATTAATAAATTTAAATTATTTTATTCGAAATAAGCTTGCATGAATAGAACCAATTGTTTTATGACAAAACAAAGGTCATAATGTTTTGAAATAGATAATTGTTAAGATAATCATAACTATTTGAAATTATTCGGTAAACATATTCTTTTTTTAATTCTCTTACTCATTAATTTTGGAAATATTAATAAATTAGTATTATCTTATTTCAAATAAGCTTTTATGAACTAAAATAAGTGCTTTATTACAAAAGAAAAGGTCATAAAGATTTGAAATAGATAATTATTCAAATAGTTATGACTATTTGGACTTCTTCGGCAGACATATTTATTTTTTAAATTTTTTTATTAATTGTCAAAATAGTTATAAATTAATATTATTTTAATTCGAATAAACTTGTATGAATAAAAATAATTGTTTTATGAAAAAACAAAAGGTCATAACAAGTTGAAATAAATAATTGCTCAAATGGACAAAATGATTTGAACTTATTTGGAAAATAGATTTATTTTTAAAATTTTTTACTTATTAAGTGCCTTAATATTAATAAATTTGTATTATTTTGTTAGAAATAAGCTTGGATGAATAGAAAAAAATTCTTTTATGACTAAATAAAAGGTTATGCCTATTTCAAATAGATAATTGTTCAAATAGTCATAATTATTTAAATTTGTTCAGTAAATAGATTCATTTTTTAAATCTCTTGATTATTAATTTTTGAATTATTAATAAATTAGTATTATTTTATTTTGAATAAGCTTATATGAATTGAAATAATTCTTTTATGACAAAACAAAATGTCATAACGATTTTATATAGACAATTGCACAAATAGTTGTAACTATTGAATTTGTTCAATAAACAATTTTTTTTTAACCCTTGCTTATTGATTTTCAAAATATTAAGAAATTAGTATTATTTTATTTTGGATAAGCTTTTATGAACTAAAAAAAATTGTTTTATATCAAAACAATAGGTCAAATTGATTTTAAATAAATAATTATTCAAATAGTCATAACTATTTGAACTTGTTCGGCAAACAGATTTATTTTTAAATCTTTTGCATATTAATTTTTTGAATGTTAATAAATTTGGATTATTTTATTCCAAATAAACTTGTAAGATATGAAACAAATATTTATGACAAAACAAAAGGTCAGAACTATTGGAAATAGATAATTATGCTAATAGTTTTACGTATTTGATCTCGTTTAGCAAACACATTTATTTTTTAAATCTTTTACTTATTAATTTTTGAAATATTATAAAATTTGTATTATTTTCAACTAAATAAGCTTCTATGATAAAAAATAGTTGTTTTATGACAAAACAAAGATCTTAATGATTTGAGATTGATAATTGTTCAAATAGTCATAACTACTTGAACTGGATTGGTAAACAGATTTATTTTTTAAATCTTTTACTTATTAATTTTTGAAATATTAATAAATTAGTATTATTTTATTTCAAATAATCTTGTATGACCAAAAACAATTGTTTTATGACAAAACAAAATGTCATAGTGGTTTGAAATAGATAATCATTCAAATGGGCATAATTATTTTAACTGATTCGGTAACCACATTTTTTTTTTTTATTTATTAATTTAGGAAATATTAATAAATTAGTATTATTTTATTCCATTTAAGCTTGTATTAACTAAAACAATTGTCTTATGACAAATCAAAAGGTTATAACATTTAAAATAGACAATTGTTCAAATAGTAATAACTATTTGAATTTGTTCAGTAAACAAATTTATTTTTTTAAATCTCCTTCTTATTAATTTTTTGAATGTTAATAAATTAGTATTAATTTATTCTAAATAAGCTTGTATGAATTAAAACAATTGTTTTATGACCAAAGAAAAAGTCAAAACGATTTGAAATAGATAATTATTCTAATAGTCTTAACCATTTGAACTGATTTGATAAAAAAATTTATTTTTTAAATCTCTTACTTATTAATTTTTGAAATATTATTAAATTAGTATTATTTTAATCAGAATAAGCTAGTATGAGCAAAATAATTGTTGTACGACAAAAGAAAAAGTCATAACGATTTCAAATAGATAATCGTTCATATAGTATTAGCTATTTGAATCGGTTAGGCAATTAGATTTATTTTTTAATTTTCTTGTTTATTAAGTTTCAAAATATTATTAAATTATTATTATTTTATTCCAAATAAAATAGTTTAAACATAACCAATTGTTTGATGACAAAATAAAAGCTTATAACAATTTGAAATAGATAATTAGTCAAATAGTCAAAACTATTTGAAATGATTTGTAAACATATTTACATTTGAAACCTCTTACTGATTAATTTTTTAAATATTAATAAAGTAGTATTATTTTATTTCAAATAAACTTATATTAATAAAAACAAATTTTTTATGACAAAACAAAAAGTAATAAAGATTTGGAATAAACAATTGTTCAAATAGTTATAATTATTTGAACTAGTTTGGTAAATAGAATTATTTTCAAAATCTGTTACTTATAAATTTTTGAAATATTAATAAATTAGTTTTATTTTATTCTGAATAAACTTTTATGAGCTAAAATAATTGTTTTATGATGAAACAAAAAGGTCATAACAATTTGAAATAAATAATTATTCATATAATCTTAACTGTTTATACTGGTTCAGTAAACAAATTTATTTTTTAAATCTCTTAGTTATTAATTTTTAGAATATTACTAAATTAGTATTATTTTATTCCATTTAGTTTGAATAGAAACAATTATTTTATGATAGAACAAAAGGTTATAGCAATTTGAAATAGTTAATTGTTAAAATAGTCATAACTATTTACACTAGTTCAGTAGACAGATTTAATTTTTAAATCTCTTATTAATTCTTGAAATATTAGCAAATTAGTATTATTATATTTCGAATAAGCTTGCATGTTGAAAAACAATTGTTTTATGACAAAATAAAAGGTAATAATGATTTGAAATAGATAGTTGTTCAAATGGCTATAATTATTTGAACTTATTTAGTAAACAAAATAAACTGCATGAATTGAAACAATTATTATATGACTAAATAATAAGTCAAAATGATTTGAAATAGATAATTATTCTAATAATCTTAACTATTTGAACTGGTTTGGCAAATATATATTTTTTTAAATCTCTTATTAATTTTCAAAATATTATTAAATTAGTATTATTTTTATCCAAATAAGCTTGTATGATCAGAAACAATTGTTTGATGACAAAACAAAGATCATAATGGTTTGAGATTGATATTTATTAAAATAGTCATAACTATTAACTATTTGAACTAGTTTTGAAAATAGCTTTAGTTTTTAAATCTCTTGCTTATTAATTTTTGAAATACTATTAAAGTAGTATTATTTTATTTTGGATAAGTTTTTATGAACTAAAATAATTGTTTTATGACAAAACAAAAGACCATAATGACTTTAAATAGATAATTGTTCAAATAGTCAAATCTATTTGAACTTATACGGTAAACAAATTTATTTTTTTTAAATCTCTTGCTCATTAATTTTTTGAATGTTAATAAATTAGTATTAATTTATTCTGAATAAGCTTGTATGAACTAAAACAATTATTTTATGACTACAGAAAAAGGTCAAAATGATTTGAAATAGATAATTGTTCTAATGGTCTTAACTATTTGAACTAGTTTAGTAAACACATTTATTTTTTAAATTTCTTACTTATTAATTTTTGAAATACTATTAAATTAGTATTATTTTAATTCAAATAAGCTTGTATGAAAAGAAACAATTGTTTTATGATAAAATAAAGATCATAATGATTTGAGATAGATAATTGTTCAAATAGTTATAACTATGTGAATTGTTTCAGTAAATAGATTCAGTTTTTAAATCTCTTTTTAATTTTCAAAATATTAATAGATCAATATTTTTTTTAATAATTTTGCATGAATAAAAACAATTGCTTTACGACAAAACAAAAGGTCATAACAATTTGAAACAGATAATTGTTGAAATAGATGTGATTATAAGAAATTGTTTGATAAATAGATTTATTTTTTAAATCTCCTACCTATTAATTTTCAAAATATTAATAAATTAGTATTATTTTATAACGAATAAACTTGTATGAATAGAAACAATTGTTTTATGATAAAACAAAAGATCATAACTATTTGAAAAAAATAATTATTCAAATAGTCATAACTATTTGAACTTGCTTGGTAAACAGATTTACTTTTTAAATCTTTCACTTACTAATTTTTCAAATATTATTAAACTAGTATTGTTTTATTTTGAATACACTTGTATGAACAGAAACAATTAGTTTATGACAAAATAAAAGGTCATAACTATTTGAAATAGGTAATTATTCAAATAGTTATAATTATTTGAACACGTTCAGAAAATAAATTTATTTTTAAAATTTTTACTTATTAATTTTTTGAATATTATTAAATTTATATTATTTTATTTGGAATAAGCTTGTATGAATATAAACAATAGTTTTATGATAAAACAAAATTTCATAATGATTTGAAATATAAAATTGATCAAATAGTCATAACTATATGAACTTATTCGATAAATAGATTCACTTTTGAAATCTCTTACTCATTAATTTTTGAAATATTAATAAATTAGTAGTATTTTATTTTGAATAAGCCTATATGAACTGATACAATTGCTTTATGACAAAACAAAATGTTATAACGATTTGAAATAGATAATTATTCAAATAGTTATGACTACTTGAACTTGTTTGGTAAACATATTTATTTTAAAAATTTTTTACTTATTAAATGTCAAAATATTAATAAAATAATATTACTTTAATCCAAATAAATTTGTATGAAAAAAAAACAATTGTTTTATGATAGAACAAAAAATCGTAACAATTTAAAATAAATAATTATTCAAATAGTCATAACTATTTGAACTTATTCAATAAATAGATTTACTTTTTTTAAATATTTTACTTATTAATTGTTTGAATATTGATAGATTTGTTTTATTTTAATTGAAATAAGCTTGTATGAATAGAAAAAATTATTTTATGACAAAACAAAAGGTTATAACGATTTGAAATAAATAATTGTTCAAATAGTCATAGCTATTTGAACTTATTCGATAAATAGATTCGGTTTTTAAATATTTGCCTCATTAATTTTTGGAATATTAATAAATTAGAATTATGTTGTTTTGAATAAGCTTGTGTGAATACAAATAATCATTTTATGACAAAACAACAGGTCATAATGATTTGAAATAGATAGTTATTCAAATCGCCATGATTATTTGCACTGGTCAAACCAACAGATTCATTTTTTAAATCGGTTACTTATTAATTTTTAGAATATTAATAAATTAGCATTATTTTATTACAAATAAGACTATATCAATAGAAATAATTGTTTTGTGGCAAAACAAATGGGAATAATGATTTGAAATAAATAATTGTTCAAATCTCTTATTAATTTTCAAAATATTAATAAATTAATATTATTTTATTTGGAATAGACTTAAATGAACAAAAACATTTGTTTTATGACAAAACAAAAGGTCATAACGACTTAAAATAGATAATTATTCATATAGCCTTAACTATTTGAACTGGTTTGGCAAACAAATTTATTTTTTAAATCTCTAAGTTATTAATTTTCATAATATTATTAGATTAGTATTATTTTATTCCGAATATGCTTGTATTAACATAAATAATTGTTTTATGACAAAACAAAAAGTTCTAACAATTTGAAATATATAATTGTTCAAATAGTCATAACTATTTGAACTGGTTCAGTAAATAATTTATTTTTTAAATCTTCTACTCATTAATTTTTGAAATATTAAAAATTAGTATTATTTTACTCCAAATAGGCTTATACCGATGAAAAACAATTGTTTTATGACAAATCAAAATTCATAACGATTTGTAATAGATAATTATTTTAATGGCCATAATTATTTAAATTGATTCGATAAATTGATTTATTTTTTAAATCTCCAACTTTCCAAATTTTGAAATATTAATAAAGTAATATTATTTTGTTTTGCATAAGCTTTTATGAACTAAAAACAATTGTTTTTTTATAAAACAAAAGGTCATAATGATTTTAAATAGATAATTATTCAAATAGACTTGACTATTTGAATTTCTTTGGTAAACAGATTTATTTTTTTAAAATTTCTAGCCTATTAATTTTCTCAATATTAATAGAATAGTATTATTTTATTTCAGATAAGCATGTACAAATTGAAACAATTATTTTATGACTAAACAAAATGTCAAAACAATTTGAAATAAATAATTATTCTAATAGCCTTAACTATTTGAATTGGATCGACAAATACATTTATTTTTTAAATTTCTTATTAATTTTATAATATTATTTATTTAGCTATATTTTACTCCGAATAAGCTTGTATAAACAGAAACAATTGTTTTATGACAAAATAAAGATCATAATGATTTGAGATAGATAATTATTCAAATAGTTGTAATTATTTGAACTGGTTTGGTAAACATATTTAGTTTTAAAATTTCTTATTAATTTTTGAAGTATTAATAAATTAGTATTATTTTATTTTGAATAATTTTGTATGAGTAAAACAATAGTTTTATGACAAAACAAAATGTTATAATGATTTGGAATAAATAATTGTTCAAATAGTCATAACTATTTGAATTCATTTGATAAACAGATTTATTTTTTTAAATCTTTTACTTATTAATTTTTGAAATATTAATAAATTTATATTATTTTATTCAAAATATGCTTGCATCAATAGAACCAACTATTTTATAACAAACAAAAAGGTCATTATGTTTTGAAATAGATAATTATTTGATAGTTATAAGTATTTGAACTTATTTGGTAAACGTATTCTTTTTTAATTCTTTTATTTTTAGAATATTAATAAATTAGTATTATTTTACATCAAATAAGCTTATATGAACTGAAACAATTATTTTTTTACAAAAAAAAGGTCCAAATAATTTGAAATAGATAATTACTCAAATTTTCATGACTGTTTGAACTTGTTCAATAAACATATTTATTTTTTTAAAATCTTTTACTTATTAATTGTTGAAATATTAATAAATTAATATTATTTTAATTTGAAGATGCTTGTATGAACAGAAACTATTATTTTATAACAAAATAAAATGTCATAACATTTTGAAATAAATAATTACTCAAATATCACAACTATTTGAATTGGTTTGATATACATATTTTATTTTTGAAATCTCTTATTAATTTTTGACATATTAGTAGATTAATATTATTTTATTTTGAACAAACATATATGAAGAAAAACATTTGTTTTATGACAAAACAAATGGTCATAATGATTTAAAATAGATAATTATTCGTATAACCTTAATTATTTGAACTAGTTTGACAAACAAATTTATTTTTTAAATCTCTTACGTATTAATTTTCATAATATTATTAGATTAGTGTTATTTTATTTAGAATAAGCCTGTATGAACATAAATAATTGTTTAAGACAAAACAAAAGGTTATAATGATTTGAAATTAATAATTGTTAAAATAGTCATAACTATTTGAACTAGTTCGGTAAATAAATTCATTTTTTAAATCTCCTGCTCTTTAATTTTGAAATATTAAAAATTAGTATTATTTTATTCCAAATAGGCTTATACAATGAAAAACAATTGTTTTATGACAAAACAAAAGTTCATAATGACTTGAAATAAATCATTGTTCAAATGGCCATAATTATTTGAACTAATTTATTTTTAAAATATGAAATTTCTTAATTTATGAAATATTAATAAAGTAATATTATTTTATTTTGCATAAGCTTTTATGAACTAAAACAATTGCTTTATTATAAAACAAAAAGCCATAATGATTTTAAATAGATAATTGTTCAAATAGACTTAACTATTTTAATTTATTTAGTAAACAAATTTATTTTTTAAAATTTTTTATTAATTTTTTGAATGTTAATAGAATAGTATTATTTTATTTTAAAATAAGCATGTATGAACTGAAACAATTATTTTATGACTAAACAAAAGGTCAAAACAATTTAAAAAAGATAATTGTTCTAATAGTCTTAACTATTTGAATTGGTTCTGCAAAAATATTTATTTTTAAAACTCTTACTTATTAAATTTAGAATATTATTAGTTTAGCTATATTTTACTCCGAATAAGCTTGTATGAATCGAAAGAATTGTTTTATGACAAAACAAAGATCATAACGATTTGAGATAGATAATTATTCAAATAGTCATAACTATTTAAACTGGTTTGGTAAATAGATTTAGCCTTTAAATCTCTTATTAATTTTTGAAATATTAAAAATTAGTATTATTTTATTTTGAATAATTTTGTATAAATAAAAATAATTATTTTACACAAAAAAAATGTCATAACTATTTGAAATAAATAATTACTCAGATAATTATAATTATTTGAACTCGTTCAGTAAACAAATTTATTTTTTAAATCTTTTACTTATTAATTTTGGAATATTAATAAATTTATATTATTTTATTTGAAATAAGCTTGCATCAATAGGACCAATTGTTTTATGACAAAATAAAAGGTCATTATGTTTTGAAATCGATAATTGTTTAAATACTCATAACTGTTTGAATTTATTTGGTAAACATATTCTTTTTTAATTCTCTTACTCATTAATTTTTAGAATATTAATAAATTAGTATTGTTTTACATCAAATAAGCTTATATGAATTGAAACAATTATTTTATTATAAAAGAAAAAGTCAAAATGATTTGAAATAGATAATTAATCAAATAGTTACGACTATTTAAACTTGCTCGGTAAATAGATTTATTTTTTAAATCTTTTACTTATTAATTATCAAAATATCAGTAAATTATTATTATTTTAATCTAAATATACTTGTGTGAACAGAAACTATTGTTTTATAACATAACAAAAAATCATAACGATTTGAATTAAATAATTGCTCAAATAGTCATAACTATTTGAACTGTTTTGATAAATAGATTTATTTTTTAAAACTCTTTTTAATTTTTGAAATATTAGTAGACTAGTTTTATTTTTTTCCAAACAAACTTATATGAACAAAAACTTTTGTTTTATGATAGAACAAAAACTTTTGTTTTATGACAAAACAAAAGGTCGTAATGATTTGAAATAGATAATTGTTCAATTAGTTATAATTATTTGATTTGGTTAGGTAAACAAAATTATTTTTTAAATCTTTTACTTATTAATTTTTGAAATATTAATAAATTCATTTTATTTTATTCCTAATAAACTAGTATGAATTGAAAAAAATTGTTTTATGACAAAATGGAAGGCCGTAATTATTTGAAATAAATAATTGTTCATATAGTCATAACTATTTGAACTAGTTTGACAAATTAATTTATTTATTAAATCTCTCAGTTATTAATTTTTGAAATATTATTATATTAGTATTATTTTATTTTGAATAAGCTTGTATGAAAAAAATAATTTTTTTTATGGTAGAACAAAAGGTTATAATGATTTGATATACAATTGTTCAAATAGTCATAACTATTTAAACTAGTTTGATAAATGGATTTTATTTTTTAAATCTCTTACTATTAATTTTTGAAATATTAATAAATTAGTATTATTTTATTCTAAATAAGCTTGTATGATAAAAAAACAATTGTTATATGACCAAACAAAAGGTAATAACGATTTGAAATAGATAATTATTGAAATGGTCATAATTATTTGAACTGATTCGATAAATAGATTTATTTTTTTAATTTCCTACTTATTAATTTTTGAAATATTAATAAATTAATATTATTTTATTTTGAATTAGCTTGTATGAACTGTAACACTTGTTTTATAATAAAACAAAAGGTAATAACAATTTTAAATAGACAATTGTTCTAATAGTAGTAACTATTTGAATTTGTTTGGCAAACAAATTTATTTTTTAAACTCATGCTTACTAATTTTGAAATATTAAGAAAATAGTATTATTTTATTTTGGATAAGCTTTTATGAACCAAAACAATTGTTTTATGGCAAAACAAAAAGTCATGATGATTTTAAATAAATAATTGTTCAAATAGTCATAACTATTTAAACTTGTTTTGTAAACAGATTTATTTTGTAAAGTATTTTGCTTATTAATTTTCTGAATGTTATTAAATTGGATTATTTTATTACAAATAAGCATGTAAGATATAAAACAAATATTTATGACTAAACAAAAGGTCATAAAAATTTGAAATAGAAAATTATTCTAATAGTTTTTACTATTTGAACTGATTCGGTAACCACATTTATTTTTTTATATCTCTTACTTATTAATTTTTAGAATATTATTAAATTAGTATTATTTTTAACCAAATAAGCTTATGTGATCAGAAACAATTATTTTATGACAAAATAAAAAGGTCATAATAATTTGAAATAGATAATTGTTCAAATTGCAATAATTATTTTAACTGAGTTAGTAAACAAATTTATTTTTAAAATTTTTTACTTAATAATTTAGGAAATACTAATAAATTAATATTATTTTATTTTGTCTAAGCTTGTATTAACTGAAACAATTGTTTTAGGACAAATCAAAAGGTTATAATAATTTTAAATAGACAATTGCTCAAATAATAATAACTATTTAAACTTGTTCGATAAATAAATTTATTTTTTTAAATCTCTTTCTTATTAATTTTTTGAATATTAATAAATTAGTATTAATTTATTCTGAATAAGCTTGTTTAAATTGAAACAATTGTTTTATAACTAAACAAAAGGTCAAAACGATTTGAAATACATAATTTTTCTAATTATCTTAACCATTAGCTCAAAGACTTCGAATAAACCAAAAGGGGAGGTGAATTGGTTTTAATAAAATTTTTAAAGATAATATTCAATAACCACAAATTATCAAAACAAATAAGCACAATAGATTAATATAAACAACAGATAGGGTTAGAGAATTTAACACCGAGATTTATAGAGATTCGGTCCTTTCTTAGGCACCTACGTCCTCTACTTTAGCCTCTCTTGCTAAGGAGTTCAATCCACTATTAGATAAAGATTACAACTAAGCTTTCACAAAGCTTTACAAACTCAACAACATACATGCTTAAGGGTTATCCTCCTCCTTAAGCTTACACACTCACAATACAAAAATTTAGAAGTGTTTGACAAACTTTAAGAACCTTACAAAGGTTAGGTGTTTGCTAAGTTGAAGTACACAAAGGTATAGATAAGAAAGTAGAGAAAAATTGATATGAATTTTACACATTTTCTTTGTTTACAGCTTTGAATGCTTGAGCAGATTGGTAGGTGAATAGCAATAAGTTTCTTTTCTCTTGTTGCACTTGGTCTATAGTGGAATGCTTGATTTATAGTTAGAAAGAAGTTGAGAGCCGTTGGAATGCATTTAATGCTTCAAACCTAAAGAAATTTAACAAAAAAATAGCTGTTGGGAGTTTCTGACCTTCAGGGGATTGATCCCTTCCCTTAGGGGATAGATTGGTTCATGTTTGAGAAGGCCTGATTTTGTGCCTATTTTGCCTTACCCAATCGATCCCTTGTTTTAGGGGATCGATCTGTTCTTTAGGTGATCGATCCCCTATGTGTGGGGGATCGATCTTTTTTTTGGATTTCAATCTTGGGGAACGTTCTGTTTGAACAACCAATCGATCCCTTTAAGAGGGGATTGATCCCTTTTCTAAAAAATTTCATGAAGAAAGCATTCTGTATGAAAAAGTGATCGATCCCTTGATTAAGGGGATCGATCTGGTAATCTTGCAACCTCAACCAATCGATCCCTATAGGGAGGGGATCGATTTATTTTCTCAAAACTTGAAGGATTTTCAGTTTTAGAAGAAAAACAGGATTGATCCCTTTTACTAGGGGATCGATCCCTTCCCTTAGGGGATCGATCCCTTCCCTTAGGGGATCAATCCTTTCCATCATAGCTTGCACTAAACATGTTTTGTTTTGAGAATTTGAAATATTTTGGTTTTCAAATTGATTTTAGCAAGATAGAAGGGTGGAATAATTCAAGCTTAGAAAAGGTTGATTCAAATTAGACAAAATTTTCTTTTGTCAAATCAAAATTCTTGATTAAATCAAGGCCAATAATCTCCCCCTTTTTGATATGACAAAACGAAATGAAAAAATTGCATGAAAAACATTTTTCCTTTTGAAAATAAACTCCCCCTGAACTTATGAAAGGTAAACTCCCCTTGAATTTAGGCATAAGATTTAAGGCAATTGGGCAAGAGCAATATCACCATAACTATCAATGTCAAAGCATCATCAAATTTTCATACCAATATTTCTCCCCCTTTTTGTCATAGCAAAAAGAATGAAGCAAATCAAAATTAAGGAATAAACAATTCAAGGCCACCCAAGTGCACTTCAAACATCAAGCCACATAACAATGCCATAAGCCACAAAGTCACAAGCCACAAGAGAATAAAAGATAAGTTGCATTAATATAAAAATCAAAGTCTACAAACCATAATGCAAAGTTATATTTACAAAATATAAAATATGTGGGAAAACACAAAGGATGACACTAGTGTAGCTCATTGTGGTAGAGGTGGAGAATGGGATGACTGATGAGGATGAGAAGAGTGAGAAGATGGCTGCCCCATGTATAAGGATGTAGACCTCATGTTCTCAACATCAGCTTGAAGATGGCGAACTTGTGTTACCAGCTCATGTTGAGTTTCCTCTATAGTCCCCAATCGAGTATTTATACTGCCAACCATTGAATGCAATCTATTCATCTAAAGTAAGAGCATCTCTAAGGTTTCTTGAGGGTGGGATGGTTGGGTAAGGGGTTCATCTGGTTGTTCAAGCATATCTATAGGGTCTTGCTCTTCCTCCTCTTCTTGTGTTGCTTCAATGCCACCCTTTTTGACCCATAATCTAGCTGTATTTTGAATGTACCCCATGCTATGCAATGTAAAAGCTCTAAGAACACTAAAGGGATCATTGAAGGTCATTTGCTTGTTTTCTCTAGTATTTATCTCTAAATGGCTCAACAGATTACTGATTGCATATCTATATACCAAAGTAATATCTTTATTCTGGACTACCTTTATCATATCATGAAAAATGAAATGCACCAAATTAGGTTTCTATCCATTCTTGATCTTATACATCCACCAATAATCTTGTTTTCTAATGGTGGAGTACTATGTCCCAAAATATGCTAGAACATGGGTAACTATGAGGTGGAGTAATCTATCATGCATGGGTAACCGAGAGGCTTGAGTGGGAGCAACTAAGAGATTTGTATTGCTAAAGATATATTGTGCAAGTTGCACCATATCACATCTAGTGTCTATTTCTCCCACATCATCTAGCTTGAAAGCTTTAGCTAACATTTGCTTGGTGACAAAAATTTCCCTTCCCTTCATATAAGTTCTAAACCTATCAAGATAATGCCTATTTGTTCCTTCAATCTGAATATAGCTTGCATTACTATAGAAAACTCTTACTAAGTTCTCAAATAATAGGCCCTCCATACACAAGTAATAGAGCCAACCAAATGCCTCAAAGATATGCAGGTAAGGGAAGTCTATGGAGCGAAAGAAATCTGGGGAAATTACCTTGTTGTGTTTAACTTCCCAATGGGCAAAGTTCATCTCGTACCGGTCCTTTGCCTCTGGATTGTTGAAGTTCTGATTAAATGAGGGCTTCATCATAGTGCTTAATGCCTCTCTTGGAAGGTTCCTTCATCCGATAGTAACTTTGGTTTTTGGGGCCATTTTGAGGCTAAATTGATGGGTTTTAGGGAGGAATTTTGGTAAGAGGTCAAGTTAGAGTGAAGGAATTTGCACAAAATGAAGCTAGGGAGGAGCAATTTTGGGTGAGAAGTGTTTAAGGTTTGGAGAGGATGAGAGAGGACATCTAAAATGATCGATGAAATGGGGAAGACCTGACTTTATTACACCTAAAAAGCATGACCTGATCGATCGGTTAAAGTAGGGGATTGATCAGTTATGGGTCTTTGCATGGAACTGATCGATCTATTTTGAAGGGGATCAATCAGTTTTGCTCATTTCAGACTTCTTATATTGCTGGTTGAATACCCGATCGATCTTGTCCTAAGGGGGATCGATCGGTTCATGAGTTCAACAAAAATTGGCTACTACCTACTCATTCAATCGATCCCTTTCCAGGGGGATTGATCGATTCCTTATGTTTTCCTTTAATCTAGCTATCAAGTGAAGAATCAATCGATCCATTCCCAAAAGGGATCGATTGGTTTGAGCTATAGCATTTTTAAAAAAAAAATTAAAAAGATTTGAAAAACATGCAATATGATCATTCAAGCATACAATCATGCACAAATAACAGAAAAATTTAGATAAATACACATTAGAATAATCAAGAGTGCACAATTCATCATAACATTAAGAAATTCACTTCAAGGAACATTCATCATGCCAAGTTCACCTCTAATTATATAAAATCTATCCTTATCAAGAGGTTTTGTGAAGATATCAACTAGTTGATGCAAGGTATCCACATATTCAAGCACAATATCACCCTTTTGAACATGATCTCTAATAAAATGATCCCTAATTTTAATATGTTTGGTTCTAAAGTGTTGAATTTGATTTTTGATGAGATTGATGGCACTAATATTGTCACATTTAATGGGAATATGATCCATGGTTATTCCAAAATCCTTCAATTGTTGCTTAATCCACAAAACCTGAGCACAACAACTTTTGGCCGTTACATATTCAGCTTTGGTTGTAGATTGAGCAATATTATTTTGTTTCTTGGAAAACCATGATATGAGCATATTTCCAAACAAATTGACAAGTACCAAAAGTGCTTTTTCTATCAATTTTGCATCCACCAAAATCCGCTTTGGAATAAAACTGTAAAGCAAAGAAAGAGCCTTTAGGATACCATAATCCTAAATTTGAGGTGTCTTTAAGGTATCTAAAAATTCTTTTGACAGTAGACAAATGTGTTTTTCTAACAAATGATTGAAATCTAGCACATACACATACACTAAACATAATATCAGGTCTACTAGCAGTAAGATATAGCAATGAACAAATCATAGACCTATATAGTTTAGAGTCAACACATTTAGCTCTTTCATCCTTGTCAAGCTTTGTTGAAGTGCTCATTAGTGTCAAGCAAGGCTTTAATTCTCCCAATCCAAACATTATGAGCAAATCCTTGATGTATTTGGCTTGATTAATGAAGGTGCTATCTTTTGTTTGCTTTACTTGTAGTCCCAAGAAGAATATAAGTTCTCCCATCATGCTCATTTCAAATTCACCTTGCATAATCTTAGCAAATTCTTAACAAAGTATTTCATTAGTAGCACCAAATATAATATCATCAACATAAATTTGCACTATGAAAATGTCTTTACCTTTTTTTTTAATAAAAAATGTAGTGTCAACCTTCCTTCTATTAAAACCATTTTCAATCAAAAAATTTGACAATCTTTCATACCAAGCTCTAAGAGGTTGTTTTAAAGCATATAATGCTTTTGTCAATTTATAAACATGATTTGGAAATTTTGGATTTTCAAAATCAACATGTTGCTCTACATACACTTCTTCATTTATAAAACCATTAAGAAATGCACTCTTGACATCCATTTGAAAAAGCTTAAAATTTTTAAAACATGCAAATGCAAGCAATATCTTTATGGCTTCTAACCTTGCTATCGGGGCATAGGTTTCATCATAATCTATTTCTTCCTTTTGTCTATACCCTTGAGCTACCAGTCTAGCTTTATTTCTAATGATATTCCCATTCTCATCCATTTTATTCCTAAAGACCCATTTGGTGCTTATGGTAGGATGACCACTAGGCATAGGTACAAGATTTCATACATGGCTTCTTTTAAATTGGTTCGATTCCTCTTGCATGGCCAAAATCCAATGATCATCTCTTAATGCTTCATCTATATTTTTGGGTTCAATATGGGATAAGAAAGCAACATAATTACATATATTAAAAGAAGATCTAGTTCTTACCCTTTGAGTTAGATCACCAATGATTTCATTATCTTTGACATACCTCCTTTCTCTAGGATGATTTGGCTCTCTCTATGTGTTGTGGCTCCTTTAAAAACTTATCTTATTTTTTTTATATTCTCCTCAATGTCATGAGGTGCATCACTGATTCATTCTTGAAATACACCAATGGAGCCAATCCCTTCAATTTGGCCTTTTGAGTTGTCACCAAATGTAACATCTCCTTCACTTTTCACTTTCAAGTCCTTAAAGAGAGTTTTGTCTCCGGTCATGTGTTTTGAGCATCCACTATCAAGGTACCATTGATTGTTCTTGCTTGAATTGGCTTTATAGCAATGCTTATCCACCTACAAAAACACAATTAAATTTTTGTTTTGGGTACCCAAATTTTCTTAGGTTTTTGAGAGTTAGTACTAACAATTTTTTGTGCCTTTTGGTTCATTTTAGTAGCCTTATCTTGAGATGTGCTAACTCCTTTTAGAATCCGCACTCTTCTAATGAGCTTACGTCTATAAGTGATTTTCTTCAAAGAACAATATTGTATAAAATGACCCAATTTATGACAATGTGCACACGTGCTAGATAAATCATTTGGCTTAACAAGAAAATTCTTCAAGTGAGTCTCTTTGTTGCCACCATTATAACCTAGTCCATCTTTATCAAAGAAAGCTCTTTGTGTTTCTAACATGTCATTGAGCTTTTGATGACCTATATAAAATCTAAAAAATGAATTATGCAAATTTTCATTTTTCTTAGCTAAGTTATTAACATTTACCTTTAAGAGCTCAACTTCCTTTTCTATGTCTTCTTTTACTTTAGTCAATGACTTATTTTCTAGTTTTAATTTAGAGACCATTTTCCTATATTTCATGCTCATGTTCTCAAATTCTATAGCTAATTCATCATGGGCATCTTGTAGTTCATCAAATGAGTATGAATTTAAATCACAAGGATTAGAGGTTACCTTGGGCTCATCAAAAGCCATGAGACATAGGTTGGCTACTTCTCTCTCATTTGATTCATCATCGGAGAAGTCATTATCACTCTATGTTGCTACCATAGCTTTCTTCTTTGGCTTGGTCATGTTTTACTTTTTCCACAAAGGACAATCAAGTTTAATGTGACCCAATTTGTTACCTTCATAAAAAATAATTTGATCCTTTTCTCTTCTACTTGATTCCTCTTTAGTCATCTCCCTTTGTGGTCTTCTCCTACTTGGGAACTTGTTCATTCTCATGAACTTCTTGAATCTCTTTGCAAACATGGCCATCTCTTCATCTTCATCATCCTCTTCTTGAGTAAAATTTTCTTCATCCTCTTGAAAGGTAGATTTGAGAGCAATGCCACCTTTCTTGACTGGTTCTTGTTTGTTTTTTATCTTCATTTCATAAGTGAGGAGAGAACCTATTAGTTCATCCAAAAAAAATGTGTGAAGATCTTTGACTCTCAATGGCTGTCACTTTGGCTTCCCAACTCTTTGGTAGACTATTGAAAATTTTCTTCACCATTTCCACATTTGAATATGTCTTCCTAAGAGCCTTTAAACCGTTAATGATGTTGGTGAAGCGGTTTGACATCTCACTAATGGTTTCATCGAGTTTCATCTTGAACAGCTTATAATCATGAGTAAGCATGCCTATTTTTGTCTCCATCACTTAGTTTGTACCTTCATGGGTGATAGTTAGCTTATCCCAAATTTTTTTTGCATTTTCACAAAAGGAAACTCTATTATACTCACTTGGTCCCAATACGCAAAAGAGTGTGTGCATTTCTTTGGCATTGAGTTGAGCTATCTTCATGTCATTGACATCCCATTCACTCTCTACCTTTATCACCTCTTTACTATCCATCATCTTCATTGGAATTTGAGGACCATTTACAATGACCCTCTAGACTTTATAATCATTAGCTTGAATGAACAACCTCATCCTAGTCTTCCAATAGGAGTAGTTGTCACCAGCAAAGAGAGGGGTCTAACAATTGAATGCCCTTCACTTTCGAGAGATATTGCAACTGTTTTATTTTCCATTAGACATACCTCTTGTTGGCTGGTATAGTTGTTATAGCTTGAGGGTGGTTCTTTCGCATTGACTACCATTTTTTTGAGCCATTTTCAGGATCACTCTTAGGCTGTTAAACCTACAAAAAAGAGTACTAGCTCTGATACCAATTGTTAGCTCAAAGACTTAAAATAAACCAAGAAGGGGGTGAATTGGTTTTAAAAAATTTTCAAAGATAATAGTCAATAACCATAAATTATCAAAACAAATAAGCACAATAGATGAATATAAACAAGAGATAGGGTTAGAGAATTTAACACCAAGATTTATAAAGGTTAGACCATTTCTTAGGCGCCTATGTCCTCTCGCTTAGCCTCTCTTACTAAGGAGTTCAATCCACTATTAGATGAAGATTGCAACTAAGCTTTTCACAAAGCTTTACAAACTCAACAACACACACTCTTAAGGGTTATCCTCCCCCTTAAGCTTACACACTCACAATATAGAAATTTAGAAGTGTTTGCCAAACTTTAAGAACCTCACAAAGGTTAGGTGTTTGCTAAGTTAAAGTACACAAAGGTATAGACAAGAAAGTAAAGAAAAACTGATATGAATTCTGCACTTTTTCTCTTTTTACAGCTTTGAATGCTTGACCAGATTGGTAGGTGAATAACAATAAGTTTCTTTTCTCTTGTTGCACTTGGTCTACAGTGGAATGCTTGATTTATAGTTAGGAAGAAGTTAAGAGTCGTTGGAATGCATTTAATGCTTCAAACCTGTAAAAATTTCAGCAAAAAAATAGCCATTGGGAGTTTTTGACCTTCAAGGGATCGATCCCCTCCTTTAGGGGATCGATTGGTTCATGTTTGAGAAGGCCCAATTTTTTTCCTGTTTTGCCTTACCCGATGGATCCCTTACTTTAGGGGATTGATCTGTTCTTTAGGTGATCGATCCCCTATGTGGGGGGGATCGATCCATTTTCTGGGTTTCAACACTTGGGGAGCATTTCGTTTGAACAACTGATCAATCCTTTTAAGAGGGGATCGATCCCTTTTCTAGAAAATTTCATGAAGAAAGCATTCTGTATGAAAAAGTGATTGGTTCCTTGATTGAGGGGATCGATCTGGTCATCTTGCAACCTTAACCAATCGATCCCTATAGGGAGGGGATTGATTGGTTTTCACCAAAACTTGAAGGATTTTCAATTCTGAAAGAAAACAGGATCGATCCCTTTTGCTAGAGGATTGATCTGGTAAGGAGGGGATCGATCCCTTCCATCATAGCTTGCACTAAACATGTTTTGTTCCGAGAATTTGACATATTTTGGCTTTCAAATTGATTTTGGCAAGATAGAAGGGTGGAAAAATGTTCAATTCAAGCTTAGAAAATGTTGATTCAAATTAGGTAAATTTTTGTTTTGTCAAATCAAAATTCTTGATTAATTCAAGGCCAACATTAACCATTTGAACTAATTTGGTAAACAAATTTATTTGTTAAATCTCTTATTAATTTTTGAAATATTATTAAATTAGTATTATTTTAATCCAAATAAGCTTAAACAAAACAACTGTACTATGAAAAAAGAAAAGGTTATAACAATTTGAAATAGATTATCATTCATAAAGTCTTAACTATTTGAACTAGTTAGGCAATGAGACTTATTTTTTTTAATTTTTTTGATTATTAAGTTTCAAAATATTATTAAATTAGTATTATTTTATTTTAAATAAAATAATATAAACAAAACCAATTGTTTTATGACAAAATAAAAGCTTTTAATGATTTCAAATAGTTAATTATTCAAATAGTCAAAACTATTTGAAATGGTTTGGTAAGCAACTTTACTTTTTAAATCTCTTATTGATTAATTTTAAAAATATTAATTAATTAGTATTATTTTATTTTGAACAAACTTATATTAACAAAAATAATTGCTTTATAAAAAAATAAAAAGTAATAATGATTTGAAATAGATAATTGTTTAAATAGTTATAATTATTTGAACTGATTTCGTAAATAGAATTATTTTTTAAACCTCTTACTTATAAATTTTTAAAATATTAATAAATTAGTTTTATTCTATTCCAAAGAAGCTTGTATAAGCTATAATTATTTTAGGACAAAACAAAAAGTCATAACAATTTGAAATAAATAATTATGTATATAATCTAAACTGTTTAAACTGGTTTAGCAAATGGATTTATTTTTTAAATCTCTTAGTTATTAATTTTAGAATTTTAATAAATTAATATTGTTTTATTTTGAATAAGCTTGTATAAACAGAAACAATTATTTTGTGATAGAACAAAAGCTTATAATAATTTGAAATAGATAATTATTCAAATAGTCATAACTATTTGTAATAGTTCAGTAAATAGATTTAACTTTTAAATCTCTTATTAATTTTTGAAATATTAATAAATTAAGATATTTTATTTCAAATAAGCTTGATGTTGAAAAACAATTATTTTATGACAAAACAAAACGTAATAATGATTTGAAATAGATAGTTGTTCAAATGGCCATAATTATTTCAATTGATTCAATAAACTAATTTATTTTTTAAATCTCTTATTTATTAATTTTTGAAATGTTAATAAAGTAGTATTATTTTATTTTGGCTAAGCTTATATGAACTAAAACAATTGTTTTATGACAAAATAAAAGGCCATATTGATTTTAAATTGATAGTTGTTCAAATAGTCATAACTATTTGAACTTGTTTGGTAGACACATTTATTTTTTCAAATCTCACGCTTATTAATTTTTTGAATGTTAATAAATTAGTATTATTTTATTCTAAGTAAGCTTGTATGAATTGAAACAATTATTATATGACTAAACAAAAGGTCAGAATGATTTGAAATAGATAATTATTCTAATATTATTAACTATTTGAACTAGTTTGATGAACACAATTATTTTTTAAATCACTTGTTAATTTTTGGAATATTATTAAATTAGTATTATTTTTATTTGAATAAGATTGTATGATCAAAAACAATTGTTTGATGAGAAAACAAAGATCATAACGATTTGAAATTGACATTTGTTCAAATATTTATAACTATTTGACTAGTTAAAAAAATAGCTTTTGTTTTTGAATCTCTTACGTATTAATTTTCGAAATATTAGTAGGGTAGTATTATTTTATTTCAAATAAGCTTTTATAAATTGAAAAAATTATTCTATGACAAAACAAAAGGTCACAATGGCTTTAAATAGATAATTGTTCAAATAGTCAAATTTATTTCAAATTGTTTAGTAAACAGATTTATTTTTTAAATTTTTTGCTCATTAATTTTTTGAATGTTAATAAATTAGTATTATTTTATTCTGAATAAGCTTGTGTGAACTGAAATAATTATTTTATGACTAAACAAAAGGTCAAAATAGTTTGAAATAGATATTATTCTAACAATCTTAAGTATTTGACATGGTTTGGTAAATACATTTATTTTTTAAATCTCATACTTACTAATTTTTTGGAATTTTATTAAGTTAGTATTATTTTAATCCAAATAAGTTTATATGAAAGGAAACAATTGTTTTATGACTAAACAAAGATCATAACGATTTGAGATAGATAATTGTTCAAATAGTCATAATTATTTGAACCATTTCGATAAAAAGATTTAGTTTTTAAATCTCTTATTAATTTTCAAAATATTATTATATCAGTATTATTTTTATTCTAAATAATTTTGCAAGAAGAAAAATAATTGTTTTTATGACAAAACAAAAGGTCATAATGATTTGAAATAGATAATTATCGAAATGGATATGGCTATTTGAACTTGTTTAGTAAAAATTTTTATTTTTTAAATCTCCTACCTAATAATTTTTAGAAAATTAATAAATTAGTATTTTTCATTCCAAATAAAACTTGTATGAATAGAAACAATTATTTTATCACAAAACAAAAAGATCATAGCTATTTGAAATAAATAATTGTTCAAATAGTCATAACTATTTAAACTTGTTTGGTAAACGATTTATTTTTTAAAATTTTTACTTATTAATTTTTGGAATATTAATAAATTAGTATTATTTGATTTCCAATATGCTTGTATGAACAAAAGAAATTGGTTTATGAGAAAACAAAAGGTCATGACTATTTGAAATAGATAATTGTTCAAATATTCATAACTATTTGAATGTGTTCAGAAAACAAATTTGTTTTCTAAATTTTTTCTTATTAATTTTTAAAATATTAATAAATTTATATTATTTTCTATGGAATAAGCGTTTTATGAATAGAAGCAATTATTTTATGATAAAACAAAGTGTCATAACGATTTGACATAGATAATTGTTCAAATAGTCATAACTATTTAAACTTATTTGGTAAACAGATTCGTATTTTAAATCTCTTACTTAAAGATTTTTGGAATATTATTCAGTTAGTATTTTTTTTTCAAATAAAGCTATATGAACTTATACAACTGTTTTTTATGAAACAAAAAGTCATAACAATTTGAAATAAATAATTATTCAAATAGTTATGACTATTTGAACTTGTTTGGTAAATATATTTATTTTTAAAATATTTTACTTACTAATTGTCAAAATATTAATAAATTAATATTATTTTAATCCATATAAGCTTATATGAACAAAAACAATTGTTTTATGACAAAACAAAAAGTCATAACAATTCGAAATAAATAATTATTCAAATAGTCATAACTATTTGAACTTATTAGGGAAATAGATTCTTTTTTAAATCTTTTACTTATTAATTGTCTGAATATTAATAAATTTGTATTATTTTAATTATTCAAATAGTCATAACTAATTGAATAGTTCGGTAAATAGATTTATTTATTAAATCTCTTACTTATTACTTTTTGAAATATTAATAAATTAGTATTATTTTATTTTGATAAGTTTGAATGATCAAAAATAATTTTTTTTATAACAAATCAAAAGGTTATAATGATTTGAAATGGATAATTATTCAAATGGCCATAATTATTTTATTCTAAATAAAATAGTATGAATAGAAACAACCATTTGACAACAAAATAAAAGGTTAAAATGATTTGAAATAAATAATTATTCAAATAGTCAAAACTATTTGAAATGATTTGGTAAAATAGACTTGCTTTTTAAATCTCTTACTGATTATTTTTTTCTAAATATTAATAAATTAGTATTTTTTTCTTTCGAACAAACTTATATGAATAAAAACAATTATTTTATGTCAAAACAAAAGGTAATAACGATTTGAAATAGATAATTGTTCAAATAGTTATAATTATTTGAATTGGTTTGGTAAATAGAATTTTTTAAAAAATCTCTTACTTATAAATTTTGAAATATTAACAAATTAGTTTTATTTTATTCCAAATAAACTTATATGAGCTGAAATAATTATTTTATGACAAAATAAAAGGTCATAATAATTTGAAATAGATAATTGTTCATATAATCTTAGCTATTTGAACTGCTTCGACAAACTGATATATTTTTTAAATCTCTTAGTTATGAATTTTTAGATTATTATTAAATTAGTATTATTTTATTCCAAATAAATTTGTATAAACAGAAATAATTGTTTTATGATAGAACAAAAAGTTATAATGATTTGTAGTAGATAATTGTTCAAATAGTAATAAATATTTGAACTAGTCAATAACTATTTAAACTAGTTTGGTAAATATATTTATTTTTTAAATCTCTTACCAATTCTTAAAATATTAAAAAATTAGTATTATTTTATTTCAAATAAGCTTGTATGTTGAAAAAAATTGTTTTATGACAAAATAAAAGGGAATAATGATTTTATTTAATAAGCTTGTATGTTGGAAAACAATTGTTTTATGGTAAAACGAAACGTAATAATGATTTGAAATAGATAATTTTTCAAATGGCCATAATTATTTGATCTGATTTGGTAAACAGATTTATTTTAAAATCTCTTACTTATTAATTTTTGAAAGATTAATAAAGTAGTATTATTTTATTTTGGGTAAGCTTTTATACTGAAACAATTGTTTTATGACAAAACAAAAGTTTATAATGATTTTAAATAGATAACAGTTTAAATAATCATAACTATTTGAACTTGTTTAGTAAACGGATTTATTTTTTCAAATCTTTTGCTTATTAATTTTCATAATGTTAATGTTAGTCTTGAATTGATTCTTATTTTGAAATGAAAAAACATTAAGCCAAATAAGCTTGATCAAGATTTTGAAAAAGATTTATTTTGTACATGTTCTTAGGTTTTATATTTTGGTACTAAATAAATAATATGATTCTCAAAGTTTAACCAAACCTTTCATTATGTTCTCTTATTTCTTAAATCAAAACAATCCTTAAACATTATTTATTTGAGCTTAAATGAAAGTCCAATTGTTGTTTTCAAAGTGAACTTATTCATTTTTTACTCATTCATTTGATAATATTGGTTTTGAGAAATAGATTAACTTAAGAAAGTTGTTTTAAAAGAACAAAGTTTCCAACATTGAACTTGTTTTTATTTTTTTGTATTAATTCACAAAGCTTTAATATTTGAATTTTATATGGTTGGAAAGCTTTTTTAGTCTACTTTCTAATGGATCAAACAAAATCAAAATCCAAATTTTCTAAGAAAAGATTTTGAATTTTTACTAGACACTTTATAGATATTTAAAAACTGCACAAAAGGTGGTTTTGAAAATTCACTATAATTCTTATACAATGAATTAGTGATGAATTTTATATGGATAGAAGGCTCTTTAAGTCTATTTTTTAAATCTTGAAACAGTTTTTCATTTGGATTTATATAACTCAAGATATGATCAAATTAGTGAGTAGAGTGCAAAATAATAGACAACCACCCAGCTTTGACAAGATCGATCCCTTTAAAAAGGGATTAATTGATTTTTTATCCAGAAAAAACTTTTTGCTCAAGGATTGAAAAATGGATCAATCACCCTATATAAGGGATCGATCACCCCCGATAGGATCAATCCCCTACATAAAGGGATCAATCAAGTTGTGTTTTATAAGGCATAAAATGGCATCAAAACATGAACCAATCGATCCCCTCAAGGAAGGGATCGATCAGGTCTACCTAGATTGTGCATAATAGCTAGTTTTTCAAGCTTCCAATGGGCATTTCTTCTTAAAAGCCATCCCCAACGGCTAGTTCTTTAATTCCTCTATAACTTAGGAACTCCAACACACCAAGAAGATTGATAAATCAAGAGAGCAAGATTAAACAAGCCATATATTCATTCTCCCAAAGTAATCAAGAGTTTTAGAGCTTAAAAATTCATATCTTTTGTATTTATTGTATCCAATTCATATTTGTTGTATATTCGTCATTTTCTTGTACCTAAACTTGGCAAACATTTACCCCTTAAAAGGTGTTTTAAGTTTGCATTTTTATTAAGAGAATTCATAATCAAGAGGTGATGTATCCTCTTGAATTTGTGAGATTAAGAGGTTGATACTTAGCCTAGAAAGTAGAGAGCGTTAGATTCCTATCTAAGCCTTAAGAAAAAGATAAAGTTGTAATTTCAATTCAAGAATAGTGGATTGAAGCCTTGGTGTGGACAACTAAGAAAATAGGACATAGGTGCCTTACGGAGAAAGATCGAACCTCTATAAATCAATATGTTTGATTTCTCTATCTCTATGTCTTTACATTTATTGTTGTTTATATTTAATTCTAGGTTCATTAATAGTTATTGATTGCATCATATTTTCATCAAAAGTACTAATTGATTTAATTTCTCATCAATTATCTTAGAATCATTATTGAGAAGAATTTAGAGAAATCCAATTCACCCCCTTCTTGGATCACTATCTCACTTAAAAAGCTAACAATTGGTATCACAGCTTTGGTCTCTTTTTATAGGTTTAACCACCTTGAGTAAAGATCCTATGGGTCAATTTAGGTTCCAAGATGGTGAGAAAGTCCTTAAAGCTCCTATGTTTGATAAATTTGAATTTTGTGAATGGAGAATAAGGATGAAGGTGTTCATAATGGCCCAAGATTTTAGAGCATGGAATGTGATGGAAGAAAAGGCTTAATACTCCTTCCAAAGATACAAAATATATAAAGCAAATAATAGATGATGCAATGGTCAAGTGCATTCTCTATAGAGCTTTAGATGCTTATAACTTCAACTTGGTTCAAATTGTTCAACTTCTAATGAGATATGGAGGAAGTTGGATGAGCTATATGAAAGTGAAATTTCTAACTAACATGCATCATGTCTCATGACTATTGAAGAAATGGAGGTAACCTTTAATTCTATTAATTCAAATTCATATACTTTTGATGAATTACAAGAGGCTTACAATGAGTATTATGATGAATGTGAATGAATAATGAGGAATTATAACAAAATGATTTCAAAGTTGAATGTAGAGAATAAGTTTTTGATGAATGCAAAAAATGTTTTAGAAAAGAAAATGAAACAGTGAAAATATATTTAAAAACCTCTCAAAATAGGTATGAAATTTTAGAAAAAGAAAATTTTGATTTGAAAAAGAAAATTGATGTTTTGATGAATGAAAAACAAGAGTTTTTAAATAAGAGTTTAAGTGCTAAAATGATTAAATGCAATTTTTGTAATTTTCATGGTCACACTTTGCATACTTTTCCCATAAAGAGAAAAGTTTCATTTAGAATTAGGCCAGTATGGGTTTGAAAAGAAACAAGAGATATTTTGACTAAATTTCAAGGACCTAAAGCAATTTGGGTACTAAAAATTAAATGAGCATTGTCTATTGCAAGTCTGCTAGAGTAATGAGCTACATTGTGATTTTGAAGAAGAGAACTCTAAACACACAATGGAGATAGGTAACCTCCAAACTTTTATTTGAAGAGAATTTGAATTTTTTTACCTACTCTTGATAAAATTTGTGAATGCTTGATTGATTATGCAAATTTTGGTTGAAATTGATTATAAGACATATGTTGCATAATATGGAGAGAATGTGAGCTTGAATTGAGTATGCATTTATTTTTTCTCTTGACTGCATGATTTTAATATATTACTCATGATTGTTGATATTGTGTTTAATACTTGCTTGCTTGAGATGCATTTTTAGGAGAATTCATCAATGATCTAATGAATTTGTGGGATTACATGTGAATGCTCTTGATATTATGATTGCATGAATGATCTTGATATTAGGATATTATTTGTGAAATTATTATTGGTGCTTGATGTGATTAATTGTGTGATAAATTGTTTTTATATTTATGCACAAACTTAGGGGAGCACTCAAAGCTTAATGATTTTGAAATTTTATGTTTTGCTTTGAAAGTGACTTTTGCTAAAGTCAAGCCTTAAAATATGAAATTTTGTTCTAGCAATTTTTTTATTGTACAATGAATTTGAATATCTTGAATTCAGTGATTTAAACTTGCTCAAACAAAGAAATTTTGATAACTTGCAATGGTTTCAATTTTTCATAAGTGCTACATGAAAGTTTCAAAGGATTTTGGAGCTTAAAATATCAAATCTTGTTTTTGAACATTTATGGGCATAAAAACCATTTAGACATTTTCAAAGTGAGATATAAAATGGTTTAAAGAGCTTAAATGTGTGTTTAAACATATTTTCCCCTCTTAATAGCCTTTTTTAAGGAAATATAGGATTAAGAGTTAACTTTTGATTTCCTTGTTTCTAATGCCAAATGATCACTTGAACAACTTTGTTTTGTCATTTGAAATTTGTTGGAATGGTTGAAGTTGGTTTAAAATGAGCTTGACTAGTTATGAGATTTATTAAGGTCTTTTTCAAGCAAAAATGAGCTTCAAAATATCAAAAATCAAAATCTTAAAAATGTTAAGCTTTGAATGATTTATCCTATTATGTTTTGCATAAATACATTTGATCAAATAAGTTTGGCATAAAAAATTTGATTTTTATGCATTTTGTATGACATATATGATTTGTTTTTGTTAAAAATGATTATATGACCTTGTTGATTAAAATTACTCAATTAGTTCTTAATGCTTAGATAGTGTGAAATATTTTTTAAACTTGATTGTTTTATTCTCAACTCTCTTCACTCTTGATTTGTGATTGATGAATTGATGAACTTTATGTGCTTAAATGGAATATATTGATTCTTGGTTCATCTTTAGTCTTGCTCAAGATATATGCTTGTATGATTGTTAATTCAATTTGACCTTAATGGTTGAGGTTTAAAATGCTTGAATTGTTTATCTCTTGATTATGAAACATATTTTGCAAAATATGCTTATTTTTGGGCTTAAATGTTTTATTAATTTTGTGAAATATTTTGGATCTTTGTGCTCAATTGATATATCTCTTGATTTGTGATTTTGAATATGATGAACTACTTGCTTGTAAATGATGTGTTATTGGTTCATTATTGTTCTTATCAAGTGTGTGCATGTATGGTAAATAAGATTTTTCTTGATTTGACATGGTTGCAACATGACTTAAGTAAATGATTTTCTTATTATGCTTATTTTTAGCTTAAGTCATTGTTGATTATAGCCTATAATTTGTGTAGACATATTTATGATTTTGTGTTAAAATTTTCTTGAATATGTTTTTGATGATAAATATGTCTTCCTTGAGTTTTTAGTTTTCATATGGCCTAAATTTTATTTTGACATATTCTTTGGTGATTTCTTGAATATACATGAATATTGAATATGTTTTATTTTGTGTTCATGAATGATCTAAAAGGTTTGATTTTTGCACATTACTTAAGAACTTTTGCTTTAGTGCCACCATTGTGCTATATGATGTTTATTATGATGAATCATCTATAGCTTTAGTTAATATTGAATGATTTGCTAGCAAATTGGCAACTTGTGCTTAATGAGCAAAAATTTTCTTTTGCCTATAATGACTTAGAATATGGAATTGTGTTCTAACAATTGCTATAATTTTTATCAATTGATATTCTTGATGCTATTAATGAACATTTCCTTGTCAATAATATTTTCTAAGTCTATGCTAGGAGAACTTGAAATAAGCATGAATGAGCTTACATTTTTGGAATTTCAAGTGGAATAAACCAAGCAAGTCATCTTTATCAATCAAGCCCAAGTGCATTAAAGACTAGCTCAAATGATTTGGAATGAAGGATTCAAAGACTCAGTCAACTACAATGAGCACAACAACATAGCTTGATAAGGATGGAGGTAATTGTATTGAATCTATGCTATGTGCCTATGATTTATAAAGTTTAATGCATGATTTGATAAATGATTACTTTGATATGTGCAAAAACGAGATATTATGTTTGATTTGTGAACATTTTGCACAAATTAATCACCAAGCTACTTGATAAAATTTGTCTTAACTTTGTTAAATACTTGGATTGATTAATATTCATGCCTAGTTCTTGATTGCTTTGATTAATAGTTTTAATGCATAAATATTAGGTCACTGCATGAATCCTTGAACATGGATATGAGTTAAATTGATTAATTTCTTTAAACATGTTCATTGATTAAGATTATTGAAATAGCATATACCACACTATATCTAAATGTTTGTATCTTTATTGGTATATTGCTATATGTGATTTGAAATATTTTTACATATGCTTGCATGATTTGATTGAAATATATATTTAGATACTTGCATATGTTTAGATTAAGTTCATTGCTCATTGAAATAAATAGGAATATATTTGAATAATTATGCTTTTATTATTTCTTTGCTATAGCTTATGTGTTCATCATGTTTGGAAAATGCTTAAATAATCTTTGTTTTGACATGATGATAATTGAATCTTATTTCTCATTAGTATTCATGCTTTATTAAATACATATGAGCTTTTGGTTCTTGTTTGGATAGGATAGCTTATGAAAGATTATTATTATCATTTATGCATGTATTGAATGAATCTTTCATATGCTTGAAGTATGTGTGCTCTATGAAAATTGTTGAATAAAATTGGTAACAATTGGTATCAAAATTACTAAAGATTTTTTTTTAACTTTCATAGATGCTTATTTATGTGCCTATCCTTGATATAGCTTATACCTTTCATGCAAAATTGTGTGTGTCTTAAATTGATTAATTCTTTTTTGGAAAGGAGGAGAAATCTTAGAATACAATTTTGCTTGATTTGTTTTGTGTTAACAATTGGTATGCTTTATGAAAACATATCTTTAATAATTGGTATCCTTATCAATTGGTATGAGCTTGTATGCATGTACTTGATTTATGTTTAATTGCTATTGATGTTTTAGATTCTAAGCACATCTTAAGATAACATGATTTATGAGTAGGTTGCAAATCATTTATTATCCTTTTGCTCATAAATTTCATGTGGTTAGGTTGAATGAATGATTTGTGCTATAACATTTTAATTGGATACACTTATACTTTTGTGCCTGAATACATGTATGTGAAATTCATTGTGCATATTACACTTGATTACATGCATTCAAAAGTACTCTTGATATTATTGGTATCATGCATTTTGTCCCATGCCTTGAATTGATCTCTCTTTCTTTTGCTATGACAAAAAAGGGGAGAGTTTATGAATATTTCTTCTTGTATGTTTATAGCAATTGGTATAGGAACTTTAACATTTGGTATAAAGAGCTTAAACAAAAAAAAGGAGAAATGTTTCATGAATATATTTGTTAATGATGCCTCGTTGTGTTTATTTGCTCATTAATATGCTCATGCCTTTTTGCTATGACAAAAAATGGGAGAAATATCATTGGACAAATTTACTTGTGCTTGACATCATATGTTTGATTGTGCTTATTTCATATATGTGACTAACATATGTTTGTTGAGTTGTATTAGATTAGGATGCATAAATTGAGGGGGAGTTTTGCCATGTATTGTTTAATGGGGAGTTTTGTCAAAATGTTTTTCAAAATCTTAAATGTTTCAAAGAAAGTTTTTTTATCAAGCAAATTTATCTTTAAGTTTTATCATATCAAAAAAAGGGAGATTGTTAGCCTTGAATTGATCCTTATTTTGAAATGACAAAATATTAAGCTAAATAAGCTTGATCAAGATTTTGAAAAAGATTTATTTAGTGCATGTTCTTAAGTTTTATATTTTGGTACTAAATAAATAATATGATTCTCAAAGTTTAAACAAACCTTTATTTATGTTTTCTTATTTCTCAAATCGAAACTATCCTTGAGCTTAAATGAAAGTCCAATTGTTGTTTTAAAAGTGAACTTATTCATTTTGGACTCAATACAATTTTAATAACATTGGTTTTAAGAAATAGATTAACTTAAAAAAGTTGTTTTACAAGAGCAAAGTTTTCCAACATTAAATTTGTTTTATTTTTATGTATTAATTCACCAAGCTTTAATAGTTGAATTTTATATGGCTGGAAAGCTCTTTGAGTTTACTTTCTAATGGATCAAACAAAATCAAAATTCAAATTATCTAAGAAAAGATTTTGAATTTTTGCTAGACACTTTGTAGTTGTCTAAAAAATGCATAAGGGGTAGATTTGAAAATTCACTATAATTCATATACAATGAATTAGGTGATAAACTTCATATGGATAGAAAGCCTTTAAGTCTAGTTTCTAAATCTTCAAACAATTTTTTATTTGGATTTATATGACTCATGATGTGACCAAATTAGTGAGTAGAGCGCAAAATAAGTGACAATTGCATGACTTTGATAGGATCGATTGATTTTTTATCCAGAACAAACTTTTTGCTCCAAGATTGAAAAAGGGATCGATCACCCACTTGACAGGATTGATCCCCTACATAAAGGGATCGATTAGGTTGTGTTTTATAAGGCATAAAATGGCATAAAAACATGAACCAATTGATCCCCTCAAGGAAGGGATCGATTGGGTCTGTGTAGATTGTGCATAACCGCTAGTTTTTCAAGCTTCCAATGGGCATTTTTTCTTCCAAACCATCCCTAATGGCTAGTTCTTCAATTCCTCTATAAATTGGGCATTCCAACACACCAAGAAGATTGATGAATCAAGAGAGTAAGATCAAACAAGCCATATATTCATTCTCTCAAAGTAATTAAGAGTTTTAGAGCTTAAAAATCCATATCTTTTGTATTTATTGTATCCAATTCATATTTGTTGTTCATTCATCATTTCCTTGTTTGGCAAACACTTAGCATTTGAAAGGTGTTTTAAGTTTGCATTTTTATTAAGTGATTTTGTAATCAAAAGGTGAGGTATCCTCTTGAATTTGTGAGATTGAGAGGTTGGTACTTAGCCTAGAAAATAGAGAGTGTTAGGTTCCTATCTAAGCCTTAAGAAACTGATAGAGTTGTAATTTCAATTCAAGAATAGTGGATTGAAGCCTTGGTATGGACAACCAAGAAGAGAGGACGTAGGTGCCTTGTAGAGAAGGATTTAACCTCTATAAATCATTGTGTTTGATTTCTCTATCCCTATCCTTTACATTTATTGTTGTTTATATTTGTTTTTAGATTCATTAATTGGTATTGATTGCATCATATTTTCATGAAAAGTGCTTATTGATTTAATTCCTCATTCAATTATCTTGAAATCATTATTTGAGAATAATTTAGAGAAATCCAATTCACCCCCCTCTTGGATCACCATCTCACCTAAAAAGCTAACAATTAATAAATCAATATTTTTTATTTTGAATAATTTTGCATCAACAGAAACAATTGTTTTATGACAAAACAAAAGGTCATAACAATTTGAAATAGATAGTTGTTCAAATGGACATGACTATTTGAACTGATTCGATAAATAAATTAACTTTTTAAATTACTTAGTTATTAGTTTTTGGAATATTAATAAATTAGTTTTATTTTATTTCAAATAAGATTGTATGAACTAAAATAATTATTTTTTGACAAAACAAAAGGTCATAACTATTTTAAATAGATAATTGTTGAAATAGTCATAATTATTTAAATTTGTTCGGTAAACAAATTTATATTTTTAAACTTTTGCTTATTGATTTTGGAAATATTAAGAAATTAGTATTATTTTATTCTAGATAAGCTTGTATAAATTGAAACAATTCTTTTATGTCAAAACAAAAAGTCATAACAATTTTAAATAAATAATTGTTCAAATAGTCATAACTATTTGAATTTGTTTGATAAAGAGATTTATTTTTTTCAAATCTTTTGCTTATTAATTTTTAAAATGTTAATAAATTTGAAATATTTAATTCTAAATAAGCATGTAAGATATGAAACAAATTTTGACAAAACAAAAGGTTAGAATGATTTGAAAATAGATAATTATTCTAATAGTTTTAACTATTTGAACTAATTCGACAAACACATTTATTTTTTTAAATATCTTACTTATTAATTTTTAAAATATTATTAAATTAGTATTATTTTTAATCAAATAAGTTTCTATGATTAGAAACAATTATTTTATGACAAAACAAAGATCTTAATGATTTGATATTGATAATTATTCAAATAGTTATAACTTTTTGAACTGGTTCGATAAACAAATTTATTTCTTAAATCTGTTACTTGTTAAGTTTTAAAATATCAATAAATTAGTATTATTTTATTTCGAATAAACTTGTATGATCAAAAATAATTATTTTATGACAAAACAAATGATCATAACAATTTAAAATAGATAATCATTCAAATGGCCATAATTATTTTAACTAATTCAGTAAATAGATTTATTTTTTAAATTTCTTACTTAGTTTAGGAAATATTAATAAATTAGTATTATTTTATTCCATCTAAGCTTGTATTAACTGAAATAATTGTTTTATGACAAATCAAATGGCTATAAAGATTTTAAATAGACAATTGTTAAAATAGTAATAACTATTTGAACTTGTTTGGTAAACAAATTTATTTTTTAAAATCTCTTTCTTATTAATTTTTCAAATATTATTACATAGTATTAATTTATTTTGAATTGTATGAACTGAAACAATTGTTTTATGATTAAACAAAAGGTCAAAATGATTTGAAATAGATAATTGTTCTAATAGTCTTAATCATTTAAACCAATTCGGTAACAAATGTATTTTTTAAATCTCTTATTTATTAATGTTTGAAATGTTATTAAATTAGTATTGTTTTAATTCGAATAAGCTTTTAAAGATAAAACAATTATTTTATGATGAAACAAAAAGTAATAACGATTTAAAATAGATAATTGTTCAAATAGTCATAATTATTTGAACTAGTTTGGAAAGTTGTAATTATGTTTTTGTTTAGTGAAATAATTATAACTATTTGAACAATTATCTATTTTAAATCATTAGTACTTTTTGTTTTGTCATAAAACAATTGTTTTTTTTAAAATAAGAAACAAAATAATATTAATTATTAATATTTAAAAAATAAATTCATAAGAGATTTAAAAAGTAAATCTACTTGCCAAACCATTTCAAATAGTTTTGACTATTTCAATAATTATTTATTTCAAATCATTATAACATTTTATTTTGTCATTAAACAATTGGTTTTATTCATACTATTTTATTCAGAATAAAATAATACTAATTTAATAATATTTCAAAACTTAACAACCAAGAAAATTAAAAAATAAATCTATTTGCTGAACCAATTCAAATAGTTAAGACTCTACGAATGATTATCTGTTTTAAATTGTTATGATATTTTCCTTTATCGTAAAAGAATTGTTTTGTTCGTACAAGCTTATTCATATTAAAATAATAATAATTTAATAATATTTTGAAAATTAATAAGAGATTTAAAAAATAAATTTGTTTACTGAACCAATTCAAATTGTTAAGATTATTAGAATAATTATCTATTTCAAATCATTTGATCTTTTGTTTAGTCATAAAACAAATGGTTTTAGTTCATACAAGCTTATTCATTAATTTATCAACATTTGGAAAATTAATATGAAAGAGATTTTAAAAAAATAAATCTATTTACTAAACAAATTCAAATAAGTGATTTAAAAAGTGAATATGTTTATCCAATCAGTTCAAATAATTATGGCCATTTCAATAATTATCTATTTCAAATTGTTATTACCTTTTGTTTGGTGATATGATAATTGTTTTTGATCATACAAGCTTAATCGAAATAAAATAATATTAATTTATTAATCTTCCAAAAATTAATAAGAAATTTAAAAAATAAATCTGTTTACCAAACCGGTTCAAATAGTTATGACTATTTAAGTTGTTGTGCACTTCAAATTATTATAACCTTTCGCTCTATCATAAAACAATTATTTCTGTTTATACAAGCTTATTCGAAATAAAATAATACTAATCTAATAATATTTCAAAAATTAATAACTAAGAGATTTAAAACTTAAAATTGTTTGCTGAACTAGTTCAAATAGTTAAGACTATATGAATATTTATCTATTTCAAATCATTATGACCATTTTTTTTTTGTCATAAAACAATATTTTCAATTCATACTAGCTTATTTAGAATGAAATAAAATAAATTTATTAATATTTCAAAAATTAATAAGTAAGAGATTTTTAAAATAATTTTGTTTACTTAGCTAGTTCAAATAATTATAGACTTAATTTTTGAATCAAATTATCTATTTGCAATATTTGTTATGACCTTTTGTTTTGTCATAAACAAATGTTTTCGTTCACATAAGTTTGTTTGAAATAAAATAAAACTAATCTATTAATATTTCAAAAATTAATAAGAAATTTAAAAAATAAATCTATTTATCAAACTGGTTCAAATTTAGACTATTTAAGCAATTATTTATTTCAAATCGTTATGACTTTTTATTCTATTATAAAATAATAGTTTCTTTTCATACAAGCTTATTTGGATTAAAATAATACAAATTTATTAATATTTTGACAATTAATAAGTAAAAAATGTAAAACAATAAATATGTTTATTGAACTAGATCATACAGTCATGACTCTTTGAATAATTATCTATTTCAAATTGTTATGACCTTTTCTTTTGTCATAAAAAATTATTTCAATTCATATAAGCTTATTCGAAATAAAATAACATTAAGTTATTAATATTCTAAAAATTATTAATTAAGAGATTTAAAAAATAAATCTGTTTACCAAACAAATTTAAATAATTATGATTATTTGAACAATTATCTATATGAAATCAGTATAACCTTTTGCTTTGTCATAAAATGATTTTTTCTATTCATACAAGCTTATTTAGAATAAAATAATACAAATTTATTAATATTAATATAATTAATAAGTAAAAGATTTAAAAAATAAATATGTTTACCGAACAAGTTCAATCGTTATGACTATTTGAACAATTATTTATTTCAAATTGTTATAACTTTTTGTTTTATCATAAAACAATTATTTCTATTCATACAAGCTTATTCAGAATAAAATAATATTAATTTATTAATATTTTGACAATTTATAAATAAAAGATTTAAAAAATAGATATGCTTATCGGACAAGTTCAAATAGTCTTGACTATTTGAATAATTATCTATTTCAAATCATTATGACCTTTTGTTTTGTAATAAAATAATTATTTCAGTTCATGTAAGCCTATTTGAAATAAAATAATATTAATTGATTAATATTTCAAAAATTAAAGAGTAAGAGAATTAAAAAAAATGAATTTGCTTACCAATCAAGTTAAAATAGTTATGACTATCTAAATAATTATCTATTTCAAAATATTATGACATTTTGTTTTGTCATAAAACAATTGGTTCTATTCATGCAAGCATATTTTGAATAAAATAATATAAATTTATTGATATTCTAAAAATTAATAAGTAAAAGTTTAGAAAATAAAGCTATTTTTTGAACACGTTCAAATAGTTATGACTATTTGAACAATTATCTATTTCAAATCATTATGACAATTTGTTTCATCATAAACCAATTGTTTCTGTTCAAACAAGCTTATTTGAAATAAAATAATACTAATTATTAATATTTCAAAATTAATAAGTAAAAGATTTAAAAAATAAATTTGTTTACCAAGCGAGTTCAAATAGTTGACTGTTTAAATAATTATATATTTCAAATCGTTTTGATCTTTTGTTTTGTCATAAAACAATTGTTTTTATTCATACAAGTTTATTTGGAATAAAATAATACTAATTTATTAACATTCTAAAAACTAATAAGTTGAAGATTTAAAAAATTAATCAGTTTATCAAATAAGTTCAAATAGTCATGTCCATTTGAACTATTATCTATTTCAAATCATTATGACATTTTGTTTTGTTGTAAAACAATTGTTTCTATTCATACAAAATTATTTATAATAAAATAATACTAATTTATTACTACTTCAAAAATTAAAGAGATTTAAAAACTAAATCTCTTTACCAAACCAGTTTAAATAGTTATTACTATTTAAAAAATTATCTATCTCAAATTGTTATGATCTTTGTTTTGTCCTAAAACATTTGTTTTTGTTCATGCAAGCGTATTTAGAGTAAAATATTACTAAGTTACTAATATTCTAAAAATTAATAAGTTAGGATTTAAAAAATAAATGTGTTTGCAGATCTAGTTCAAATAGTTAAGACTATTAGAATAATTATCTATTTCAAATCATTTTGACCTTTTTTTTAGTCATAAAATAATTGTTTTAATTCATACATGCTTATTTGAAATAAATAATACTAATTTATTAACATTTAGAAAATTAATAAGCAAGTAAAAAAAATAAAACTGTTTACCGAACAAGGCCAAATAGTTATGACTATTTGAATAATTATCTATCTAAAATCATTATGACCTTCTATTTTATCATAAAACAATTGTTTCAGATCATAAAAGCTTATTCTAAATAAAATAATATTATTTTATTAATATTTTAAAAATTGATAAGTTAAAAATTTAAAACATAAATTAGTTTATGTATTTATGTATTTGAACATTATGGCCATTTGAACATTTATGTATTTCAAATCATTATGAACTTTTGTTTTGTCATAAAACAATTGTTTTTCATCATACTAGCCTATTCATAATATAATAATATTAATTTATTAATATTTCAAAAATTAATAAGTAGGGGATTTAAAAAATAAATCTCTTTATTGAACCAATTTATATAGATATGACTATTTGTATTTCAATTTCTTATAACCTTTTGTTCTGTCATAAAACAATTATTTCTGTTCATACAAGTTTATTTGAAATAAAATAATACTAATGTAATAACATTCTAAAAATTAATTTAAAAATAACTAATACATTTAAAAAATAAATTTGTTTGCTAAACCAGCTCACATAACTAAGGCTATATAAACAATTCTTTATTTTAAATTGTTATGACATTTTGTTTTATTGTAAAATTATTTTTTTAGTTCTTACTAACTTATTATGAATAAAATAAAATAAATTTATTAATATTTCAAAAATTAATCAATAAGAGATTTAATAAATAATTATATTTGTTGAACTAGTTTAAATAATTATGACTATTTGAATAGTTATCTATTTCAAATCATTATGATCTTTTGTTTTGTCATAAAACAAATGTTTTTGATCAAATAAGTTTGTTTGAAATAAAATAATATTAATTTATTAATATTTTAAAAATTAATAAGAGAATTAAAAAATAAATCTCTTTACTAATCCAGTTCAATTAGTTATAACTATTTGAATAATTATTTATTTCAAATTATTATGACTATTTGTTTTGTCATAAAACATTTGTTTTTGTTGATATAGTCTTATTCAAAATAAAATAATGCTAATTTATTAATATTCTAAAAATTAATAAGTAATGGATTTAAAAAAGGAATCTGTTAGCCTAACCAGTGTAAATAGTTATGACTATTTGCACAATTATCTATTTCAAATCGTTATAACTATTTGTTTTATTGCAAAAAAATTGTTTCTATTCATACAAGCTTATTTGAAATAACATAATTCTAATTTATTACTATTTTGAAAATGAATAAGAGATTTAAAAAATGAATCTATTCACTGAACAAGTTCAAATAGTTATGATTATTTGAACAATTATCTATTTCAAATCACTATAACCTTTTGGTTTGTCATAAAACAATTTATTCTATTCATAAAAGCTTATTTCAAATAAAATAATACAAATTTGTTAATATTCAAAAAATTAATAAGTAAAAAATTTTAAAAATTATTTATTTAAACAATTATTTATTTTAAATTGTTATGACTTTTTCTTTTGTCATAAAATAATTGTTTCTGTTCATACAAGCTTATTTGGATTAAAATAATATTAATTTATTAATATTTAGACAATTAATAAGTAAAATTTTTAAAAATAAATATGTTTACCGAACAAGTCCAAATAGTTATAACTATTTGAATAACTATCTACTTCAAATCGTTATGACCTTTTGTGTCATTATAAAACAATTGTATCAGTTCTTATAAGCTTATTTAAAATAAAATAATACTAGTTTATTAATATTCAAAAAATTAATGATTAAGAGATTTAAAAAATGAATCTGTTTACTGAACAAGTTTCAATAGTAATGACTATTTAGGCAATTATCTATTTCAAATCGTTATGACCTTTTGTTTTGTCATAAAACAATTGATTCTGTTCATACAAGCTTATTTTGAATAAAATAATATAAATTTATTAATATTCCAAAATTTATTAAGTAGAAATTTAAAAAATAATCTGCTTTCTGAACACATTCAAATAATTATAACTATTAGAATAATTATCTATTTCAAATATTTATGACCTTTTGTTTTGTCATAAACCAATTGTTTCTATCCATATAAGCTTATTCAAAATAAAATAATATTAATTTATTAAGATTCCAAAAATTAATATGTAAAAGATTTAAGAAATAAATTTGTTTTACTGAGCAAGCTCAAATAGTAATGACTATCTGAACAATTATTTATTTCAAATAGTTATGATCTTTTGTTTTGTCATAAAACAATTGTTTCTATTCATATAAGTTTATTCGGAATAAAATAATAATAATTTATTAATATTTTGAAATTTAATAGGTAGGAGATTTAAAAAATAAATATGTTTACCAAACAAGTTCAAATAGTCAGGTCCATTTGAACAATTATCTGTTTCAAACCATTATGACCTTTTGTTTTATCATAAAACAATTGTTTCTTTTCATACAGAATTATTCGAACTAAACTAATATTGATTTATTAATATTTTAATATTTAATAAGAGATTTAAAACCTAAATCTGTTTACCAATCCATTCAAATAGTTATGACTATTTGAACAATTATCTGTCTTAAATTGTTCTGATCTTTATTTTGTCATAGAACAATTATTTTTTTATATAAATTCAAATGAAGATAATACTAATTTAATAATAAAAAATAAATGTGTTTTGCCAAACCAATTCAAATAGTTAAGACTATTAGAACAATTATCTATTTCAAATTGTTCTAACCTTTTGTTTAGTCATAAAATGATTACTTTAGTTCATACTAGCTTATTTGAAATAAAAAATATTAATTTATTAACATTAGAAAAATTAATAAGCAAGAGATTTAAAAAAATAAATCTGTTTATTGAACAAGCTCAAATAAATATGACTATTTGAACAATTATCTATTTAAAATTATTATGACTTTTTGTTTTGTCATAAAACAATTGTTTCAGTTCATAAAAACTTATCCGAAATAAAATAATACTACTTTATTAATATTTCAAAAATTATTAAGGATAAGATTGAAAAACTAAAATTGTTTTTTAAACCTATTTAAATAGTTACAACTATTTGAACAAATATCAATCTCAAATTGTTATGATGTTTGTTTTGTCATAAAAAAAATGTTTAGAATCATTCAAGCTTATTTGGATAAAAATAATATTAATTTAATAATATTTCAAAAATTAATAAGTAAGAGTTTTAAAAAATAAATGTGTTTGTCAAATCAATTCAAATGGTTAAGACTATTAGAATTATTATCTATTTCAAATCGTTCTAACCTTTTGTTTAGTCATAAAAAAATTATCTCAATTCATAAAAGCTTATTTAGAATAAAATAATATTGATTTATTAACATTAAAAAAATTAATAAGCAAGAGATTTGAAAAAATAAATTCGTTTATCAAATAAGTTCAAACAGTTATGATTATTTGGACAATTATCTATTTCAAATTGTTATGAAGTTTTGATACTACTTTATTAATTTTTCAAAAATTAATAAGTAAGAGATTTAAAAAGTAAATCAGTTTACTAAACAATTTAAATAATTATGGCCATTTGATTAATTATCTATTTCAAATCGTTATTACCTTTCCTTTTCTCATAAAACAATTGTTTTCAATATACAAGCTTATTTGAAATAAAAACATTATTACCTTTCGTTTTGTTATAAAACAATTGTTTTTCAACCTACAAGCTTATTTGAAATAAAATAATACTAATTTATTAATATTTCAAGAATTAGTAAGAGATTTAAAAAATAAATTTGTTTACTAAAGTAGTTCAAATAGTTATGACTATTTGAAAAATTATCTATTTCAAATTGTTATAACCTTTGTTCTATCATAAAATAATTATTTCAGTTCATACAAGTTTATTCAAAATAAAATAATACTAATTTAATAATATTTGAAAATTCATAACTAAGAGATTTAAAAAGTAAATTTGTTTGCCAAACCAGTTCAAACAGTTAAGACTATATGAACAATTATCTATTTTAAATAGTTATGACCTTTATTTTTTCATAAGATAATTATTTCAGCTCATACAAGCTTATTCAAAATAAAATAAAACTAATTTGTTAATATTTCAAAATATTATAAGTAAGAGATTTAAAAAATTATTATATTTATCGACTGTTCAAATAAGTATAACTATTTAAATAATTATCTATTTTAAATTGTTATTACTTTTTATTTTGTGATAAAACAATTATTTTTGTTTATATAAGTTTGTTCAAAATAAAATAATACTAATTTATTAATATTTAAAAAATTAATCAATAAGAGATTTAAAAAAATAAATCTGTTTACTAAACCATTTCAAATAGTTTTGGCTATTTGAACAATTACCTATTTCAAATCATTATAAACTTTTTTTTGTATCATCATAAAACAATTGCTTAAGTTCATAAAGCTTATATGGAATAAACAAATGTTTTTTTATCATTCAAGCTTATTTGAAATAAGATTATACTAATTTATTAACCTTTCAAAAATTAATAAGAGATTTAAAAAATAAATCTATTTACCAAACCGGTTTAAATAATTATAACTATTTGAACAATTGTATACTTCAAATTGTTATAACCTTTTGTTCTATCATAAAATAATTATTTCTATTCATAAAGCTTATTTAAAATAAAATAATACTAATCTAATAATATTCTAAAAATTAATAAATAAGAGAATTAAAAATAAATTTGTTTGCCAAACCAGTTCAAATATTTAAGACTATAATAATAATTATCTATTTCAAAACGTTATGAACTTTTGTTTTATCATAAAACAAAATTTTCAATTCATACTAGATTATTCGAAATAAATAAAATAAATATATTAATATTTCAAAAATTAATAAGTAAGAGATTTAAAAAATTAATTTTTTTACCTAACCAATTCAAAAAATTATGACTATTTGAACAATTATCTATTTTAAATTGTTATGACCTTTTGTTTTGTCATAAAACAAATCTTTTTGTTCAAAATAAAGTAATACTAATCTATTAATATTTTGAAAACTAATGTGAGATTTAAAAAATAAATCTATTTATCAAACTAGTTGAAATAGATATAACTATTTAACAAACTATTTATTTCAAATTTTATGACCTTTTGTTCTGCTATAAAATAATTGTTTTTGTTCATACAAGCTTATTTGAATTAAAATAAGTAAAAAATTCAAAAAATAAATATGTATATTGAACTAGATCAATTAGTCATGACTATTTAAATAATTATTTGTTTCAAATCATTATGACTTTTTGTTTTGTCATAAAAGAATTGTTTTAGTTTATATAAGTTTATTCGAAATAAAATAATACCAATTTATCAATATTTTGAAAATTAATAATTAAGAGATTTAAAAAAATGAATTTATTTACCGAACAAGTTTAAATAATTATAATAATTTGAACAATTATTTATTTGAAATCACTATAGCCTTTTGTTTTATCATAAAATAATTTTTTCTATTCATACAAGCTTTTTCAAATAAAATAATATAAATTTATTAATATTAAGACAATTAATAAGTAAAAGATTTAAAAAATAAATCTATTAATCGAATAAATTCAAATTGTTATGACTATTTGAATAATTATTTATTTCAAATTGTTATGACTTTTTGTTTTGCCTTAAAACAATTGTTTCTGTTCATACGAGGTTATTCAGATTAAGACAATTAATAAGTAAAAGATTTAAAAAATAAATCTATTAATCGAATAAATTCAAATTGTTATGACTATTTGAATAATTATTTATTTCAAATTGTTATGACTTTTTCTTTTGCCTTAAAACAATTGTTTCTGTTCATACGAGGTTATTCAGATTAAAAAAAATTAATTTATTAATTTTTTTATAATTAAGAACTAGAAGATTTAAAAAATAAATATTTTTACTGAACAAGTTGAAATAGTAATGACAATTTGAATAATTAACTATTTCAAATCATTATGACCTTTCATTTGTAATAAAACAATTTGAAATAAAATAATACTAATTTATTACTATTCCAAAAATTAATGAGTAAGAGAATTATAAAAATGAATCTATTTACCAACCATGTTCAAATAGTTATGACTATCTGAATAATTATCTATTTTAAAACATTATGACCTTTTGTTTTGTCACAAATAATTGTTTTCATTCATGCAAGCTTATTTTGAATAAAATAATATAAATTTATTAATATTCCAAAAATTAATAAGTAAAAATTTTAAAAAGAAATCTATTTTCTTAACACTTTCAAATAGTTTGACTATTTGAACAATTATCTATTTTAAATCGTTATGACAATTTGTTTTGTCATAAACCAATTGTTTCTATTCATAAAAGTTTATTCAGAATAAAATAATACTAATTCATTAAAATTTTAAAAATTAATAAGAAAAAGATTTAAAAAATAAATATGTTTATCGAGCAAGTTCAAATAGTTATGACTATTTAAATAATTATTTATTTCAAATTGTTATGATCTTTTGTTTCATCATAAAACCATTGCTTCTATTCGTATATGCTTATTTGAAACAAAATAATACTAATTTATTAATATTCTAAAAGTTAATAAGTTGGAGATTTAAAAAATAAATTTGTTCATCGAACAAGTTCAAATACTTATGTCCATTTAACTATTATCTATTTTAAATCGTTATGACATTTTGTTTTGTCGAAAAATAATTGTTTTTATTCATATAAAATTATTCAAAATAAAATAATACTAATTTATTAATATTTCAAAAATTAATAAGAGATTTAAAAACTAAATGTATTTATCGAACTAGTTCAAATAGTTATGACTATTTGAACAATTATCTATCTCAAATCATTATGATTTTTGTTTTGCCATAAAACAATTGTTTCTGTCCATACAAGCTTGTTTGGAGTAAAATATTGCTAAATTAATAATATAATAAAAATTGATAAGTAAGAGATTTAAACAATAAATGTGTTTGTTAAACTAGTTCAAATAGTTAAGACTATTAGAACGATTATCTATTTCAAATCGTTTTGACCTTTTGTGTAGTCATAAAATAATTTTTTCAATTTATACATGCTTATTCCAAATAAAATAATATTAATTTATTAACATTTAAAAATTTAATAAGCAAGAAATTAAAAAAATAAATACGTTTACTGAACAATTTCAAATAGTTATGACTATTTAAACAATTATCTATTTAAAATAAATATGACCTTTTGCTTTATCATAAAACAATTGTTTCAATTCATAAAAAATTATTTAAAATAAAATAATATTACTTGATTAATATTTCAAAAATTGCTAAGTTAGAGATTTAAAAATAAGTTAGGTTATCGAATTAGTTCAAATAATTTAGCCATTTGAATAATTACTATTTCAAATCGTTATGAACTTTTGATTTATCATAAAACAATTGTTTTCCATCATAGAAGCATAATTAGAATAAAATAATACTAATTTATTAATATTTCAAAAATTAATCAGTAGTAGATTAAAAAATAAATCTATTTACCGAACTAGCTCCTATTTGAATAATTATCTATTTCAAATCGTTATAACCTTTTGTTTCATTATAAAATAATTGTTTTAGTTCAGATAAGCTTTTTTGAAATAAAATAATACTAATTTAATAATATTTTAAAAAATAATAAGTAAGAGATTTAAAAAATAAATCAGTTTGTCAAAGCAATTCAAACAATTAAGATTTTATGAACAATTATCTATTTCAAATCATTATGACCCTTTGTTTTGTCATAAAACAATTGTTTCAGTTCATACAAGCCTATTCAAAATAAAATAATACAAATTTATTAATATTTCAAAAATTACTAAGTAAGTGATTTAAAATGTGAATCATTTACTGAATTGAAATAATTATGGCCATGTCAACAATTATCTATATCAAATCATTATTACCTTTTGTTTGGTCATATAACAATTGTTTTTGAACATTTAAGCTAATTCGAAATAAAATAATACTAATTTATTAATCTTTAAAAAATTATCTGTTTACTGAACTAATTCAAATAGTTATGACTATTTGAACAATTGTAAACTTCGAATCATTATAACCTTTTGTTCTGTCATAAAACAATTATTTTTGTTCATACTAGCTTATTTGAAATAAAATAATACTAATCTAATAATATTCCAAAAATTAATAACAAAGAGATTTAAAAGATAAATTTGTTTGTCGAACCAATTCAAATAGTTAAGCCTATATGAATAATTATCTATTTCAAATCGTTATGACCTTTTTTTATCATAAAACAATTTTTTAATTCATACTAGCTTATTAGAATAAAATTAATATTTCAAAAATTAATAAGTAAGAGATTTAAAAAATAATTTTGTTTACCTAACCAGTTCAAATAATTATGACTATTTGAATAATTATTTATTTCAAATCATTATGACCTTTTGTTTTGCCATAAAACAAATGTTTTTTTTTCATATAAGTTTGTTCGAAATAAAATAAGCTTGAATGTTCAAATACAAATTCTTATATGACGAAACAAAAGGAAATAATGATTTGATATAGATAATTGTTGATATAGCCATAATTATTTGAATTGATTTGATAAACAGATTCACTTTTTAAATCGCTTATTAAATTTCAAAATGTTAATAAATTAGTTTTATTTTATTTTGAATAAGTTTGTATGAGCTAAAATGTTTGTATGAGTTGAAATGATTGTTTTATGACAAAACAAAAGGTCATAATATTTTGAAGTAGATAATTGTTCATATAGTTTTAATTGTTTGAACTACTTCAGCAAATAGATTTATTTTTTAAATCTCTTAGTTATTAATTTTTAGAATATTATTAAATTAGTATTATTTTATTCTGAATAAGTTTATATGAACTGAAACAATTATTTTATAATAGAATAAAATGTTATAATGATTTGAAACAGATAATTGTTCAAATAGGAACTGGTTTAGTAAATAGATTTATTTTTTAAATCACCTACTTATAAAATGTTTGAAATATTAATAAATTAGTATTATTTTATTCTAAAATGACATGCATGATAAAAAGAAGTGTTTTATGACAAAACAAAATTCCATACAAGTTGAAATAGATAATTGTTCAAATGACCATAATTATTTAAACTGATTCGATAAACTAACTTATTTTCGAAATCTATAACTTATCAAATTTTGAATATTAATAAAGTAATATTATTTTATATTGGATAAGCTTTTATGAATTGGAACAATTATTTTATGATATAACAAAAGGTCATATTTATTTTAAATAGATAATTATTCAAATAGTCATAACTATTTGAACTTGTTTGATAAATAGATTTTTTTTTTAAATTTCTTATGTATTAATTTTTTGAATGTTACCAAATTAGTATTATTTTATTGTGAATAACCATGCATGAACTAAAAAAATTATTTTATAACTAAACAAAAAGGTCAGAACGATTTAAAGTAGATAATTGCTCTAATAGTCTTAATTATTTGAACTGGTTCAACAAACACATTTATATTTTAAATCTCTTACTTATTAATTTTTAGAATATTATTAATTTAGCAATATTTTACTCTGCATAAGCTTGTCTAAAAAGAAACAATTGTTTTATGACAAAACAAAAATCATAACGATTTAAACTAGTTTGATAAACAAATTTAGTTTTTAAATCTCTTATTAATTTTTGAAATATTAAAAAATTAGCATTATTTTGTTTTGAATAATTTTGTATGAATAGAAATAATTTTTTATGACAAAATAAAATGTTATGACGATTTGAAATAGATGATAGTTCAAATGGACATGACTATTTAAACTTGTTTGGTAAACAAATTTATTTTTTAAATCTCCAACTTATTTTTTTAAAATATTAATAAATTAGTATTATTTTATTTCGAATAAAATTGAATAAATAGAAACAATTGTTCTATAACAAAACAAAAGATCATAACGATTTGAAATAAATAATTGTTCAAATAGTCATAACTATTTAAACTCGCTTGGTAAACAAATTTATTTTTTAAAATCTTTTACTTATTAATTTTTGGAATTTTAATAAATTAATATTATTTTATTCCAAATAAACTTTTATGAATAGAAACAATTGATTTATGACAAAACAAAAGGTCATAATGATTTGAAATAGATAATTCTTCAAATAGTCTTAACTATTTGAACATGTTTAGAAAATATATCTATTTTTTAAAATTTTGCTTATTAAGTTTTGGAATATTAATAAATTTATATTATTTTATTCGAAATAAACTTGCATGAATAGAACCAATTGTTTAATGATAAAACAAAAGGTCATAATGTTTTAAAATAGATAATTATTCAGAAAGTCATAACTATTTGAATATATTTGGTAAACATATTCATTTTTTAATTTTCTTATTCATTAATTTTTGAAATATTAATAAATTAATATTTTTTTATTTCGAATAACCTTGTATGAACAAAAACAAGTGTTTTATGACAAAACAAAAAGTCAACACAATTTAAAATAAATAATTGTTCAAATAGTCATAAAGATTTGAACTTATTCGGTAAACATATTTTTTTAAAAGTCTTTTACTTATTAGTTGACTTAATATTAATTAATTTGTACTATTTATTCAAAATATGCTTGTATGAATTGAAAAAATCATTTTATGACAAAACCAAAGGTTATTGCAATTTCAAATAGATAATTGTTAAAATAGTCATAATTATTTAAACTTCTTTGGTAAACATATTCATTTTTAATTCTTTTAATTATTAACTTTTGAAATATTAATATCTTTGTATTATTTTATTTTGAATAAGCTTATGTTAACTGAAATAATTCTTTTATGACAAAACAAAAGGTCATAATGATTTGAAATAGATATTTGTTCAAATAGTCTTGATTATTTAATCTAGTTTAGTAAACATATTTATTTTTTTAGTTATTAATTATCAAAATATTAATAAATTAGTGTTATTTTAATCCGAGTAAACTATTGTTTCATAATAGAACAAAAAATCATAACAATTTGAAAGAAATAATTGCTCAAATAGTCATAACTATTTGAACTAGTTTGATAAACAAATTTATTTTTTAAATCTCTTATTAAATTTTGAAATATTAATAGATTAGTATTTTTGTTCAAACAAACTTATATGAGCAAACAAATTTATTTTTTAAATCTCTTATTAAATTTTGAAATATTAATAGATTAGTATTTTTTTCAAACAAACTTATATGAGCAAAAACATTTGTTTTATAACAAAACAAAGGGTCATAATAATTTGAAATAGATAATTGTTCGAATAGTTATGATTATTTGAACTGGTTAGGTAAACAAAATTATTTTTTAAATCCCTTGCATATTAATAAATTCATTTTATTTTATTTCGAATAAGCTAGTATGAATTGAAAAATTATTTTATGGCAAAACAAAAATGATTTGAAATAGATAGTTATTCATATAGTCTTAACCATTGGAATTAGTTCGGCAAACAAATTTATTTTTTAAATCATTTGGTTATTAATTTTTGGAATATTATTCTATTAGTATTATTTTATTTTGAATAAGCTTGTATGAATAAAAATAATTTTTTTATGATAGATCCAAAGCTTATAATGATTTAAAGTATACAATTGTTCAAATAATCATAATTATTTAAATTGGTTCAATAAATATATTTATTTTTTAAATCTCTTACTTATTAATTTTTGAAAGATTAATAAATTAGTATTATTTTACTCCGAACAAACTTGTATGATAAAAAATAATTGTTATATGACAAACAAAATAAAATAACAATATGAAATAGATAATTGTTGAAATGGCCATAATTATTTCAACTGATTTAGTAAACAGATTCACTTTTTAAATTACTTACTTATTAATTTTAGAAATATTAATAATTAGTATTATTTTGTTTCGAATAAGCTTGTATAAATTGAAACAATTATTTTATGACAAAATAAAAAGTCAAAACAATTTGAAACATATAATTGTTCATATAGTCTTAACAGGTTATACTACTTCGACAAATAAATTTATTTTTTAAATCTCTTAGTTATTAATTTTTTGGAATATTATTAAATTAGTATTATTTTATTCCAAATAAACTTATATGAACTGAAACAATTATTTTATAACAAAATAAAAGGTTATAATGATTTGAAATAGATAATTGTTCAAATAGAAACTGGTTTGATAAACAGATTTATTTTTTAAATCTCCTACATATTAATTTTTTGAAATATTAATAAATTAGTATTATTTTATTCCACATATGCTTGTGTGATAAAAAACAATTGTTTTATGACAAAACAAAAGTTCGTAATGATTTGAAATAGATAATTGTTTAAATGACTATAATTATTTGAACCGATTCGATAAACTAACTTATTTTTTAAATCTCTAACTTATCAATTTTTGAAATATTATTAAAGTAATATTATTTTATTTGGATAAACTTTTATGAACTGAAACACTTGTTTTATGATAAAACAAAAGCCCATATTTATTTTAAATAAATAATTATTCAAATAGTAATAACAATTTGAACTTATTCAATAAACATATTTATTTTTTAAAATTTCTTATGTATTAATTTTTTGAAATTTAATAAATTAGTATTATTTTATTTCAAAAAATCATGTATAAACTAAAAAAATTATTTTATGACTAAACAAAAGATAATAACAATTTGAAATAAATAATTGTTGTAATAGTCTTAACTATTTGAACTGGTTCAACAAACACATTTATTTTTTTAAAATCTCTTACTTATTAATTTTTAGAATATTATTAATTTAGTAATATTTTACTCAGAATAAGCTTGCATGAACAAAAACAATTGTTTTATGACAAAACAAAGATCATAACAATTTGAACTAGTTCGATAAATAAATTTAATTTTTAAATCTCTTATTAATTTTTGAAATATTAAAAATTAATATTATTTTATTTTGAATAATTTTGTATGAATAGAAGCAATTGTTTTATGACAAAACAAAATGTCATAATGATTTGAAATATATGATAGTTTAAATGGACATAACTATTTAAACTTGTTCGATAAACAAATTTATATTTTAAATCTCCAACTTATTAATTTTTAAAATATTAATAGATTAGTATTATTTTATTTCTAATAAAGTTGTATAAATAGAAACAATTGTTTAATGATAAAACAAAAGATCATAACAATTTGAAATAAATAATTGTTTAAATAGTTATAACTATTTAAACTCACTCGATAAATAGATTTATTTTTTAAATCTTTTACTTATAAATTTTAGGAATTTTAACGAATTAGTATTATTTTATTTTGAATAAACTTTTATAACTAGAAACAATTGATTTATGACAAAACAAAAAGGTCATAATAATTTGAAATAGATAATTGTTCAAATAGTCATAACTATTTGAACATGTTTAGAAAATATTTACTTTTTAAATTTTTTCTTATTAATTTTTAGAATATTAATAAATTTCTATTATTTTATTCAAAATAAGCTTGCATGAATAGAACCAATTGTTTTATGACAAAACAAAAAGGTCATAATTTTTTGAAATAGATAATTGTTCAAATAGTCATAACTATTTGAATATTTTCGGTATATAGATTCATTTTTTAATTCTCATATGCATTAATTTTTGGAATATTAATAAATTAGTATTATTTTATTTTGAATAAACTTATATAAACTAAAACAATTATTTTTTTATAAAACAAAAGGTCACAATGATTTAAATTAGATAATTATTTAAATAGTCATGACTATTTGAACTTGTTCCGAAAACATATTTGTTTTTCAAATTTGTTCACTTATTATTTGTTGAAATATTAATAAATTAATATTATTTTAATCTAAATAAGCTTGTATAAATAGAAACAATTGTTTTATGACAAACAAAAAATTTAACAATTTAAAATAAAAAGTTGTTCAAATAGTCATGAAAGATTTAAACTTATTCGGTAAACAAATTTATTTTTTAAATATTTTACTTATTAATTGTCTTAATATTAATAAATTTGTATTATTTTATTTGAAATAAGCTTGTATAAATAGTAAAAATCATTTTATGACAAAACAAAAGGTCATAATGATCTGAAATAGATATTTATTCAAACAGTAATGACTATTTGATCTAGTTCGATAAACATATTTATTTTTAAAAATTTTTTACTTATTAATTATCAAAATATTAATAAATTGTATTATTTTAATATGAATAAGCTTGTATGAATGAAAGCTATTGTTTTATAATAGAACAAAAGGTCATAACAATTTGAAATAAATAATTCCTCAAATAGTTAAACTATTTGAACTGGTTTAATAAATATATTTATTTTTTAAATCTCTTATTAATTTTTGAAATATTAATAGATTAGTATTTTTTTTATTTCAAACAAAATTATATGAACAAAAACATTTATTTTATAACAAAACAAAAGGTCATAACGATTTGAAATAGATAATTGTTCAAATAGTCATGATTATTTGAACTAGCTAGGTAAACAGAATTATTTTTTAAATCTCGTATAGATTAAATTTTGAAATATTATAAACTCATTTTATTTTATTTTGAATAAGCTTGTATGAATTAAAAATTTTGTTTTATGGCAAAACAAAATTGATTTAAAATAGATAATTATTCATATAATCTTAACTATTAAAACTAGTTCAGCAAACAAATTTATTTTTTAAATCTCCTAGTTTTTAATTTTTTGAATATTATTATATTAGTATAATTTTATTTCGAATAAACTTATATGAATAGAAATAATTATTTTATGACAGAACAAAAGGTTATAATAATTTGAAGTAAACAATTGTTCAAATAGTCATAACTAATTAAACTAATTCGATAAATAGATTTATTTTGTAAATCTCTAACTTATTAATCTTTGAAAGATTAATAAATTAGTATTATTTTATTTCGAATAAATTTTTATTGTAAAAAACAATTTTATATGACCAAACAAAAAGTAATAACAATTTGAAATATATAATTGTTGAAATAGCCATAATTATTTGAACTGATTTGGTAAATAGATTCACTAAATCACTTAATTATTATTCTTAAAATATTAATAAATTAGTATTATTTTATTTTGAATAAACTTGTATGAGTTAAAACAATTGTGTTGTGACAAAACCAAATGTCATACCAATTTTCAATAGACAATTGTTCAAATAGTCATAACTATTTGAATTTGTTCGATAAAAAAATTTATTTTAAAAACTCTTACTGATTAATTTTTGAAATATTAAGAAATTAGTATTATTTTATTTTGGATAAGCTTTTATGAACTGAAACAACTGTTTTATATCAAAATAAAAGTTCATAATGATTTTAAATAAATAACTGTTTGAATAGTCATAACTATTTGAATTTGTTTGGTAAATAGATTTATTTTTTCAAATCTTTTGCCTGTTAATTTTTCAAATGTTAATAAATTTGGACTATTTTATTCCGAATAAGCATGTAAGATATGAAACAAATATTTTATGACTAAATAAAAGGTTAGAATGATTTGAAATTGATAATTATTCTAATAGTTTTAACTATTTGAATTGGGTCGACAAACAAATTTTTTTTAAATCTCTTATTAATTTTTGGAATATTATTAAATTATTATTATTTTTAACTGAATAAGCTTCTATGATTAGAAATAATTATTTTATGACAAAACAAAGATCTTAATGATTTGATATGATAATTGTTCAAATAGTCATAACTATTTGAACTGGTTCGATAAACATATTTATTTTTTAAATCTCTTATTTATTAATTTTTTATATTAATTTTTGAAGTATTAATAAATTAGTATTATTTTATTTTGAATAAGCTTGTACGATCAAAAACAATTATTTTATGACAAAACAAAAGGTCATAACGATTTGAAATAAAAAATCATTCAAATGGCCATAATTAATTAAATTTATTTGGTAAATAGATTTATTTTTTAAATTTCTTACTTATTATTTTAAGAAATATTAATAAATTAGTATTATTTTATTCCATCTAAGCTTGTTTTAACTTAAACAATTATTTTATGACAAATCAAAAGGTTATAATGATTTTAAATAGACAATTGATCAAATGGTAATAACTATTTGAACTTGTTCAGTAAATAGATTTATTTTTTAAAATATCTTTCTTATTAATTTTTCGAATGCTAATAAATTATTATTAATTTATTATGAATAAACTTGTATAAATTGAAACAATTGTTTTATGACTAAACGAAAGGTCAAAATGATTTCAAATAGATAATTGTTATAATAGTCTTAATCATTTGAACTAATTCAATAAACAAATTTATTTTTTAAATCTCTTACTTATTAGCTTTTAAAATACTATTAAATTAGTATTATTTTAATCAGAATAAGCTTGTACGAACAAAACAATTGTTTTACAATAAAAGAAAAGGTCATAATGATTTAAAATAGCTAATTGTTCATTTAGTCTTAACTATTTGAACTAGTTCGATAATTAGATTTAGTTTTTAATTTTCTTGGTTATTAAGTTTCGAAATATTATTAAATTAGTATTAGTTTATTCCAAATAAAATAGTATGAACATAACCAATTGTTTGATGACAAAACAAAAGGTTAAACGATTTGAAATCGATAATTATTCAAATAGTCAAAAGTATTTAAAATGGTTTGATAAACAAAATTACTTTTGAACTCTTTTACTAATTAATTTTCTAAATATTAATAAATTAGTGTTATTTTATTTCGAGTAAACTTATCTTAACAAAAACAATTGTTTTATGACAAAACAAAAAGTAATAATGATTTGAAATAAATAATTGTTCAAATAATTATAATTATAAGAACTAGTTAGGTAAATAGAATTATTTCTAAATCTCTTATAAATTTTTGAAATATTAATAAATTAGTTTTATCTTATTCTGAATACGCTTGTTTTATGACAAAACAAAAGATCATAACAAGTTGAAATAAATAATTGTTCATATAGTCTTAACTATTTGAATAAAAGATCATAACAATTTGAAATAAATAAATGTTAATAATCGGTATTATTTTATTCCGAATAAGCTTATATGAACTGAAACAATTATTATATGACTAAACAAAAGGTCAGAATGATTTGAAATAAATAATTATTATAATAATCTTAAATATTTGAACAAGTTTAGCAAACATTTTTTTTTTAAATCTCCTATTAATTGTCAGAACATTATTAAATTAGCATTATTTTTGTCTGAATAAGCATGGATGATTAAAAGCAATTGTTTTATGAGAAAACAACGATCATAATGATTTGAGATTGATATTTGTTCAAATAGTCATAACTATTTGAACTGGTTCTAAAAATAGTTTTAGTTTTTAAATCTCTTGCTTATTAGTTTGCAAAATATTAATAAAGTAGTATATTTTATTTCAGATAAGTTTTTATGAACTGAAACAATTATTTTATGATAAAACAAAAGCTCATAATGACTTAAAATAGTTAGAATGATTGTTCAAAAAGTTAAATCTTTTTTAAATTTTTTGGTAAACAGGTTTATTTTTTAAATCTCTTGCTCATTAATTTTTTTAATATTAATAAATTAGTATTATTTTGTTCTCAATAAGCTTGCACGAATTGAAATAATTATTTTATTACTAAACAAAAGGTTAGAACGATTTGAAATAGATAATTGTTCTAATAGTCTTAACTATTTGAACTAGCTCAGCAAACACATTTATTTTTAAGTCTCTTACTTTTAATTTTTGGAATATTATTAAATTAGTATAATTTTAATCCGAATAAGCTTGTATGAAAAGGAAAAATTATTTTATGACAAAATAAATATCATAACATTTTGAGATAAATAATTGCTTAAATAGTCATAACTATTTGAAATATTTTGAAAAACAGATTTAGTTTTAAAATCTCTTAATAATTTTCAAACTATTAATAGATTAGTATTATTTTAATCTAAATAATTTTGCATGAACGGTAACAATTATTTTATGTCAAAATAAAAGGTCATAACGATTTGAAATAGATAATAGTTCAAATGGACATGACTATTTGAACTTGTTCAGTAAATAAATTTATTTTTTAAATCTCTAATTTATTAATTATTAGAATATTAATAAATTAGTATTATTTTATTTTGAATAAAATTGTATGAATAGAAACAATTGTTTTATGACAAAACTAAAGATCATAACAATTTGAAATAAATAATTGTTTAAATAGTCAAAACTAGTTGAACTCGTTCAGTAAATAGATTTATTTTTAAATCTTTTACTTATTAATTTTTGAAATTTTAATAAATTAGTATTATTTTATTTCGAATAAGCTTTTATGAATAGAAAAGATTGGTTTATAACAAAACAAAAGATCAAAACGATTTGAAATAGATAATTGATCAAATAGTTATAACTATTTAAATATGTTCAGAAAACATATTTATTTTTTAAACTTTTACTTATTAATTTTTGGATTATTAATAAATTTATATTATTTTATTTGAAATAAGCTTACATTAATAGAATCAATTGTTTTATGACAAAACAAAATGTCATAATGTTTTGAAATAGATAATTGTTCAAATAGTATTACTATTAAACATCTTTAGTAAATAGATTCATTTTTTAATGCTCTTACTCATTAATTTTTGGAATATTAATAAATTAATATTATTTTATTTCAAATAAGCTTATATGAATACAAACAATTGTTTTATTACAAAGCAAAAGGTCACAATAATTTGAAATATATAATTATTCAAATAGTCATGACTATTTTAACTTGTTTAGTAAGCATATTTATTTTATAAATATTTTACTCATTATTTGTAGAAATATTAATAAATTAATATTATTTTAATCCAAATAAGCTTGTATGAATAGAAACAATTGTTTTATGACAAAACAAAAAATCATATCATTTTTAAATAAATAATTGTTTAAATAGTCATAAAGATTTGAACTTTTTCGGTAAACATATTTACTTTTTAAATCTTTTACTTATTAATTGTCTTAATGTTAATAAATTTATATTATTTTATTTGAAATAAGGTTGTATGAACAAAAAAAATAATTTTATGACAAAACAAAAGGTTATAGCAATTTCAAATAAATAACTACTCATATAGTCATAATTATTTAAACTTGTTTGGTAAACAAATTCAGTTTTTAATCTCTTAATTATTAATTTTTGGAATGTTAATAACTTAGTATTTTATTTTGAATAATTTTATATTAATTGAAATAATTTTTTTATAACAAAACAAAAGTTTATAATGATTTGAAATATATATTTATTCAAATAGTCATGACTATTTGATTTAGTTCGATAAGAATATTTATTTTAAAAATTTTTTACTTATTAATTGTTGAAATTTTAATAAATTAATATTATTTTAATCCAAATAAGCTTGTATGAACATAAATTATTGTTTTATAACAAAACAAAAAGTCATAACAATTTGAAATAAATAATTACCCAAATAGTCATAACTATTTGAATTGGTTTGATAAACAGATTTTATTTTTAAATCTCATATTAATTTTAAAATATTAATAGATTAGTATTTTTTATTTTGAAAAAACTTATATAAACAAAACATTTGTTTGATGACAAAACAAAAATGTTATAATGATTTGAAATAGATAATTGTTTAAATAGTCACAATTATTTGAACTAGTTAGGCAAACATAATTATTTTTTAAATCTTTTACATATTAATTTTTGAAATATTAACAAATTCATTTTATTTTATTTCGAATAAGTTAGTATAAATTGAAAATATTGTTTTATGATAAAACAAAAATAATTCGAAATAGATAATTGTTCATATAGTCTTAACTATTTGAACTAGTTTAGCAAACAAATTTATTTTTTAAATCTCTTAGTTATTAATTTTCAAAATATTATTATATTAGTATTATTTTATTTCGAATAATCTTGTATGAATAGAAATAATTGTTTTATGACAGAACAAAAGGTTATAACGATTTGAAGTATACAATTATTCAAATAACTATTTAAACTAGTTCAATAAATAGATTTATTTTTTAAATCTCTTAATAATTTTTTGATTGATTAATAAATTAGTATCACTTTATTCCAAATGAACTTGTACAATCAAAAACAATTGTTATATTACTAAACAAAAGGTAATAACAATATGAAATAGATAATTGTTGAAATAGACATATTTATTTAAACTAATTTGGTAAACATATTCACTTTTTAAATCACATAATTATTAATTTTTGAAATATTAAAAAATTTGTATTATTTTATTTTGAATAAGCTTGTATGAACAAAAATAATTGTTTTGTGACAAAACAAAAGGTCATAATAATTTTCAATAAACAATTGTTCAAATAGTCATAACTATTTAAATTTGTTTGGTAAAAAATTTTATATTTTTAAACTCTTGCTTATTAATTTTTGAAATATTAAGAAATTAGTATTATTTATTTTGGATAAGCTTTTATGAACTAAAGCAATTGTTTTATGTCAAAACAAAAGGTCATAATGATTTTAAAAATAATTGTTCAAATAGTCATAACCATTTGAATTTATTCAATAAATAGATTTATTTTTTCAAATGTTTTGCTTATTAATTTTTTGAATGTTAATAAATTTGGATTATTTTATTTTGAATAAGCTAGTAAGATATGAAATAAATAATTTATGACTAAACAAAAGGTCAGAACGATTTGAAATATATAATTATTCTAATATTTTAACTATTTCAATTGGTTTGGCAAACATATTTATTTTTTAAATCTCTTACCTATTAATTTTTGAAATATTAATAAAGTAGTATTATTTTATTCTGAATAATCTTGCACGATTGAAATAATTGTTTCATAACTAAACAAAACATTAGTATGATTTGAAATAGATAATTGTTCTAATAGTCTTAATTATTTGAACTACTTCAATAAACATATATATTTTTTAAATCTGTTATTTATTAATTTTTGAAATATTAATAAATTAGTATTATTTTATTTCAAATAAGCTTGTATGATTAAAAACAATTGTTTTATGAGAAAACAAAAGGTCATAATGATTTGAAATAGATAATCGTTCAAATGACCATAATTATTTTAATTTATTCGGTAAATAGATTTATTTTTTGAATTTCTTACTTAGTATTTTAGGAAATATTGATAAACTAGTATTATTTTATTCCATCTAAGCTTATATTAATTGAAACAATTATTTTATGACAACTTAAAAGGTTATAACAATTTAAAATAGACAATTGTTCAAATGGTAATAAATATTTGAACTTATTTGGGAGACAGATTTATTTTTTTTAAATCTATTTCTTATTAATTTTTTGAATGTTAATAAATTATTATTAATTTATTTTGAATAAGCTTGTATGAACTGAAACAATTATTTTATGACTAAACAAAATGTCAAAACGATTTCAAAAAGATAATTATTCTAATAGTCTTAACCATTTGAACTGATTCGGTAAACAAATTTATTTTTAAATCTTTTGCTTATTAATTTTTAAAATATTATTAAATTAGTGTTATTTTAATCATAATAAGCTTGTATAAACAAAACAATTGTTTTACAACAATGGAAAAGGTCATAACGATTTGAAATAGATAATCATTCATATAATCCTAACTATTTAAACCGGTTTGGTAATTAGATTTATTTTTTAATTTTCTTAGTTATTAAGTTTCAAAATATTATGAAATTAGTATTATTTTATTTTGAATAAAATAGTATGAAAAAAACCAATTGTTTGATGACAAAATAAAATGTTATAATGATTTTGAAATAGATAATTATACAAATAGTCAAAACTATTCACACATTCATTTTTTAAATATCTTAATTATTAATTTTTAGAATATTAATAACTTAGTATTAATTTATTTTGAATATTCTTGTATGAACCGAAATGATTTTTTTTATGACAAAACAAAGGTCATAACAATTTGAAATAGATAATTATTCAAATAATCATGATTATTTAATCTAGTTCGGTAAGCATATTTATTTTTTTAATTTTTTACTTATTAATTGTTAAAATATTAATAAATTGGCATTATTTTCATTCGAATAAGCTTGTATGAACAAAAACTATTGTTTTATAATAGAAAAAAAAGTCATAACAATTTTCAATAAATAATTGCTCAAATAGTCATAACTATTTAAACTGGTTTGACAAACAAATTTATTTTTTAAATCTCTTATTAATTTTTGAAATATCAATAGATTAGCATTCTTTTATTTTGAACAAACTTATATAAACAAAAACATTTGTTTATGACAAAACAAAAGGTGATAGCAATTTGAAAAGGATAATTGTTCAAATAGTCATAATTATTTGAACCGGTTAGGTAAACAGAATTATTTATTAAATCTCATACATATTAATTTTTTAATATGAATAGATTCATTTTATTTTATTCTGAATAAGCTAGTATGAGTTGAAAAAATTGTTTTATAACAAAACAAAAATGATTTGAAATAGATAACAGTTCATATATTCTTAACTATTTGAACTAGAGATTTAAACAATTTTTTTTTTAAATCTCTCAGTTATTAATTGATGGAATATTTTTATATTAGTATTATTTTATTTCGAATAAGCTTGTATGAACAGAAATACTTATTTTATAACAAAATAAAAGGTTATAACTATTTGAAGTGTACAATTATTTAAATAGTCATAACTATTCAAACTGATTCGGTAAACAGATTTATTTTTTAAACTCTTACTTATTAATTTTTGAGAGATTAATAAATTATTGTTATTTTATTCCCAATAAACTTGTATAATAAAAACAAAATTGTTATATGACCAAACAAAAGGTAATAAGATTTCAAATAGATAATTGTTAAAATGGCCACAATTATTTGAACTAATTTGATAAACAGGTTCAATTTCTAAATCACTTATTAATTTTTGGAATATTAATAAATTAGTATTATTTTATTTTTAATAAGCTTGTATGAATTGAAACAATTGTTTTATGACAAAACGAAAGGTCATAATGATTTTAAATAGACAATTGTTCAAATAATCATAACTATTTGAATTTGTTCAGTAAACTAATTTATTTTTTTAAACTCTTGCTTATTAATTTTTGAAATATTATGAAATTAGTATTATTTTATTTTGGATATGCTTTTGTGAACTGAAACAATTGTTTTATATCAAAACAAAATGCCATAATGATTTTAAATAAATAATTGTTCAAATAGTCATCATTATTTGAACTTGTTCAATAAACAGATTTATTTTTTCAAATCATTTCCTTATCAATTTTTCAAATGTTAATAAATTTTGATTATTGTATTTGGAATAAGATTGTAAGATAAGAAACAAATATTTTCTAACTAAACAAAAGGTTAGAATGATTTAAAATATAAATTATTCTAATAGTTTTAGCTATTTGATTTGGTTCGACAAACACATTTTTTTAAAATCTCTTATTAAGTTTTGAAATATTATTAAATTAGTATTATTTTTAAGCAAATAAGCTTTATGATAAAAAAACAATTATTTTATGATAAAACAAAGATCTTAACAATTTGAGATTCAGAATTGCACAAATAGTCATAATTTTTTGAATTGGTTTGGTAAACATATTTATTTTTTTTAACTCTCTTATTTATTAATTTTTGAAATATTAATAAATTAGTATTATTTTATTTCGAATAAGCTTGTATGATCATAAACAATTATTTTATGACAAAATAAAAGGTTATACCGATTTGAAATAGATAATCGTTCCTATAGTCTTACTATTTGAAATAGTTTGGCAATTGATTTATTTTTTAATTTTCTTGGTTATTAAGTGTTAGAATATTATTAAATTATTTCGAATAAAATAGTATGAATAGAACCAATTATTTGATGACAAAATAAAATGTTATAACAAATTGAAATAGATAATTATTCAAATACTCAAAACTATTCGAAATAATTTGGTAACAGTTTTACTTTTTAAATCTTTTACTGATTAATTTTCTAAATATTAATAAAAGGTTAGAATGATTTGAAATAGATAATTATTCTAACAGTCTTAACTATTTAAACTGGTTCAGCAAATACATTTATTTTTAAATATTTTACTAATTTTTGGAATATTATTAAATTAGTATTATTTTTAACCGAATAAGCTTGAAAGATTAGAAACAATTGTTTTATGAGAAAACAAAGATCATAATGATTGGAGATTGATATTTATTCAAATAGTCATAATTATTTGAACTAGTTCAAAAAACAACTTTAGTTTTAAATCTCTTGCTTATTAATTTTTGAAATATTAATAAAGTAGAATTATTTTACTTTGAATAAGTTTTTATGAAATGAAACAATTGTTTTATGATAAAACAAAAGGTCATAACAACTTTAAATAGATAATTATTCAAATAGTCAAATCTATTTGAACTTGTTTGATAAATAGATTTATTTTATTTAAATATCTTGCTCATTAATTTTTTGAATGTTAATAAATTACTATATTTTATTCTAAATAAGCTTGTGTGAACTGAAATAATTGTTTTATGACTAAACAAAAGGTAAAAACAATTTGAAATAGATAATTGTTCTAATAGTCTTAACTATTTAAATTGGTTCAACAAACACATTTATTTTTCAAAGCTCTTATTAATTTTTAGAATATTATTAATTTAGCAATATTTTACTTCAAATAAGTTTGTATGAACAGAAGCAATTGTTTTATTACAAAACAAAGATTATAATGATTTGAAATAGATAATTGATCAAATAGTCATAAGTATTTGAACTGGTTCGATAAACAGATTTAATTCTTAAATCTCTCATTAATTTTTGAAATATTAATAAATTAGTATTATTTTATTTTGAATAATTTTGTATGAATGGAAACAATCATTTTACGACAAAACAAAATGTCATAACGATTTGAAATAGATAAAATTCAAATAGACATGACTATTTGAACTTGTTTAGTAAGCAGATTTATTTTTTAAATCTCTAACTTATTAATTTTAGAATATTAATAAATTAGTATTCTTTTATTTCAAATAAAATTGTATGAATAGAAACAATTATTTTATGACAAAACAAAAGATCAAAATGATTTGAAATAAATAATTATTCGAAGAGTCATAACTATTCAAATTCACTTGGTAAATAGATTTATTTTTTAAATCTTTTACTTATTAATTTTTGGAATTTTAATAAATTAGTATTATTTTATTCTGAATAAGCTTTTATGAACAAAAACAATTGGTTTATGACAAAACAAAAGGTCATAACGTTTTCAAATAGATAATTGTTCAAATAATCATAACTATTTGAACATGTTCACAAAAAATATTTGTTTTTTAAATTTTACTTATTAATTGTTGGAGTATTAATAAATTTATATTATTTTATTTGAAATAAGTTTGCATGAATAGAACCAATTGTTTTATCACAAAACAAAAGGTCATAATGTTTTGAAACAGATAATTGTTCAGATAGTCATAACTATTTGAACATGTTCGGCAAATAGATTAATTTTTTAATTCTCTTACTCATTAATTTTTAGAATATTAATAAATTAGTATTATTTTATTTCAAATAAGCTTATATGAACTGAAATAATTGTTTTATTACAAAAAAAACGTCACAATGATTTGAAATAATTAATTATTCAAACACTTATGACCACTTGAATTTGTTCGATAAACATATTTATTTTTGAAATCTTTTACCTATTATTTGTTGAAATATTAATAAATTAATATTTTTTAATCCGAATAAGCTTGTATGAATAGAAACAATTATTTTATGACAAAACAAAAAATCATAACAATTTGAAATAAATAATTGCTCAAATAGTCATAAAGATTTGAATTTGTTTGGTATTCTATTTCCTTGTTAGATCTCTTACTTATTAATTGCCTTAATATTAATAAATTTGTATTATTTTATTCAAAATAAGTTTGTATGAATAAAAAAAAATCATTTTATGACAAAACAAAAGGCTATAATGATTTCAAATAGATAATTGTTCAAATAATCATAATTATTTAAACTTGTTCATTAAATAAATTCATTTTTTAAATTTTTTAATCATTAATTTTCAAAATATTGATAACTTAGTATTATTTTATTTTGTGTAAGTTTATATGAACCAAAATGATTTTTTTATGTCAAAACAAAAGGTCATAACGATTTGACATAAATAATTATTAAAATAGTCATAACTATTTAATCAAGTTCGATAAGCATATTTATGTTTTAAATTTTTTACTTATTAATTGTTGAAATATTAATAAATTGATATTATTTTAATCCAAATAAGCTTGTATGAACAAAAACTATTGTTTTATAATAGAAAAAAAAGTTATAACAAATTGAAATAAATAATTACTTAAATAGTCATAACTATCTGAATTGGTTTGATAAATATTAATAAATTAGTATTATTTTATTTTGAACAAACTTATATTAACAAAAAATTTGTTCTATTACAAGATAAAAAGTAATAATGATTTGAAATAGATAATTGTTCAAATTGTTAAGCCCCAACAACATTTTGTACACTCATGAACAAGGTACTTCAGTTGTTTCTTAATTGCTTTGTTGTGGTTTATCTTGATGACATTATGATTTACAACCAGACATTAAGAGAGCATGTAGACCACTTGAGATAGGTGTTCAAGGTGTTGTAAGCACACAAGCTATGTCAAGAGGGAGAAATGCTTATTTGCCTTGTAGGAGATCCCATTCTTAGGCTAAATAGTGGGATATGGCAAGATACGCATGGATGAAGGCAAGGTGCATGCCATCATGGAATGGGAACTACCAGCGAAGGTCACTAAATTGAGGTCATTCCTTAGGCTGGTCAACTACTATAGGCACTTCATCAATGGTTACTCAGCCATACCCATGCCTTGACTGACTTGCTCAAGAAAGGGAGAGCATGGGAGTGAAGCATAAGGTGCTAAGAAGCTTTTGATCGGTTATAGCAGGCTATGATCGAAGAGCTAGTCTTGGCTTTCCCAAACTATGCCAAGCCGTATGAGGTGCATACAAATGCATCAAACTAGCAATAAGGGGCGTGTTAATGTAGGAAGGTCATTCGATCGTGTTTAAAAGCAGAAAGCTCAATGAGACCGAGCGTAGGTACATAACCTAAGAGAAGAAGATGACAACAGTGGTGTACTACTTGCACACTCGACGGCATTACCTATTGGGGTTAAAGTTCATGGTCATAATGGATAATGTGGCAATTAGCTACTTCTAGTCGTAGAAGAAGCTATCTCCCAAATAAGCCATTGGTAGGATTTTCTTGTGGAATTTGATTTCAAGTTAGAGTACAAGCTAAGGCGGGCGAACATGGTGGCTAATGCCCTGAGTAGGAAGGTGAACCTTGCTACCATTAGCCAATTAAAGGGGTTTTTGATGTCGCGCATAAAGGAAGGGCTCATGCATGATCCTACAGCCAAGGCTCTTATCAAGTATGCTTAGTAAGGTGAGACTAGGTGGTTTTGGTTACAGGATGGCTTGTTGTACACCAAGGGTAGTAGGCTATTTGTGTCGCAACAAGGAAAACTCCATAGGGAAGTTTTGCTAAGAGACACCCAAGAGTGAGTCGTACCTTGGCTATGCTAAAGGATTGGTACTACTGGTTGCACATAAGGGATGATGTGGAGGCCTATGTAAAAAATTCTCTTGTGTGCTAGTAGGACAAGGTAAGCTCAAGAAACTAGGTGGTTTCTTAGAGCCACTACCAATGCCAGAGCGACCATAGAAGAGTATCACTTTGGACTTTAGTGTTAGTCTACCCAAGTCAAAGTGGTTCAAAAGCATCATGGTAATGGTGAAACAGGTTTTCCAAGTATGGGATTTTCATTCTAGACAACCAAGGAGTGCTTACCCAATAAGGTAGCTTGATTGTTCCTAAAAAATATGGTGAAGTATTGGGGAGTACCAAGGACTATTGTTAGTGATCGAGATGGCCATTTTATGAGCAAGTTTTGGACTGAGTTATTTAAGCTGCTAGGACCAAACTTGAACTTTTCCACCAGCTTGCATCCATGGATTGATGGGCAAGCTAAGCATATGAATGGACTATTAGAGGTCTACCTCAGGCACTAGGTAAGTGCCATGCAAAAAGACTGGCCAAAGCTATTAGATGTCACCTAATTTTCTTACAATTTGCAAAGAAGTGAAGCAACGAACTAGAGTCCATTTGAGATTGTGATAGGTCAGCAATCGCTAACAACTAGTTCAATTGCTATAGGTTATACAGGGCTGAATCTAGTAGTACATAAGTTTGCCAAGGCTTAGCAGGAACAAGTTGACTTGGCCAAAGTCTGTCTCCACAAAGTCATAAAGAGAGTGAAGAAGTGGGCAGACCAGAATAGGAGGGACATGTAGCTCTAAGTAGGAGACTTGGTGTTGGTGAAGCTGCATCCCATTATGCATCATAAGGGCCTGCATAAAGGCCTAGTCTAAAGGATGAAGGACCTTTTAGAGTTCTCGAGTGGGTAGACAAGGTTTCTTACAAGCTGGATATGCCACCCAAGTTGTAGGTACACCCGATGTTCCATGTTAGCATGCTCAAGCCATTCCATGAGGATGAGAGAAATCTAAGACGAGTAGAGTCAAAGTGTGTGCCATTGGGAGCAAGCACCTCATATGAGAGGAAGGTCCACAGCATTGTAGCTGACTGAAAAGTGAGGCAAAAGAACTATTAACCAAGATAGGAGTACTTGTGCATTGGAAGGGACTTTTAAATAGTGAAGTGAGTTGGGAGCCAGTAAAAAACTTATGGCAGTTTGAAGACTAGATCAGGCAGTTCCATGCAAAGGATGCAACGAGGGCATTGCACAATTAGGTGGGGAAGAATGTCATGCCTTGGGCGGATGCACTAGGTGCACAGGCTTGGGCACCAAAGGTTAAGGCTTGTGCACCAGGGACATTGGCAAGGGTTTACACACTAGGCTTTAGAAAGGAGTCTAAACCATCTGCACAGCATGCAACCTACCTGCACAACCAAGGCTAGGCCTGCAAGATGCTCGTACCATATCCAAGAGGGCCCAAGAGAGTAAGTGCACTCCAGGATCTTCTAAAAGTAGTGAAGATCGGCAGTAGCCTTCAATAAGATCTGGTTGACCTTAAAAATTAAGAGAAGACTTTTGTATTAATGTGTATTCTATGTAATCCCTGATTTTTAAGAGATATTGTAATCCCATGATTCTTAGGGTTTAGCCATAAGTTTAGCTAGGGGCCTCAACTATAAATAGAGGGTCGCCCCGCCCTCTTTTGTACATCATCAGATACTTTGCTTTAGTAATATATAGTGCATATTCCAGTAATTCTCTTATTGTCTTATTTTTTCAAACTTATGCATTCTATCTTTCTAGTTGTTCTAGTGCCCGCACGCTTGTGCTTTAGGTTGACTTTGGCTAGAAAAAGGTAATTCCAAGCCTAAGGCTATACAGATTATGAGTCTTAGGTCAGAGCTCATGACACAGGCACTTGCCTTGACCACCAGCGGCCTTTATTGGCCCTTGGTATAAGTACGTACCTTGATAAACATAAAAAAAAGATGGCCTTTTATGTGAGTAGTTACCTTGAACACCATTAACATATGCTAGCCTTATAGCAAGCACTTGCCTTGAACACCATCGACATATGCTGGGCCTTGGTGTGGGCATATACCTCAACCACCACAGGCACTTACGAACCTGCACTTGCCTTGAACACCATCGACATATGCTGGGCCTTGGTGTGGGCATATACCTCAACCACTACAGGCACTTATGAACCTTTGGTGTGGGATATGCTCATTTGAAAAAAGTATCCCTATTTTAGATACTTTAATGTCTAATGCTATCATATTTGTAAAATCCCTTATGCTCTTTAGGGGGTGGTTGTTTGGGCACCTTTTTTCCCCCCCACGAGGGGAGTAGGTGTGTGTGATGGGCCTCTCATCTAGGGTAAAATCTAGGCCATTCATGCTATCTAGGCCATGTAGTCTAGAGATTGGTTACACTAATGACCCATAGGAGCTCATAGCCTAGGATGATTATTGTGCACTTGAAAAAGGCCAAGCTCAAGCTCATGCCTACAACTAATGTTGCTAATACCCCAAGACCAAGCCTTTAAATTAAGCAACAGCTCTCTCGGATGGTACAAGCAGAAGCTATGGCCACAAGCTTGCTCTAGCCAAGTCTTTTATGTATTTGACAGTTTCATGGTCCTTTCTTATCGACCCTAAAAAATGCTTTAGCTTGGCCAAGCTCGTGCATACAGTTGATACTTCCTAAGACCCCAAAAACAAGTCCCTTAATGGAGCAAGGTCCCCTTAGGGTAGTGACAGTAGAGTTTACATATGCAATCCCAGCTAGATCCAACATTGGTGATGTTGTGCCATTATTGCTTGTTGGATGACAGGGGCAGTCTGTGGCCCTTGCTTGTGTTTTCCCATGCCAAGCAATTATGGCATAACCTCATGCATCATTTCCTCCACTTGCTTATCAAGTCATTGATTAGGTGGGTTGTAGATCGATGTGTGTGGATGCTACCACTTGTAAGCAATGGGCATATGAGTGGTGCTATAATTATGCTTGTTGGCAGGCTCCATGCTCCATGCATCGAATTGTCAACCCATTATCCTCTTCAATCTTACCCCATGTGGTTATTGTACCCTGAGGATGTGATCGGGATCTTATGCTGCATACCTAAATTGATGCAAATCGGATGTCTTGCATTCTCTCATTTGTTTTGTGTCCTTAAGGGTTACGGGTCAAACCTCAATTATGCCCTGTGTCCAAAGTGTGCCACCTAAACCCCTGTGGCCATATTGATGCACTGGAGTTTGATCGTGCTCTTAGATGTGAAATGTTTTGTAAGTGTGAGCCTTCAACCCTTTTTCGTTTAGTGTGATGCATTTTACATGCTCGACATGCACGACACTTGTGCTTTGTGTTGGCTCTCTTTGCACCTTAGTTAGTGTATTAAGTTCCATGCGTGCCAACATCCTTGAAGGAATGCTACCTGGTTGATCTTGCTAGTAGTCACATGCTTGTCTCAAAGATTAAGCCATGTGTGTATAAGTATGAACTAATTCAGACTATGAAACTACAAATGGCTCATTAAATTAGTTATAATTTTTTAGATGGTATCTAGTATTCAGATAACTGTAGTAATTTTAGAGCTAATATATACAACAAACCCTAACTTCTAAATAGGGTGTATTTATTAGATAAAAGGTCAATGCGAGCTTTGCCCATTGCTTTGATGATTCATGATAACTTGATGGATCACATAACCTTTGTGTCGGTGACACATCATTCATATTTACCCTATCAACTTTTGATGGTAGGATAATTGCCTACTATGGTGGTGATAGGTAGCTAAGAATTAAGATTCAATTTTGGAAAGGAAGCCTAAGAAATGACTTTCACATCCAAGGAAGGTAGTAGATGTGCAAATTATCCAATCCTAGCATGGGGACGTAGTGACAACAAATAACAATACAGGCTTTATGAGTTTGGTAATTAGAATGAGTACAATCTAAATCCCTTAATGATGATCTACTGGAGAGCAAGTCGGTGGTAACACTAATAACATTGTACTAGCTTAATAACCTATATTTATGTTGTTGCAGTAAAAAAATGCATAGTTGGAACTAGGGTTGGGCTATCGATATACCTTATGGTAAGCACCAATATACTGGTCCCTACTACTGGTGATGCACTTTCAGCCTTAATAGCCTGGTTATTCCTCTAACACTATTACTTTAAAGAAATTAAAGTGCTCAAAGCAGGCCTATGCTTATATAAAATAGCATGGGATAACATCATAGGATTTTGATTCTATTATGTTGGCTTTTAGGATCATAGTAATGATTAATAAGGATAGTTAGGGGCATTCATATTTTATAGTCAGAGGTGAAATTCTTGGATTTATGAAAGACGAACAACTGCGAAAGCATTTGCCAAGAAAGTTTTCATTAATCAAGAATGAAAATTAGGGGCTTGAAGATGATTAGATATTGTCCTAGTCTCAACGATAAATGATGCCAAGCTGGGATCAACGGATGTTACTTTTAGGACTCCACCTTCACCTTATAAGAAATCAAAGTCTTTGGGTTTTAAAGGGAGTATGGTCACAAGGCTGAAACTTAAAGGAGTTGATGGAAGAGCACCATCAAGAGTGGAGCTTGTAGCTTAATTTGACTTAACACAGGGAAACTTACAAGGTCCAGACATAGTAAAGATTGACAATTAAGAGCTCTTTATTGATTTCATGGGTGGTGGTACATAGCCATTCTTAGTTGGTGGATTGATTTGTCTGGTAATTTCATTAATGAATGAGACCTCAGCCTGCTAACTAGCTACACAAAGGTGATCCTTTGTGGGTAGCTTCTTAAAGGGACTATGGTAGCTTAGGCCAAAGAAGTTTGAGGCAATAACAAGTCTGTAATGCCTTTAGATTTTTTTGGCTGCACACATGCTACATTGATGTATTCAACAAGTATATAGCCCTGGCTGATAGGCTTGAGTAATCTTTGAATTTTCATCATGATGGGAATAGATCATTGCAATTATTAGTCTTCAACAAGGAAATCCTAATAACCATAAGTCATCAGCTTGAGTTTACTATGTCCCTACCTTTTGTATACATTGCCCATCGCTCCTATTTAATGAATGGTTTGATTAAGTGTTTGGATCATGATGATGTTGATGGTTTATTGCCCACAACATCATAAGAAGTTCACTAAACCTTATCGTTTAAAGGAAAGAGAAGTTGAAACAAGATTTTCGTAGGTGAACCTGTAAAAGGATAATTGTCAAAACTAACTCAATGAACAACCCACGAATGCATTAATGAAACACCGAGGGGGGCGAGGGTGCCTCCATGCCCTAAGCCCTTTCCAACCTTAGCCGTGCATAATGATTGCTTCATTCTACCTTCTAAGTGGACAAAACGATTAGCATCATTGCCCGCGATCGAATAATGAACCCCCGACGTGAATTGTACCATGAAACTAGAATGAAAAAGAGCGCATGTGCCATCATCATTTCATTTGTGGTACATGCACAGGTGGCACCATGGTTATTTTTGTCAGGAAAAACTAAAACGACTCTCTGTAACAGATATCTTGGCTCTTATATTGATGAAGAACATAGTAAAATGTGATACTTGGTGTGAATTGTAGAATCCCATGAACCATCGAGTCTTTGAATGCAAGTTGCACCTAAAGCCATTAGGCCAAGGGCATGCTTGCCTAGTTGTCATGCATCGTTGCCCCCTAACCCCCACCCATTCAGCTTCGGGTGAAGGGGTGAAAGATGGCCTCCCATGATCTCATTAGTCATTGATGGCCTAAAAGCGAGTCCCCGACAACAACAACACTATGATTGTTAATGGTAGAGCTCGTTGTGTGCCTTATCTCCAGTGATGCATGCTTGTTGTTTATCTAGACCTCATCGTACCCCCTACATCACTCGATCAATGTTCCCATCATGACCTAGGTCAAGTATGATTACTCATTGAGTTTAACCATATTAATAGGTAGAGGAAAAGAAACTTACCAGCATTTCCCTAGTAACAATGAGCAAATCAAAAAGAGCCTAGCTTAAGAATCAGGCTGCCCTAGCATCCAAATTTCAGTATTAAAAAGCATCCTCGATGATGGACTAGGCCTAAGTCCCCTTAAAAAGGGTGCCAGAGAAGGTGCAAGCCCCATTATGCCTAGACCTTATCATATCATGAAGTGTTGTCTACAAGTTGGGCTGTTTGGAAATATAGCCCCAATCAAGCGGTAAATTCTATCCAAGGCTGAATATGGGTGAGAGACTGATAACAAACAAGTACCATAAGGGAAATGAAAAGAACTTTGAAAAAAGATTCAAAGAATGCTTGAAATTGTTGAGAGAGAAGCAGATGAGGGCTAGCGATACACCCTAATCGAATGTGGTATGCTGACAATCGATCCTTCGATTGACTTGGGGCATGGACTAACATAAGTCATAATGGCAGCCTAAGCTTGAACTTTTGATATGCCCATGGAGACATTGTTGCCATGATCATGGAATGTACCATTCACTATCTCAATGTACCATTCACCATCTCAATGTGCCTCAACACTTGCTTGCTCTTAGTGTTAGCCTATGGGCTCCCTATTTGACCCATCTTGAAACATGGACTAAGGGGTCTGACATGTGTGCGAGTCAATGGTTTAGGAAACCCGTAAGGCATAAGGAAGCTGATTGATGGGATCCCTCACAAGTACATCACTGATCAACCTTGATCTTTAGAAAAGGGTTCTAGTGCCAGCATGCCTGTTAGGGCTCGAAAGATGGTGAGCTATGCTTGAAAAAAGCAAAGCTAGAGGAAATTCTGGTGGAGGCCTGTATTGATACTGACATGCAAATCATTCATTTAACTTGGGTATAAGGGTGAAAGACTAATCAAACTGTGTAGTAGTTGGTTCTTTTCAAAGTTTCCCTTAAGATAGTTGGAACCCTTAGCGAGTTTTATTTGGTAAAACTAATGATTGAGGCATTAAAGGCTTAATGCCCTTGACCTATTCTCAAACTTTAAATAGGTAGAATGGCACGATTGCTTCATTAAGCCATACCATGGAATTGAGAGCTCCAATGGGCCATTTTTGGTTAGCAGAATTGGCAATGCAGGATGTGCTGAAGTCAAGTTATGGTGCTCAACTGCATGCTAACCTAAAACCTAAAAAGGGTGTCAATTGATTAAATAGTAGGACGGTGGTCATGAAAGTCAAAATCCACTAAGGAGTGTATAACAACTCACTTGTCAAATCAACTAGGCCCAAAAATAGATGGTGCTTAAATGCGTAACCCATACTTGATTGTCAAGGTAAGAGCCAAGCCCTGATGAGTAGGAAAGATGTTTGTCATTGTAAAACTTAAGGCGTAAGCCTAAGTAGAGTGGCCTTCAGTGCAGATCTTGGTGGTAATAGCAAATATTCAATTTAGAACTTTAAAGGTTGAAGAAGGGAAATGTTTCAGGTGAAAGGAACTTTTACATGGGTTAGTCGATTCTAAGAGATGGGGAAAGCTCGTTTGATAATGTGTCCAGTGCAAGCTTAAAAATAAAATCAAGTTAAAATTCCTAAATCGAGACAGGGTGGCTGACAGCAATGTTAAGGAGTCCAAAGACATCTATGAGGGCTCAGAAAGACTTATCTTTTCTATTTAATGGCTTGTCCACCCTAGAAATGGCATAGCTAGAGGTAAGGTCTAGTTGTCGAAAGAGCACCACATGTTACATGGTGTCTGGTGCACCCCCAATGGCCCTTGAAAATTTGAAGGACCAAGTGCCATCCGCCCCTAGTTGTACTCATAACCACATCAAGTCTCGAAGGTGAATAACCTATGGTCAATAGAACAATGTAGGTAAAAGAAGTTGACAATAAATCTATAACCTTGGGAAGAGGATTGGCTTTGAGGGTTGGGCATGGGGGTCCCAATCCTGAACCTGTCAGCTATCGATGTACTATTTGAGTTTCTCCCATGATAAGAGTAAGTCACTACATGCTGGTTGAGAGACAAACTAGGAATAGCTTCTTTAGGGTCCTTCCCTAAGTGATGAGTAGTTACTCAAAACTGGTACAGACAAGGGGAATCTAACTGTTTAATTAAAACAAAGCATTGCGATGGTCCCTATGGATGCTTACACAATGTGATTTTTACCTAGTGAACTGAATGTCAAAGTGAAGAAATTCAACCAAGCATAGGTAAATGGCAAGAATAACTATGACTCTCTTAAGGTAGCCAAGTGCCTTATCATCTAATTAGTGATGCACATGAATAGATTAACGAGATTCCCACTATCCATATCTATTATCCAACGAAACCATAGCCAAGGAATGGGCTTGGTGAAATTTACAGGGAAAAAAAACCCTGTTGACCATGAGTCTAGTGGTGTAGGATAAGTGGGAACCCTTGGGCAAAATTGAAATACCACTATTATTAACGTTATTTTACTTATTCTGTGAATCAGAGATGAGGCATGACCTCTTTTCTTAGACCCAAGGTCAGCATCAGTTGGTCGATCTAGGTAGAAGACATTGTTAGGTGGCGAGTTTGGCTAGCGCGGCACATTAGTTAAAAGATAATATAGGTGTCCTAAGATAAGCTCAAATGAGAATAGAAATCTCAGGTGGAACAAAAAGGTAAAAGCTCATTTGATTTTGATTTCGCTTATGGATATGAACCATGAAAGCATGGCCTATTAATCTTTTAGACCTTTGGAATTTGAAGCTAGAGGTGATAAAAAAGTTACCACAGGGATAACTAGCTTGTGGCAACCAAGTGTTCATAATGAAATTACTTTTTTATCCATTGATGTCCTAGGACTATGTTCAGGCATGCTCGTACTTAGGTCTGACCATGCACCTGTATCTTGATCATCGATGCTCACTCTTAGGTTTGATCGTGTGCCCATGCATTACTCACCTATGCTTGCACTTGAGCCTGGCTTAATTTTGTTAGACTTGAACACCATGCCTAAGTCTCTGGAGTTTTAATCACTACCCATACCACTATTCTTGGCTAGTTGCTCATGACCTGGGCTTGCATAAGCCTCAAGGCCTGGTCCCCCTAGCTGTCAGACACTATCTCGCTAGAACTGGAATTGTTCTTCGACTCAAAGAGAACCCCTAGGCCTAGACTAGCTTGCAGACCATGATACATGCTAATGCCTTGACCACTATCAAGGCATGTTGGCCGTTAGTCTTGACACATGCTTTAACCACCATCAGCACATGGTTTAACCACCATTAGCACATGTTGGGCCACGCACCATACGAGGGTATGCAAGGCTTGGGAAGCACACCATGTGCACCATGATCAAGCAGTAGGTGGGTTTAAGCACATCTTCAAATTTTTGCCGTGCTAGTGGCATTTTTATGGCTTGTTAATTCATATAAGCGCTAGGCCTGGGCCTGGGCCTATTTCAATTATTTCAAATGTAAACACCATACCTAAGCCTCTGGAGACTTAATTACTGCCCATTCCACTATTTTGGGCTAGTTCTTTGTGACCTGAGCCTCTAGTAGGCCTTAGGCCTGGTCCTCTTAGCTATCAGACCCTATCCCATTAGAACTAGAATAGCTTTTCAACTAGGAGAGAACCTTTAGGTTGGGACCAAGATGTGGACCGTGACACTTGCAAATGCCTCGACCATTATCAGGATATGTTAGTCCTTACTCTCAGCACATGCTTCAACCACCATCGGCATATGCTGGCCCTTTATACAGGTAGTTCCTTTTGAACACTATTAGTGTATGCTGAGCCGCACACCACACAAAGGTATCCTAGGCTAGTGCTATGCACCATATGACCATGATTGGGTAGTAGGTGGGTTCAAGCACATCTTCATATTTCTACCGTGCCAATGCCATTTTTTTGGCTTGTAAATTCCTATAATCACTCACCAATGCTCACACCTGGGGGCTAGCTCAATTTTGCCAAACTTGAACACTGTGCTTGAGCCTCTTGAGTCTTAATCATTGTCAATACCATAATTTTGAGCTAGTTCCCCATGACTTGGGCCTTCAATAGGCCTTAAGGCCTGGTCTTCCTAGCTATTAGACCCTATCCCCCTAGAATCAAAACTGCTCCTCAACTCGGAGAGAAACCCTAAGCTTGGACCAGCATGTAAACTGTGATACATACATATGCCTCGACCACCATCGAGACATGTTGCCCCTTGGTCTCAACATATGCTAGCCTTTTGTATGGGTAGTTCCTTTAAACACCATCGGCATATGCTAGGCCATGCACCATGTGATAGTATCTTAGGCTCGGGCCATCCACCATACGTACCATGACTAAGCAATAGGTGGGTTTAGGTACATCTTCATATTTCTACCATGCCTAAGCAATTTTTTATGGCTTGTAAATTCATATAAGCGCTCACCGGCGCCTGCATCTAGGGCTGGCTCAATTTTACTAAACCAAAACACCATGACTGAGCCTATAAAGTCTTGATCACTACCAATACCAGTGTTCTGGCAAGTTTCCTATGACTTGGGCCTCTAGTCAGCCTCAAGGCTTGGTCTCCCTGGCTGTCGACCCTATCCCCCTAGAACCAAAACTGCTTATCGACTCATGACTTAAAAAAAACCCTTAGGCCTAGACTAGCATACGGACTGTGACACATGCACATGCCTTAACCATCATAAGAACATGTTGGCCTTTGCTCTTGGCACATGCTTCGACAGCCATCGACATGTGTTGGCACTTTGTACAAGTAGTTCCCTTGAACACCATTAACACATGCTAGGTCATGCACCATGCGAGGGTATCCTAGGCTTGGGCCATGCATCATGCACATAATCAATTGGCAGTAGGTAGGCTCAAGTACATCTTCATATTTCTACCATGTCAATGCCATTTTTATGACTTCTAAATTCATAAAATGGCTCACTAGTGCCAGCACCTAAGGTTGGCTTAATTATGTCAAACCAGAACACTATGCCTAAGACTTTAGAGTCTTAATCAGTGCCAATAACACTATTTTAGGCTAGTTCCCCATGAATTGGGCCTTTAGTAGGCCTCAAGGCTTGGTCCCCTTAGTTTTCAAATGCTGTCCCCCTAAAATTGGATCTACTCCTTGACTCGAAGAAAACCCTAGGCTTGGACCAACATGATGACCATGACATATGCACATGCATCAACCACTATCATGACATGTTGGCCCTTGCTTTCAACATATGTTTTGACCATCATTGGCACATGTTAGCCCTTTGTGCAGGTAGTTCCCTCGAACAACATTAGCACATGCTGGGTCGTGCACCACACGAGGGTACCTAGGATCGGGTCGTATTCCATGCGCACCATGATCGGACAATAGGTACGTTCAGGCACATCTTTATATTTTTGCTATGCCAATCCATTTTTATGGCTTGTAAATTCATATAAGCACTCACAAACACTCGCACTTAGGGCTGGTTCAATTATGCTTAACTAGAACACTATGCCAAAGCCTTTGGAGTTTTGATCACTGCCAATACCACTATTTTAGGCTAATTCCCTTGACCTGGGCCGATAATAGGCCTTAATGCTTGGTCCCTTTAGCTGTCAGACCTTGTCCCCCTAGAACTGAAACTACTCCTTGACTCGAAGAGAACCCCTAGGCCTGGACCAACATATGGATTGAGACATATGCATATGCCTTGACCACCATCGAGACATGTAGGCCTCTGCTCTCGATACATGCTTTGACCACCATCGGCACATGCTAGCCATTTGTATGGGTAGTTCCCTCAAACACTATCGGCACATGTTGGGCCACACACCATGCTAGGGTATCATGGGTTTGGGCTATGCACCATGCACACCATGACTGAACAGTAAGTGGTTTCAAGCACATCTTTATATTTTTACTATGCCAATGCCCTGTTTATGGCTTGTAAATTCATATAACAGTCCCTTAGGCCTTCATGTGAAGTTTCATGGCATGTTGACTTATTTTTTATTTTTCATTATTTTTAAAATTGGTTTTAGATTTTTTTGAAATTTTTTTTAAGAGTTTTGGACCAAGATTTGGTATATGTGATCCTTGTATTTTTGTTGGCATCCACAAAAAAATTCAACTAAAAAATCAAAGTGTAGAAAGATTTTATGGCCATTTGAAAAAAACATCCCTATTTTAGACCTTTGAATGGCTACTAGCTACAAACCTTTAAAAACTATTTTTTCTCATTAAGAGAGTGTGAGTAGTCAAGGTTGCTTAGAGGATAGGGGGCCAATATAAGGGCATATGACTAGCATCCATTGTACATCATGTCCACACACTGCTAGCCCCTTTCCTCAATCATCGAAACCCCCAATACCATTGGTCAGGTTCTTTGGTGATGCTTCAATGATGGAGTGCTAGTTAGAAAAATGTGGCACCAGCACATGCCCAAGCCTAGCGGGTGCACCGTGGCCTAGAATGAAACTTTGACAAAGGCCTCAACTATCATTGACGCATGTTAGTGCATGGTGCAATTGTCACGGGCTTTGACCTTAGACTCAGAATCTGTGCGGCCTTAGGCTTGGAATCACCTCCTTGTAGCCTAAGTCAGCCTAAAATACCAGTGTGTGGGCACTAGAACAATGGGAAGGGCTGAATGTGTAAGTTTGAGAGAAATAAGAAAACAAGATAGCTTGCTAGAATATACTTTGTATTCACTGAAACAAAAGTGTATGATGGTGTACAAATAAGGGTGGAGCAACCCTCTATTTATAGTTAAGGCTCCCAGCTACACTTATGGCTAAATCTCTAGGATCAAGGCTAAAATCAAAGAATTACAAAGATTACAATCAATCAAGATTTTATCCCCTAATTCTAAAGGTCAACTAGATCTGCTAAAAGGCTCATGTTGATCTTGAGATCTTCCAGAAGATCCCTTTGCATATCTCACATCTTGGGCCCGACTGGATGTGGTGCGGGCATCATGCAGGCCAGACCTTGGCCTTGTGGGCTAGCCTGTAGGTTGGGCAGGCATTTTGGCCTTGCCTCCAAGGCCTTGCGCGCTAACTCCCACTAGTGCACCTAGTGCAGGGGCCTCAATCTCAGGTGCGCGTGCTAGTGTCTTAATGTGCCTGGTGCGCTCGTCCAGGGTGTGACATTCTTCCTCACCTGATTATGCAATGTCCTTGTTGCATCCTCTGTATAGTACTACCTGATCTGATCCCCAAACTGCCATAAGTCCCCTGCTAGTTCCTAGCTCACCTCACTATCTGAAAGTCCCTTCTAGCGCACCAAATACTCTTATCTTGGTTGGTAGTTTTTTCATCTCACCTCTCGGTCAGCTATGATGCTGTAGACTCATTCTCATATGAGGTCCTTGTTCCCAATGGTGCACGTTTTGACTCTGCCCATCCTGGATCTCTCTCATTCTCATGGAACGGCTTAAGCATGCTTACATGAAACATCGAATGTACCCTCGACTTGGGTGGCATATCCAACTTGTAGGCAACCTTGCCTACCCTCTTGACTACTCGGAAAGATTTTTCATACCTTCAAACTAGGCCTTTATATAGCCCCCTGTGGTGCACAATGGGATGCAGCTTCACCAACACCAAGTCTCTAACCTAAAACTGCACGTCTCGTCTATTCTGGTTTGCCCACTTCTTTGACCTCTTTGTTGCCTTATGTAGACAGAATCTGGCCAAGTCAGCTTGCTCCTGCCAAGCCTTGGTAAACTTGTATGTTGTTGGATTCAGCCCTATATAACCTATAGTAATCGAACTTGGTGTTAGTGGTTGTTGACCTATCACAACTTCAAATAGGCTCTGGTTTGTTACCTCACTCTTTTGTAAGTTGTAGGAAAATTGCACAACATCTAGCAACTTTGGCCAATCCCTTTGTCTGGCACTCACATAGTGCTTGAAGTAGACCTCAAATAGTCTATTCACACACTCAATCTGCCCATCAATTTGTGGATGCTTGTTGGTGGAAAAGTTCAAGTCTGAGCCTAATAGCTTGACCAACTCAATCCATAACCTGTCTATGAAACGCCTGTCCCGATCACTAACAATGGTCCTCGACATTCTCGAGTACTTAACTATGTTCTTCAGGAACAATCGAGGTGCCTCTTCGGCTGGGCACTCTTTAGTTGTTGGAATGAAGATTCCATACTTGGAAAACCTGTCCACCACTACCATGATGCTTCCAAACCCCTCTGCCTTGGGTAGACCAACTATAAAGTCCAAAAAAACACTCTTCCATAGTCGTTCTAGCACTGGCAATGGCTTCAAGAAATTGCTTGGTTTTTTGAGCTCCACCTTGTCCTATTGGCACACAAGATAAGTCTTCACATAGGCCTTCACATCATCCTTCATGTGCGGCTAGTAGTACCAATCCTCTAGCAATGCCAAGGTGCGGCTCACTCTTGCGTGTCCAACCCACCTTGAATCATGGCACTCTTGCAAAACTTCCTTGTGAAGCTTTCCAAGCTGTGACACAAATAGTCTACTACCCCTGGTGTACAACAAACCATCCTGCACCCAAAACTGCCTAGCCTTACCTTGCTGGGTGTACTCCATAAGAGCCTTGGCTGTAGGATCATGCGTAAGTCCCTCTTTGATATGTGGCACTAGTGACCCCTCTGGTTGGCTAATGGCAGCAAGGTTAGCCTTCCTATTCAGGGAGTCTACCATCAGGTTTGCCCGCCCTAGCTTGTACTCCATCTAAAAATCAAATTTCACAAGAAAATTTTACCATCTCGCCTGCTTGAGGGATAGTTTCTTCTACATCTGAAAGTAGCTGGTCACCACATTGTCTATCTTAACCATGAACTTTGACCCCAATAGGTAATGGCGAAGTGCACAAGCAGTGTACCACTGCAGTCATCTCCTTCTCTTGGACCGTGTACTTATGCTCAGTCTTATTTAGCTTTCTACTCTCAAATGCGACTGGATGTCCCTCCTGTATCAACACACCCCCTATGGCAAAGTCTGATGCATCCATATGCACCTCATACGATTTGGCATGGTCTGGCAAGGCTAAGACTTGCTCCTCGATCACAGCCTGCTTCAACCTGTCAAAGGCTTCCTGGTACCTTGCGCTTTACTCCCATGCTCTCCTTTTCTTGAGCAAGTCAGTCAATGGCGTGGCTATTGTTGAGTGACCTTTGATAAAGTGTCTGTAGTAGTTGACCACCCAAGGAATGACCTCAACTTAGTGACCTTGGCTGGCAGTTCCCACTCCAAGATGGCATGCACCTTACCTTCATCCATGCGTATCCCGCCACCTCCCACTATGTGGCCTAGGAATGGGATCTCCTACTGGGCAAACGAGCACTTCTCCCTCTTGAAAAACAGCTTGTGCACCTGTAACACCTTGAACACTTTTCTCAAGTGATCTACATGCTCTCTCAATGTCTGGTTATAGATCATAATGTCATCCAAATAAACCACAACAAATCGATCAAGGAACGACTGAAGTACATTGTTCATAAGGGTGCAAAATGTTGCTGGGGCATTCATGAGTCTGAATGAATGGCATAACCAGGAACTCATATGAACCATACTAAGTGACACATGCTGTCTTGGGTTCATCTCCCTTTACGATCCTAACTTGGTAGTAGCCTAACCTTAAATCTAGCTTGGTGAACCACCTTACGCTTCAAATTGGTTGAATAAGTTAGCAATGAGTGGGATAAGGTACTTGTTCGAAATGGTTAGCTTGTTCAAAGCCTGATAGTCTATGCATAGCTGCAACGACCCATCATGCTTACCTGTAATAGAACCAGTACACCATATGGTGCCTTCAATGGCCTGATAAAGCTAGCATCAACTAACTCTTTGAGCTACTTCCTTAACTCCTCCAACTCTAGTGGGGACATTCGGTAAGTGGCTCTAGCTGGTGGCTTGGCCTCAGACACCAACTCGATCTTGTGGTCCACCTCCCTTTTAGGTGGTAGTTGGCTAGGTAGTTTTGTCAGCATCATATCACTAAAGGTCTTTAGTACCTTTAGCACCTCCAAGAGTGACTTGGTCTCTTACTCCCTTGGCTCCTTATACTTCAGGGCTGCCAAGAAGGTGTCTTCTTCTTTACTTACCACCTTGGCAAATTAGATGGCTGACACCACTTACGACCTAACTCCAAACCCTCTCTTCAATGGTACTAGGCATTGGCACCGTGCATCCAAGATGCAAATGCAATTGGCAAAAGGCATAAGGAGGGTGTTAATCTGAACAAGGAAATTCAACCCAATCACAAACTCATAGTCATCAAGGGGTATTACCTCTATGGTTTCCTTGCCTTTCCAATCTCCAAGCTGTAACTCAACTCCCCGTGCTACTCCAATGGCTAGAACCTCCTTGGAGTTCATTGTTTTAATGGTACCAGTCCCTTTTTGCACCTTTAGTCTGAGCTTCTGGGCTCTATCACCTAAAATAAAAAGATGTAAGGCACTTGTGTCTACCAGTGTGCTCACTTTTTGACCTACAACCATTAGATTTGCAAACATCAAGCCCTTTGGTTTGTGACTCCCCTTACTCTAAACAGCATTAAGCACTAACGACCCAAGCTTTGCTGCCCCTATCTCTGGCTCCTCATCAGACTCCTTGTCTACAACAGCCAACTTGCCTTTCTGTGGGTAATTATGCGCTATGTGGCTCTCTCTACATAGGTAGCATGCTAGTGGTTCTCGGTCCCCCTTTACTTTCCACTTGCCTGCTGGTGGCTTCCTCTCGCCATCTTTGGTTGAACGATCTCGGTCCCCATCCTTGGACTCTCGATCACGATCCTTCCTCTTGGACTACTTTTTTCGATCCCTCTCGTCCTTGCCCTTACCCTTGGGCTTGAAAGACTCGAACTTGTTCAGAGGCTTAAACTCTATCAAGGACTCAACAGTAGTCATAACTTTAGCCAAGTCATGAACTCCCCTCTGTTGTAGTTCATGCTTCACCCATGGCTTCAGCCCATCCATGAAAGCAAATAAGGCATCCTTCTTGTTTAGATCCAAGATCTATAGTATCAGTTTAGAGACTCTCTGAACATACTCCCTTATGTCTCTTTATTGGCTTAGCCTGCGTAACTTGGCCCATGCCTCACCATCGGCATACTCCGGGTAAAATTACTCCCTAAACTTTTTTTGAAACTCTACCCAGGTTCTAATCTTGGCGCTTCCATGCCAACATTATCACACCTGCACCTCCACCATAATAAGGCTATACTAGTGAGATACATAGCAGCGGTGCTTACCTTTATTACCTCATCTTGCATGTCCATGGCCTGGAAATACTGCTTCATACCCTATAGGTAGTTGTCTACTTTCTTTACCGCCCTAGTTCTTTTGAACTCTTTAGGCTTAATGACATCCATCCTGAACTTTGACACTCCAGCAAACATGCCATTCCCAATGGCAGTCTTGCAAGCAATGAGCTCGTTGGTGAGCTCCTCTATCCTCTTACTTATGGCCTCCACCATAGCCTTCAAGGTCTTATTCTTGTGGGTGATCACATCCATGCCTTTATAGAGAGCAGCTTGCAACTCACCACTGAGCTCCTCTTTCATGGAATCTAGTGCTTCAACATGAGTCTCTACATCCTCAAGCTTCTCTTGCATGTTGCCAATGCTCACCTCCACCCTGGCCAGCCTACCATCCATGGTAGACCAGATGTCTCTTGAGTTGGCCTTTTTGCCTCTTCCACGCCCGTGCTTCTGGGCTTTTGGTTGTTGGCTAGCAACGTCACTCTGGGATGCCATCTCCTCGACTGTGATCTAACTTGAACAACAGAAACACGTAGAACTGAACTTGTTCTGATACTAACTGTCACGGGCTCCGACCTTAGACTTAGAATTTGTGTGGCCTTAGGCTTGGAATCACCTCTTTATAGCCTAAGTCAGCCTAAAATACCAACGTACGGGCACTAGAACAATGGAAAGGAAGGGCTGGATGTGCAAGTTTGAGAGAAGTAGGAAAATAAGATAGCTTGCTGGAATATGTTTTGTATTCACTGAAACAGAAGTGTTTGATGGTGTACAAATGAGGGTAGAGTAGCCTTCTATTTATAGTTGAGGCTTCCAGCTACATTTATGGCTAAATCCCTAGGATCAAGGCTAAAATCAAGGAATTACAAAGATTACAATCAATCAGGATTCTATCTCCTGATTCTAAGGGTCAACTAGATTTACTAGAAGGCTTCTGCTGATCCTGAGATCTTTGAGAAGATCCTCTTGCGTATCTCCCATCTTGGGCCCTACTGGTTGTGGTGCAGGCATCATGCAGGCCAAACTTTGGCCTTGCAGGCTGACCTATAGGCTATGTGGGCATTTTGGCCTTTCCTCAAAGGCCTTGTGCGCTAACTCCCAATAGTGCGCTTGGTGCGCAGGCCTCAACCTCAGGTGCACCTGATGTGCTTGGTGCGCCTGATGTGCCTGGTGTGCCCACCCAGGGCATGACACAAGCACATGCCTTAACCATCATTAGCATAAGCTACCGGTTAGTATAGACACTTACCTCGACCACTATTAGCACAAGCTGACCTTTGGTACGAGCACTTGCCTCGACCACCATCGATACATGCTGACCTTTAATGCGAGCACGTACCTTGATCAACATCAAAAGAAGATGGTTGTTCATGTGAGTTATTTCCTTGAACACTATTAGCATATGTTAGCCCTTATTATGGGCACTGACCTTGAACACCATCGGCACATGTTGTGCTTTGTTATGGGCACATGACTCGACCACCACTAGTACTTACAAACCTTTCATGTGGGATATGCCTATTTGAAAAAAGTGTCTACATTTAAGACATTTTAATGTCTACTGCTAGCATATCTGTAAAATCTCTTAAGCTCATTAGGGGGGTGCCCCTCTCCCCTTATGAGGGGAGTAGGTATACGTTATGGGCCTCTCATTGCACACATCCATGGTAACATGCTTGGGGTAAAATCTAGGCTGTGCATGCCTTCTGGCTATGTTGTCTAAAGATTGGTTGCTTTAGTGACTGATGGAGTCGATGACCTCGACAAATTGGCATGCACTCAGAAAAGGTTGAGCTCAAGCAAGTGCCTATGGTTGATGCTACCCTATATCTAAAGACCAAGTCCATAAATTAGGTAACAACTCCCCTAGGGTGATGCAGAAGTTGTGGTCACGGGCTTAGTTTGGCCAAGTTTCTTGGGCATTTGGCTATCGATGGCTGAGATAGTTCCTATCCTAAGGCTCACAAAGAGTCCCACATATATAGGAGATTACAATAGGATTACATTAGAGACTTTTAATTTTACAAGGATTCTATCAGACAAGAGTTTGAACTAATTTGGACCCTTTCTTTAGTAGTGCCTATATAGGGCTCTGGCTGGGCTCGTGCTTGGTTTATTTCTGATCGCTCTTGGATCTATCTAAAAGCTATTGAATTGAATCCCCTAGCTTGAGCTCTTTGAGCTTATTTTAGTGCTTGTGCACCCTTTCTAGGTCATGGTCCTACCCTTAGGGCCGCCATTACACCTTTAGGCCTAGTCTTATTTGTATTTTGACTTGGTTCTATTGCCAGAACCACTTCCTGTCTCGGTGAGAAACTGTAGGCCCGATCTTTTTCATAGACTGTGACATTCTCCCCCACTCATTCTAGCAACACCCTCATTGCTAGGGGGATGCTATGCCCAAATTGCATGTCTTAGTGTATGTTGGCTTTCTATTTTGCCCCTTAAACTAGATTTCTCATGTGTTTGTCCCATACCCAAACAAGTACTCTACTAATTGTTCTCTCAAGTATCATTAGCCCCATGCTACACTGGTCCGTTTCGCCTGCATGCTCAATGTTTCCTTTGCTTTCTTTGAGTTGCCCACTACACACTTTTGTTGGAGGGATTTGGTTGCACCTCGAGACTCTTGTTATGGCACTCTATTGCCACTTTTCCTTCATCTTCTGAAAAGGTTCTACCCTCTCGATAGAATCAAAAAGCACCAAAGTGCATTGCCTTGGGCTCCTTTTGGTACTCATCATCGCTGTTACTCTTACCTATAGATAGTCTCTTTACCTAGTTAATGGTTGAAAGCCTTACACACCTTGGGCACTCTTTGACCTTGTATGGACTGCCACACAAAAAGTAACTCAAGGTCTTTTTCTCCATGCCCCTACTGGTAGCTTTATCTACTTTGCAAAATTTGGGCTTTCCCATAGCTTTTTCTTCCACTGAGGAACAAACACTAGTGTCTCCCTCACTCAGGAAATTTCCCCTAGGCATTGGAGACTTGGTGACTTGGTGCATTCAACTTGAGTTTTCGATTTTGTAACAACACTAGCCCAACTCAAAGCCACTTTATTGTAGCATGGTCTTTGCCTTCAGCTTTTGACCATCTAAAAAATGCTTAGGCACTACCACCCTGGGTCTTAACCCTACACCAACGACTACAGTAGCTTGTAACACAGCATGATCAACCTTGAGCCTTGCCAACTCTTCTCGCAAGGTTGACACGATGGCCTCCAATGCTTCATTCTACTGCATGAGCACCTCCAATGCCTCATTCAAAGATCTTTCCTTATCATCAAACCTATCCCTCAAATCAATAATGGTCACCTTGAACTTTTGTAATCGGGTGTCCAAGGACACCACCATGTCTCTCGATCCAGCCTTTCCACCTTGTCTATAGATGGGCACTTATCAAGGCCCTTGGTTTGGCCTTCTGTTTAGTTTACCCTAGCCATGCCACAACTTTAGAGCATAATATCAGTCATGAATTTACAAAACCAAAAAGATTACCTCAACCTTTAGTGGCACTCCAGTGATTCGATCTTGGTTCTAGCAAACTATCACCACTGTTTGTCAGCATAGAACAGCAGTACACACATACTATTAGGCACAATCTACACACTGGCTCAGCATGCCCTACACTCTTGGTTGGGCACCAGTTTGCATAATTACACAACATGCACAGCACTTCAATAACACCATAGTAGCAATTGGTTGAACAGCTGGTTTGCACTCTCGTATTCTCGCACCTTATGCACCAAGGGGCATATCACCAACACATAAGCACAAAAACAACCTATGATGCCCGACCACATAATCAAATGCCTCTACCAACACATCTGAAGCCTCCCATAAGGCTAACTCTAGTTCCAGCAACACTTAGCACTGATTACCTCTTCTAGACAAGCTTTTGCCAATGTTGAACCAGCTCCAAACCTGCTTTGATACCACTTTTCATGGGTTGAGACTCAATCTTTGATTCATGTAGCTCTAGGACTTGGGAATGAGCTCATCTAGCATCTCTGATCAGCCATCAATCAAATTGGTGCATGGACACTTGAACCTCTAAGGCCAATTACCCTAATCTATAGTTGGACAAGGCTGCACATAAGCTATTTGATGAAAAGCTAAAAGGAACAACAGAGATAAGCAAGAGTAAATGTGTATTACTCAAGTTATAGAGTGTGTACAATGAGGGCGGGGCACCCCTTATTTATAGCTAAGGCCCTTTTAATTAATGGTTAAGATAGTTCCTATCCTAAGGCTCACAAAGAGTCTAACATATACAAGAGATTACAATAGGATTACATCGGAGAGCTTTAAATTTACAAGGATTCTATCAGACAAGAGTTTGAACCAGCTTGGATGTTTTTTTTAGTAGTGCCGGTTAGAGCCCTTCCCTAAGCCTATGCCTGGTCTGGTTTGCCTATGCCTAGGCATTCTCCTATGCCCATGCTTGGATTTGTCTAAAAGTTATCAAATTGAATCCCTTGGCTTAAGCTCCCTAAGCTCATTTTAGCACCCATGCACCCCTTTTAGGTCATGGTCTTGCCCCTAAGATCATCATTGCACCTCTAGGCTTAGTCTTTCTTGCATTCTGACTTGGTCCAATTACTTTAAAACTATTTCCTATCTTAGTGAGAACCCCTAGGCTTAGTTTTTCTCATAGATCATGGCATATAGACTTGGCTAAGTTAAGGCATTTTTGGGGTTGATGAGAAGGGACTATAAAACTATCAAATTCTTGAGAGACTTGGCCAGACCAAGCCCATGACTATAGCTTCTGTTTGCACCACCTTAAAGAGTCGTTGCCCAATTCAAAAACTTGGTCTTAGGGTATAGGGCAAGCATCAGCTATAAGCATGGGCTTGAGTTTAGCTTTTCTTGAGTGCATGCTAACCGATCAGGCCATAGGCCCTCGTAGGTTAGCAAAGCAACCAGTCTCTAGACAACATGCCCAAAAGGCATGCATAGCCTAGATTTTGCCCTAGGGACATTGTCGTGGATATACACAATGAGAGGCCCATCATGCACACCTACTCCCCCAATAGGGGGAAGAGTGACAACCACCCCTTAAAGGGTATGAAAGATTTTATAGATATGCTAGTAGTACACATTAAAGTGTCTAAAATAGAGACACATTTTTTAAACAAGCATATCCTACACTAAGGGTCTGTAAATGTCGACGGTGGTCAAGGTATGCACTTGCACTAAGGCATGCGTTTGCATCAAGACTTGACATGTGCTGATGGTGTTTGAGGTAACTACTCGCATGAAGGGTCATCTTCTTCTAATGCTAATTGAGGCACGTACTTGTATCAAAGGCCAACATGTGCTAATGATGGTTGAGGTAAGTGCCCACACCAAAAGCCAAGTTGTGCCAATGATGGTCGAGGCAAGTGCTTGTACCAAAAGCCAACATGTGCCAATGATGGTCGAGGCAGTTGAAGTTCAATTTTGGGCCACAGTGCACACATTGATCTTGAGCATGTGCTGGTGCCACATTTTTTTGCCTAAGACAACATCACTATAGCATCGCAAGAGAACCTGATCAGTAGCATTAAGTGTTTCGATGATTGGGGGAGGGGCCGAAGGGTGTACACACATGATATGCAATGGGTTCAGGTCCTCGTCCCTTATATTGGCCTCTTATGCTTCAAGCAACCTTGACTACTCACACCCTATTAAAGACCATAAAAGCTTTTACAGGTTTGTAGCTAGTAGCCATTCAAGTGTCTAAAATAGGGATTTTTTTTCAAATGGCTACAAAATCTTCTACACTTTAATTTTTTAGCTGAATTTTTTTTAATGCCAACAAAAATACAAAGATCACATATACCAAATTTAAGGCTAAAAATCCATATTAAATAATTTCAAAAAATCTCAAATCGTAAAAAATTCTAAAAATCTTAAAAAATAAAAAATGAATCATCTTGCCATAAGGAGATTGCTATGTGAATTTACAAGCCATAAAAATGCCATTAGCATGTCAGAAATATAAAGATGCTCTTAAGTCCACCTATTACCTAGTCATGGTGCTCGTGGTGTGCATGGTGTGTAGCACGAGTCTAAGATACCTTACGTGGTGTATGGCCCAGTATGTGCCAATGGTTTTCGAGGGAACTATCCACACAAAAGGGCCAACATGTGTCGAGACCAAGGGCCAACATGTTTTAATGGTGGTTGAAGCGTGCACATGTGTAGCTGTTTGCATGTTGGTCTAAGTTAGGGGCTCTTTCTAAGTCAAAGAGTAGTTTCTATTCTAAAGGGACAAGGTTTAATAGCCAATGAGACCAAGACTTGAGGCTTATTGAAGGCCCAGGTCATGGGAAACTAGCCCAAAATAATGGTATTGACAGTGATCAAGACTCAAGAGGCTCAAGCACAGTGTTTAAGCTCGACAAAATTGAGCCAGCCTTAGGTGCGGGTGCTGGTGAATGCTTATATGAATTTACAAGCCATAAAAATGGCATTGGCATAGCAAAAATATGAAGATGTGCCTAAACCCATCTATTGCTCGATCATGGTATGCATGTTATGCCTAGTAGGCCTAAGATACCCTCACGTGGTGTAAGGCCTAGAATGTGCCGATGGTGTTCAAGGGTATTGCCCGCACAAAGGGCTAGCATGTGCCAATGGTGGTTAAAGCATATGTGAGAGTAAGGGCCAACATGTCCCAATGGTAGTCGAGGCATGTGCATGTGCCACAGTCCATATGTTGTCCAAGCCTAGGGTTTTTTTTAGTTGAAGAGTAGTTTCAGTTCTAAGGACATAGGGTTTGACAATCAGAGGAAGTAGGCCTCGAGGCCTACTGAAGGCCTAAGTCATGTGGAACTAACCCAGAACAATGGTATTGGTGGTGACCAAGACTCAAAAGGCTTAGGCATGGTGTTCTAGTTTAGCAGAATTGAGCCAGCCCTAAGTACGGACACTAGTAAGCATTTATATGAATTTACAAGCCATAAAAATGGCATTGGCCTAGCAAAAATAAGAAGATGTGCCTAAACTCACCTACTTCCCAATCAGGGTGTGTAAGGTGTATGGCCTGGGCTTAGAATACCTTTGTATGGTGAGTAGCCTAGCATGTGCTGATGGTGTTCAAGGGAACTGCCCACACAAAAGGCCAACATGTGCTGAGACCAAGGGCCAACATGTCTTGATAGTGGTTGAGGCATGTGTATATGTCATAGTCCTCATGCTAGTCCAGGCCTAGAGGTTCTCTTCAAGTTGAAAAGTAATTTTAGTTCTGGATGACAAGGTCCGATAGTTAGGAATACTAGGCCTTGAGGCCTCTAAAGGCCCAAGTCACAGGGAACTAGCCTAAAATAGTGGTATTGGTAGTGATCAAGACTCAATAGGGTCAAGCATGGCATTCAGGTTTAGCAGAATTAAGCCAGCCTCAAGTGCAGGCACTAATGAGTGCTTATATGAATTTACAAGCCATAAAAATGGCATTGGCATAGCAAAAATATGAAGATGTGCCTGAACCCAACTACTACTCAGTCATGGTGTGCATGGTGCACAGCCTAGGCCTAAGATACCCATGAGTGGTGTATGGCCTGGATTGTATTAATGGTGCTCGAAGGAACTACTTGCATAAAGGGCTAGCATATGCTAATGGTGGTTGAAGCATGTGCCGAGACCAAAGGTCAACATGTCCTATTAGTAGTCGAGGCATGTGCATGTGTCATGGTTTGCATGCTCATCTAAGCCCAAGGCTTTTCTCTGAGTAAATGAGTAGTTTTAAATCTAGTGGGATAGGTTTTGATAGCTAAAGGGACTAGGCCTTGAAGCTTACTAGAGGCTTAGGTCATAAGGAACTAGCCCATAACAATGGTATGGGTAGTGATCAAGTCTCCAAAGGCTCAGACATGATGTTCAAGTTCAACATAATTCAGCCAAGCCTAGGTGCAGGCATTAGTGAGCATTTATATGAATTGAAAAGCCATAAAAATGCCATTACATAGCAAAAACTTGAAGATGTGCCTAAACCCACCTACTGCCCAGTCGTGGTGTGAATGGTGTGTGACTTGAGGCCAGGATACCTTTATGTGGTGCATGGCCTAGCCTATGCCAATGGTGTTTGAAGGAATTGCTTGCACAAAAGGCTAGCATGTGTCAATGGTGATGGAAGGGCGAACATGCCTTAATGGTGGTCAAGGCATTTGCATATATCATGGTTCGCAAGCTGGAAGCCTAGGAGTTCTTTCCTAGTCGAGGAATAATTTTAGTTCTAGCAGGACAAGGTCCAATAGCCGAGGGGACCAGGCCTTTAGGCCTACACCGACTGACATCGGAGTTTCAATAAATCTTACAACTTGGGCTGATACTAAGGAAGACTTATCCAAAAATAAGATGGGCCTATCCTTGGTCCAAATCCACTAAACAAATGCAAAAATAAGGTGGGCTAAAATAGGGAGATTGTGTTCACACTAGCAGGAAAAGAAGCACATGAAAATGGATGGGCTTGTGGTCAAATTCATTATCATGTAATTTGCAGGAGTAAATGGGCAGATAATTGCATTCACATTACATATTACTGTGCTCACATGCAAATCCTTTGATTTTAGGCATGATTCTAGCAATTTAATATGTGAAGTTCCTATGCTTGGAGGGATGTTCCTAGCCTATTTATTTTCTATTATTCTTTGGTAGAAGGCAGAGAGTTTTCTTTATCCTTAAGTAATTTTTTAATTGTACTTCATATTCTACATCTCTTAGGTGGATTTCCTAGAGTGGTGAACTTTTATTGTTATATATCCTTGATTATAATTCTTAGGGTGTTGTTTTTGTATCCCTTAGTGTCTAGTCTTGGTGGTGAACTTCTATCCCTTTTAATGTAATAATCATATTATACAATTATTCAGATTGTTGTGAGTAAAAAACATAAATTTATTGATATTCCAAAATTTATTAAGTAGAAATTTAAAAAATAAATTTGTTTTCTGACACGTTCAAATAGTTATGACTATTTGAACAATTATCTATTTCAAATATTTATGACCTTTTGTTTTTTCATAAATCAATTGTTTCTATTCATACAAGCTTATTCGAAATAAAATAATATTAATTTATTAATATTCCCAAAATTAATATGTAAAAGATTTAAGAAATAAATTTGTTTACCAAGCAAGCTCAAATAGTTATGACTGTTTGAACAATTATTTATTTCAAATAGTTATGATCTTTTTTTTTGTCATAAAACAATTGTTTCTATTCATACAAGTTTATTTGGAATAAAATAATACTAATTTATTAATATTTTGAAAATTAATAGGTAGAAGATTTAAAAAATAAATTTGTTTACCAAACAAGTTAAAATAGTCATATCCATTTGAACAATTATCTATTTCAAATCGTTATGACCTTTTTTTTTGTTATAAAATAATTGTTTCTATTCATACATAATTATTCAAAATAAAATAATACTAATTTATTAATATTTTAAAAATTAATAAGAGATTTAAAAATTAAATCTATTTACTGAACCAATTCAAATAGTTATGACTATTTCAATAATTATCTATTTTAAATCATTCTGATTTTATTTTGTCATAGAACATTTTTTTTCATATAAAGTTATTCAAATTAAGATAATACTAATTTAATAATAAAAAATAAATGTGTTTTGCCAAACCAGTTCAAATAGTTAAAACTATTAGAATAATTATCTATTTCAAATTGGTCTAACCTTTTGTTTAGTCATAAAACAATTATTTTAGTTTATACTAGCTTATTTGGAATAAAAAATATTAATTTATTAATATTATAAAAATTAATAAGCAAAAGATTTTAAAAAATAAATCTGTTTACCAAACAAGCTTAAATAGATATGACTCTTTGAACAATCATCTATTTAAAATCATTATGATCTTTTGTTTTATCATAAAACAATTGTTTCAGTTCATAAAATCTTATCTGAAATAAATGACTACTACTTTATTAATATTTCAAAAATTATTAAGGAAGAGATTTAAAAACTAAAATTGTTTTTCGAACCAATTCAAATAGTTACAACTATTTTAACAAATATCAATCTCAAATCATTATGATCTTTGTTTTCTCATAAAAAAATTGTTTCTGATCATACAAGCTTATTTGGATAAAAATAATACTAATTTAATAATACTTTGAAAATTAATAAGTAAGATATTTAAAAAATAAATGTGTTTGCCGAATCAGTTCAAATGGTTAAGACTATTAGAAAATTTTTCTATTTCAAATTGTTCTAACCTTTTGTTTAGTCATAAAATAATTGTCTCAGTTCATATAAACTTATTCGAAATAAAATAATACTAATTTATTAACATTCAAAAAATTAATAAGCAAGAGATTTGAAAAAATAAATTTATTTATCGAACAAGTTCAAATAGTTATGATTATTTGAATAATTATCTATTTAAAATCTTATGAACTTTTGATTTGTCATAAAACAATTGCTTCAATTCATAAAAGCTTATCCAAAATAAAATAATATTACTTTGTTAATATTTCAAAAATTAATAAGTAAGAGATTTATAAAATAAATTAGTTTACTGAACAGTTCAAATAATTATAGCCATTTGAACAATTTTCTATTTCAAATCGTTATTACCTTTCATTTTCTCATAAAACAATTGTTTTTCAACATACAAGCTTATTTGAAATAAAAATGTTATTACCTTTCGTTTTGTCATAAAATAATTGTTTTTCAACCTACAAGCTTATTTGAAATAAAATTATACTAATTTATTAATATTTCATGAATTAGTAAGAGATTTAAAAAAAATTTGTTTACTGAACTAGTTCAAATAGTTATGACTATTTGAACAATTATCTATTTCAAATTATTATAACCTTTTGTTTTATTATAAAATAATTATTTTTATTCATGCAAGTTTAGTCCAAATAAAATAATGCTAATTTAATAATATTATGAAAATTTATAACTAAGAGATTTAAAAAATAAATCTGTTTGCCAAACCGGTTCAAATAGTTAAGACTATATGAACAATTATCTATTTCAAATCATTATGACCTTTATTTTGTCATAAGAAAATTATTTTAGCTCTTATAAGTTTATTTGGAACAAAATAAAACTAATTTGTTAATATTTCAAAATTTTATAAGAAAAAGATTTAAAAAATAATTCTATTTGCCAAATCAGTTCAAATAACTATAACTATTTGAACAGTTATTTATTTCAAATTGTTATTACTTTTTGTTTTGTGATAAAACAATTATTTTTGTTTATATAAGTTTGTTTGAAATAAAATAATACTAATTTATTAATATTTAGAAAATTAATCAGTAAGAGATTTAAAAAATAAATTTGTTTACCAAATCATTTCAAATAGTTTTGGCTATTTGAATAATTATCTATTTCAAATCATTATAACTTTTTTTTTGTCATCAAACAATTGGTTCTATTCATACTATTTTACTTGGAATAAAATAATACTAATTTAATCATATTTTGAAACTTAATAACCAAGAAAATAAAAAATAAATCTAATTGCGGAACCAGTTCAAATAGTTAACACTATATGAACGATTATCAATTTTAATTCGTTATGACCTTTTGTTTTGTCATAAAACAATTTTTTTATTCGTACAAGCTTATTTGAAATAAAATAATACAAATTTAATAATATTTCAAAAATTAATAAGTAAGAGATTTGAAAAATAAATTTGTTTACCGAACCAGTTCATATGGTTAAGACTATTATAACAAATATCTATTTCAAATTTTTCTGACCTTTTGTTTAGTCATAAAACAATTGCTTAAGTTCATACAAACTTATCCAAAATAAATTAATACTTATTTATCAACATTCGAAAAATTAATAAGAAAAAAATTTTAAAAAATAAATCTATTTACTGAGCAAGTTCAAATAGTTATTCCTACTTGAACAATTGTCTATTTAAAATCATTATAACTTTTTGTTTTGTCATAAAACAATTGTTTTAGCTAATACAAGCTTATATGAAATAAAATAATACTAGTTTATTAATATTTCTCAAATTAATAAGTAAGAGATTTAAAAAATAAATTTGTTTACTGAATCAGTTAAAATAATTATGGCCATTTAAATAATTTTTTATTTCAAATTGCTATGACCTTTTATTTTGTTATAAAATAATTGTTTTTGATCATATAAACTTATTCAAAATAAAATAATACTAATTTATTAATATTTCAAAAATTAATAATTAAGAGATTTAAAAAATAAATCTACTTATTAAACCAGTTCGAATAGTTATGACTATTTAAACAATTATCAATCTCAAATTGTTATGATCTTTGTTTTATCATAAAATAATTGTTTCTAATCATAAAAGCTTATTTGGTTAAAAATAATATTAATTGAATAATATTTCAAAAATTAATAAGTAAGAGATTTAAAAAATAAATGTATTTGTTAAACTAGTTCAAATAGTTAAAACTGTTAGAATAATTATCTATTTCAAATTGTCTGACCTTTTTCTAGTCATAAAATATTTGTTTCATATCATACAAGCTTATTTGGAATAAAATAATCCAAATATATTAACATTCAAAAAATTAATAAGCAAAAGATTTTAAAAAATAAATTTGTTAACCAAACAAGCTCAAATAGTTATGACTATTTACTTATTTAAAATTGTTATGATCTTTTGTTTTGTCATAAAAAAATCATTTTAGTTCAAAAAAGCTTACCGAAAATAAAATAATACTAAGTTATTAATATTTCAAAAATTAATAAGCAAGAGATTTAAAAAATAAATATGTTTTTTGAACAAATTCAAATAGTTATGACTATTTGAACAATTGTATATTTAAAATCGTTATAACTTTTTATTTTGTCATAAAAAAATTGTTTTGATTCATACAAGCTTATTTGAAATAAAATAATAATAATTTATTAATATTCTAAAAATTAATAAGTAAGTGAATCTATTTAACAAATTAGTTCAAATAATTATGCCAATTTTAACAATTTTCTATTTCAAATCGTTATGAACTTTTGTTTTGTCATAAAACAATTGTTTTTCATTATACAAACTTATTCGAAATAAAATAATATTAATTTATTACTATTTCAAAAATTAATAAGAGATTTAAAAAATAAATCTATTTATCAAACCAGTTCTTATTTGAGAAATTACATTTCAAATCGTTATAAACTTTTGTTTTGTTATAAAATAATAGTTTCAGTTCATACAAACTTATTCAGAATTAAATAATACTAATTTAATAATATTTCAAAAATTAATAAATTTAAAAGATAAATCTGTTTGTTGAAATAGTTCAAACAGTTAAGACTACAAGAATAATTATTTGTTTCAAATTGTTATGACCTTTTGTTTTGTCATCAAACAATCGTTTGTCTATACAAGCTTATTTGAAATATAATAAAATGAATTTTTTAATATTTTAAGAATTAATAATTGATTTAAAAAGTGAATAATCCTGTCAATAATCATGGCCATTTCAACAATTATCTATTTCAAATCATTATTACCTTTTGTTGGTCATATAACAAATGTTTTTGATCATTCAAGCTTATTCAGAATAAAATGATACTCATTCATTAATCATTCAAAAATTAATAAGAGATTTTAAAAATAAATTTCTTTGCCAAACCATTTCAAATAGTTATAACTATTTGAGCAATTGTATACTTCAAATTTTTATAACCTTTTGTTCTATTATAAAATAATTATTTATGTTCATAGAAGCTTATTTGAAATAAAATAATACTAATCTAACAATATTCCAAAAATTAAAAACTAAGAGGATTAAAAATAAATTTGTTTGCCAAACCAATTCAAATATTTAAAACGTTATAACTTTTTATTTTATCATAAAGCAAAATTTTTAATTCAAACTAGTTGTTCAAATATTTAAAACTATAATAACAATTATCTATGTCAAAATGTTATAACTTTTTGTTTTATCATAATACAAAATTTTAATTCATACTAGCTTATCCGGAATAAAAGAAGATAAATTTATTAATATTTCAAAAATTAATAAGTAAGAGATTTAAAAAATAATTCTATTTACCTACCAATTCAAATAATTATGACTATTTGAACAATTATTTATTTTAAATCATTATAACATTTTGTTTCATCATAAAACAAATGTTTTTGTTTGTATAAGTTTGTTCGGAATAAAGTAATACTAATCTATTAATATTTTAAAAACTAATAAAAGATTTAAAAAATAAATCTATTTGTCAAACCAGTTCAAATAGTTATGACTATTTAACAAATTATTTATTTCAAATTGTTATGACTTTTTGTTCTACTTTAAAACAATTGTTTCTGTTCATACAAGCTTATTCGAATTAAAATAATACTAATTTATTAATATTTTGACAATTAATAAGTAAAAAAATCAAAAAATAAATATGTTTATCAAACTAAATCAATTAGTCATGACTATTTGAATAATTATTTATTTCAAATCATTATGACCTTTTGGTTTGTCATAAAAGAATTGTTTCAATTCATATAAGTTTATTTGAAATAAAATAATACCAATTTATCAATATTTTAAAAATTAATAATTAAGAGATTTAAAAAAGTGAATTTGTTAATTTGAACAATTATTTATTTGAAATCACTATAACCTTTTTTTTTATCATAAAATAATTTTTTCTATTCATACAAGCTTATTTTGAATAAAATAATATAAATTTATTAATATTAAGATAATTAATAAGTAAAAGATTTAAAAAATAAATCTGTTTATCAGACAAGTTCATATTATTATGACTATTTGAACAATTATTTATTTCAAATTGTTATGACTTTTTGTTTTACCATAAAACAATTGTTTCTATTCATACAAGGTTATTTAGATTAAAATAATATTAATTTATTAATTTTCGACAATTAATTAGTAGAAGATTTAAAAAATAAATATGTTTAGCAAACAAGTTAAAATAGTCATGACAATTTGAATAATTAACTATTTCAAATTATTATGACCTTATGTTTTGGAATAAAACAATTTTTCAATTCAAATAAGCTTATTTGAAATAAAATAATACTAATTTATTAATATTCCAAAAATTAATGAATAAGAGAATTAAAAAATGAATCTGTTTACCAACCATGTTCAAATAGTTATGACTATCTGAACAATTATCTATTTTAAACTATTATGTCACAAAATAATTGTTTTCGTTCATGCAAGCTTATTTCAAATAAAATAATATAAATTTATTAATATTCCAAAAATAATAAATAAAAATTTTAAAAATGAATATGTTTTTTTGACAGTTTTAAATAGTTATGATTATTTAAACAATTATCTATTTCAAATCATTATGACAATTTGTTTTGTCATAAATTTCTATTCATAAAAGCTTATTCAGAATAAAATAATATTAATTTATTAAAATTTCAAAAATTAATAAGTAAAAGATTGAAAAAATAATTTTTTTTACCGAGCAAGTTCAAATAGTTATGACTATTTTAATAATATTTATTTCAAATCGTTATGATCTTTTGTTTTGTCGTAAAACAATTGCTTCTATTCATACAAGATTATTCAAAATAAAATAATATTAATTTATTAATATTCTAAAAGTTAATAAGTTGGAGATATAAAAAAAATTTGTTTATTGCACAAGTTCAAATATCATGTCCATTTAAACTATTATCTATTTTAAATCATTACGACATTTTGTTTTGCCGTAAAACAATTGTTTCTATTCATATAAATTTATTCGAAAAAAATAACACTAATTTATTAATATTTCAAAAATTAATAAGAGATTTAAAAACTAAATCTATTTATCGAACTAGTTCAAATGTTATGACTATTTGAACAATTATCTATCTCAAATCATTATGATTTTTGTTTTGTCATAAAATAATTGTTTTTGTTCATACAAGCTTATTTGGAGTAAAATATTACTAAATTAATAATATAATAAAATTTGATATGTAAGAGATTTAAACAATAAATGTGTTTGTTGAACTAGTTTAAATAGTTAAAACTATTAAAACTATTATTTATTTCAAATCATTCTAACCTTTTGTTTGGTCATAAAATAATTTCTTCAGTTCATACATGCTTATTCCGAATAAAATAATACTAATTTATTAACATTCAAAAAATTAATAAGCAAGAAATTAAAAAAATAATTTTTTTTACTGAACAAGTTCAAATAGTTATGATTATTTGAACAACTATTTATTAAAATAAATATGACCTTTTGTTTTAACATAAAAAATTGTTTCAGTTCGTAAAAGCTTATTTGAAATAAATAATATTACTTCATTAATATTTCAAAAATTGATAAGTTAGATATTTAAAAATAAGTTAGTTTATCAAATCATTTCAAATAATTATGGCCATTTGAGCAATTACTATTTCAAATCATTATGAACTTTTGTTTTATCATAAAAAATTGTTTTTCATCATACAAGCATATTTAGAAGAAAATAATACTAGTTTATTAATATTTCAAAATTAATAAGTAGTAGATTTTAAATAATAAATTTGTTTACTGAACTAGCTCCTATTTGAATAATTATCTATTTCAAATCATTTTAACCTTTTGTTCTGTTATAAAATAATTGTTTTAGTTCATATAAGCTTTTTCAAAATAAAATAATACTAATTCAATAATATTTTTAAAATGAATAACTAAGAGATTTAAAAAATAAATCTGTTTGTCGAAGTAGTTCAAACAATTAAGACTTTATGAATAATTATCTATTTCAAATTGTTATGACCCTTTGTTTTGTCATAAAACAATTGTTTCAGTTCATATAAGCTATTCAAAATAAAATAATACTAATTTCTTAATATTTCAAAAATTAATAAGTGAGTGATTTAAAATGTGAATTTGTTTACTAAATCAGTTGAAATAATTATGGCCATGTCAACAATTATCTATTTCAAATCATTATTACCTTTTGTTTGGTCATATAACAATTGTTTTTGAACATTCAAGCTTATTTGAAATAAAAAAATACTAATTTATTAATCTTTTAAAAATTAATAAGTAAGAAATTTAAAAAATAAATCTGTTTATCGAACTAGTTCAAATAGTTATGACTGTTTGAACAATTTTAAACTTTAACTCATTATAACCTTTTGTTCTATCACAAAATAATTATTTTTGTTCATACTAGCGTATTTGAAATAAAATAATACAAATCTAATAATATTCCAAAAATTAATAACTAAGCAATTTAAAAAATAAATTTGTTTCATGAAATAGTTTAAATAGTTAAGACTATATGAACAATTATCTATTTTCAATCGTTACGGGCTTTTATTTTGTCATGAAACAATTTTCTAAATTCATACTAGCTTATTTAGAATAAAATAAAATGAATTTATTAATATTTCAAAAATTAATAAGAAAGAGATTTAAAAAATAATTTTGTTTACATAACCGTTCAAATAATTATGACTATTTGAATAATTATCTATTTCAAATCATTATGACCTTTTTATTTTATCATAAAACAAATATTTTTGTTCATATAAGTTTGTTCAAAATAAAATAATATTAATCCTATTAATATTTCAAAAATTAATAAGAGATTTTAAAAAATAAATCTATTTATCAAACCAGTTCAAATACTTATGACTACTTGAGTAATTATTTTCTTCAAATCATTGACTTTTTGTTCTATTATATGTTCATACAAGCTTATTCGAGTTAAAATAATATTGATTTACCAAAAATTTGACAATTAATAAGTAAAAAATTTTAAAAATAAATATGTTTATTGAACTAGATCAAATCATTATGACCTTTTTTTGTCATAAAAAAATTGTTTATGTTCATATAAGCTTATTTGAATTAAAATAAAACTAAGTTATTAATATTCCAAAATTTAATAATTAAGAGATTTTAAAAATGAATCTATTTATCAAACAAATTTAAATAATTATGACTATTTGAATAATTATTTATTTGAAATTGCTATAACCTTTCATTTTGTCATAAAATGATTTTTTCTATTCATACAAGCTTATTTTGAATAAAATAATACAAATTTATTAATATTAAGACAATTAATAATTAAAAAGATTTAAAAAATAAATCTATTTACCGATCAAGTCCAAATCATTATGACTATTTGAACAATTATTTATTTCAACTTGTTATTACTTTTTTAATTAACATAAAACAATTGTTTCTATTCATACAAGCTTATTTGGATTGAAATAATTTTAATTTAATAATATTTTGACAATTAATAAGTAAAAGATTTAAAAAATAAATATGTTTGCCAAACAAGTTTAAATAGTCATGACTATTTGAATAATTATCAAATTCAAATCATTATGACTATTTCTTTTGTAATAAAATAATTTTTTTCAGTTCATATATGCCTATTTGAAGTAAAATAATACTACTTTGTTAATATTTCAAAAATTAATGAGTAAGAGAATTAAAAAAAAAATCTGTTTATCGAAAAAATTTAAATAGTCATGACAATCTAAACAATTATCTATTTCAAAACATTATGACTTTTTGTTTTGTCATAAAACAATTGGTTCTATTCATGCAATTAATAATCCAAAAATTAATAAGTAAAAGTTTAAAAGATAAATCTATTTTCTTAACACATTCAAATAGTTTCTGTTATGACCTTCTGTTAAGAGAATTATTTGTTTCAAATTGTTATGACCTTTTGTTTTGTCATAAACAAATTGTTTCTGTTCATACAAATTTATTCAAAATAAAATAATACTAATTTATTAAAATTTCAAAAATTAATAAGTGAAAGATTAAAAAAATAAATCTATTTACCAAGTGAGTTCAAATAGATATGACCATTTGAACAATTACTTAATTTTTTGTTTTGTAATAAAATAATTGTTTTTATTCATATAAGTTTATTCAAAATAAAATAATACTAATTTATTATTATTATAAAATTAATGAGTTGTAGACTTAAAAAAATTAATATGTTTACTAAACAAGTTCAAAGAGTCATATGTCCATTTGAATTATTATCTATTTCAAATCGTTATGACATTTTGTTTTGTCAGAAAATAATTATTTTTATTCGTACAAAATTATTCAAAATAAAATAACACTAATTTATTAATGCTTTAAAAATTAATAAGAGATTTAAAACCTAAATCTGTTTATCGGACTAGTTCAAATAGTTATGACTATTTGAATAATTATCTATCTCAAATCTTTATGATCTTTGTTTTATCATAAAATAATTGTTTCGATTCGTACAAGCTTCTTTGGAGTAAAATATTACTAAACTAATAATATTCTAAAATTAATAAGTAAGATATTTAAAAAATAAATATGCTTGCCGAACTAGTTCAAATAGTTAAGACTATTAGAACAATTATCTTTTTAAAATCATTTTGACCTTTTATTTAGTCATAAAATAATTGTTTCAATTCATACATGCTTATTCAAAATAAAATAATACTATTTTATTAATATTCATAAAATTAATACGTAAGAAATTTTTAAAAAATAACTCTATTTATTGAACAAATTCAAATAGTTATGACTATTTGAACGATTATCTATTTAAAATCTTTATGACCTTTTGTTTTGTAATAAAACAATTGCTTTTGTTCATAAAAGCTTATCTAAAGTAAAATAATATAATTTTACTAATATTCAAAAATTGAGAAGTTGGAGATTTAAAAAATAAATCAGTTTATAAAATCAATTCAAATATTTATGGCCATTTGAACAATTATCTATTTTAAATCATTATAAACTTTTGTTCTATCATAAAACAATTGTTTTTCATTAATAAGCCTATTCAAAATAAAATAATACTAATTTAATAATATTTAAAAAATTAATGAGTAGGATATTTAAAAAATAAATCTGTTTATAGAACTAGTTCAAATAGTTATGACTATTTGAACAATTATGATTATTTTAACAGCTATACATTTCAAGCCGTTATAACATTTTTTTTTGTGATAAAACAATTATTAAAGTTCATACAAGTTTATTCAAAATAAAATAATACTAATCTAATAATATTATGAAAATTAATAACTAAGATATTTAAAAAATAAATTTGTTTACCAAACCAATTCAAATAGTAAGGCTATATGAATAATTATTAATTTCAAATTGTTATGACCTTTTGTTTTGTCATAAAACAAATGTTTTTGGTCAAATAAGTTTGTTCAAAATAAAATAATAACAATTTATTAATATTTTAAAAATTAATAAGAGATTTAAAAAATAAATCTATTCACCAAACTAGTTCAATTATTTATAACAATTTAACCAATTATTTATTTCAAATTGTTATGACCATTTGTTTTGTCATAAAACAATTGTTTCTATTGATATAGTCTTATTTTGAATAAAGTAATGATAATTTATTAATATTTTAAAAATTAATAAGTAACGGATTTAAAAAATGAATCTATTGGCCTGACCAATGCAAATAGTTATGACTATTTGAATAATTATCTATTTCAAATTATTATGATATTTTGTTTTGTCATAAAACAATTGTTTCTATTCATACAAACTTATTCAAAATAACATAATTCTAATTTGTTAATATTTTGAAAATAATAAGTAAGAGATTTAAAAATGATGCTATTTATCGAACAAGTTCAAATAGTTATGACTATTTGAATAGTTACCTATTTCAAATCGCTAAACCTTTTGTTTTGTCTTAAAAGATTTTTTTCTGTTCATACAAGCTTATTGCAATTAAAATAATATAAATTTATTAATATTTAGACAATTAATAAGTAAAAAATTTAGAAAATAAATTTATTTACCGAGTAAGTTTAAATAGTTTTGACTATTTAAATAATTATTTTACTTCAAATTGTAATGACTTTTTGTTTTGTCATAAAATAATGGTTTTTGTTCATACAAGCTTATTGGATTAAAATAATATTAATTTATTAATATTTTGACAATTAACAAGTAAAGATGTTAAAAATAAATATATTTACCAAACAAGTTCAAAGTCATAACTATGTAAATAATTATCTATTTCAAATCATTATGACATTTTATTTCGTCAAAAAACAATTGTATTAGTTCATGTAGGCTTATTCAAAATAAAATAATACTAATTTATTAATACCAAAAATTATTGAATAAGAGATTTAAAAAATGAATCTATTTATTGAACAAGTTCAAATAGTTATGACTATTTGAACAATTTTGTATTTCAAATCATTATGACATTTTGTTTTGTTATAAAACAATTATTTTTATTCATATAAGCTTATTCCAAATAAAATAATATAAATTAATTAATATTTCAATAGTCATAACTATTTGAACTGATTCAGTAAAGAGATTTAATTTTTAAATCTCTTATTAATTATCGAAATAGTAATAAATTAGTATTATTTTATTCTGAATAATTTTGTATGAATATAAACAATTGTTTTACGACAAAACAAAATGTCATAATGATTTGAAATAGATAATAGTTCAAATGGACATGACTATTTGAACTTGTTTGGTAAATAGATTAATTTTTTAAATCTTCAACTTATTAATTTTTTGAATATTAATCTTCAACTTATTAAAGTTTGTTCATACAACTTATTATTTTATTTCAAGTAAACTTGTATGAATAAAAATAATTATTTTATGACAAAACAGAGGACCATAATGATTTGAAATAAATAATTATTTAAATAATCATAACTATTTGAACTCACTTGGTAAACAGATTTATTTTTAAAATATTTTGTTTATTAATTTTGAAATATTAATAAATTAGTATTATTTTATTCTGGATAAGGTTTTTTGAACATAAACAATTGGTTTATGATAAAACAATGGTCATAATAATTTGAAATAGATAATTGTTCAAATAGTCATAACTATTTGAACATATTCAAAAAATAGGTTTATTTGTTAAATTTTTACTTATTCAGTTTTGGAAAATTAATAAATTTATATTATTTTATTTGAAATAAGCTTACATGAATAGAACCAATTGTTTTGTGACAAAACAAAAGGTCATAATGTTTTGAAATAGATAATTATTCAGATACTCATAACTATTTGAACTTGTTTGGTAAACATAATTTTTTTTTTTAATTCTCTTACTCTTTAATTTTTGGAATATTAATGTATTAGTATTATTTTATTTCAAATAAGCTTACATGAACTGAAGCAATTGTTTTATTACAAAATAAAAGGTCACAATGATTTGAAGTAGATAATTATTCAAATAGTCATGACTATTTGAACATGGTCGGTAAACATATTTTTTTAAAATCTTTTACTTATTAATTGTCAAAATATTAATAAATTAATATTATTTTAATCCGAATAAGCTCGTACAGACAAAATAATTGTCTTATGACAAAACAAAAAAGTCATAAAATTTGAAATAAATAATTGTTCATATAGTCACAGATTTGAACTTGTTCAGTAAACAAATTTATTTTTTAAATCTTTTACTTATTAATTGTCTTAATATTAATAATTTGTATTATTTTTTTCAAAATAAGCTTGTATGAATAGAAACAATCATTTTATGAAAAACCAAAAGGTTATAATGATTCCAAATTGATAATTGTTCAAATACTCATAGTTATTTAAACTTGTTCAATAAATAGATTCATTTTTCAAATCTCTTAATTATTAATTTTTAGAATATTGATAACATAGTATTATTTTATTTCAAATAACCGTATATGAATTGAAATAATTTTTTTATGACAAAACAATGTCATAATGATTTGAAAAAGATAATTATTCAAATAGTCATGACTATATAATCTAATTCGGTAAACATATTTTTTTAAAAATTTTTTACTTATTAATTGTCAAAATATTAATAAATTAGTATCATTTTAATATGAATAAGCTTGTATGAACAAAAACTATTGTTTTATAACATAATAAAAAGTCATAACAATTTGAAATAAATAATTGCTTAAATATTCATAACTATTTGAACTAGTTTGATAAACAGATTTATCTTTTAAATATCTTATTAATTTTCAAAATATTAATATCTTAATATTATTTTATGCTAAACAAACTTCTATGAACAAAAACATTTCTTTTATGACAAAACAAAAGGTCGCAACGATTTGAAATAGATAATTGTTCAAATAGTCATAATTATTTGAATTGATTTGATGAACAGAATTATTTTTTAAATCTCTTATTGATTAATTATTGAAATATTAATAAAATTTTTTATTTTATTTCGAATAGGTTAGTATAAAATGAAAAAATTATTTTACGACAAAACAAAAGGTCATAACGATTTGAATAAAAAATTATTCATATAGCCTTAGTTTTTTGACCTGGTTTGGCAAATAAATTCATTTTTTAAATTTCTTAGTTATTAATTTTTAGAATATTATTACATTAGCATTATTTTATTCTGAATAAGCTTGCATGAACAGAAATAATTATTTTATGATAGAACAAAAGGTTATAACAATTCGAAATATATAATTGTTCAAATAGTCATAACTATTTGAGCTAGTTCAATAAACAAATTTATTTTTTAAATCTTCTACTTATTAATTTTTGAAATATTAATAAATTAGTACTATTTTATTTCGAATAGGCTTGTATGAAGAAAAATAATTGTTTTATGACAAAACAAAAGTTAATAACAATTTGAAATAGATAATTGTTCAAATGGCCATAATTATTTGAATTGATTCGCTAAACTAATTTATATTTTAAATCTCTAACTTATAAATTTTTATAGTATTAATAAAGTAATATTATTTTTTTTCAAATAAACTTTTATGATCTGAAACAATTATTTTATGATAAAATAAAAGGTCATAGCGATTTTAAATAGATAATTGTTCAAATAGTAAAAACTATTTGAACTTGTTTGGTAAATAGATTTTTTTTAATTTCTTACTTATTAATTTTCTAAATGTTAATAAATTAGTGTTATTTTATTTTGAATAAGCATGTATGAGCTGAAGCAATTATTTTATGACTAAACAAAAGGTCGAACGATTTGAAATAGATAATTGTTCTAATAGTCTTAACTATTTAAACTAATTTGGCAAACACATTTATTTTTTAAATCCTTACTTATTAATGTTTAGAATATTATTAATTTAGCAATATTTTACTCCAAATGAGCTTGTATGTATAGAGATAAATGTTTTAGGACAGTACAAAGATATAATGATATTAGATAGATAATTTTCAAATAGTCATAACTATTTGAATTGGTCCAGTAAAGAGATTTAGTTTTTAAATCTCTTATTAATTTTTGAAATAGTAATAAATTAGTATTATTTTATTTGAAATAATTTTATATGAATAGAAGCAATTGTTTTACGACAAAACAAAATGTCATAACAATTTGAAATAGACAATAGTTCAAATGGACATGACTATTTGAACTTGTTCGGTAAGTAGATTAATTTTTTAAATCTTCAACTTATTAATTTTTAGAATATTAATAAATTAGTATTATTTTATTATAAATAAACTTGTATGAAAAGAAACAATTTTTTTATGACAAAACAAAGGATCATAACAAATTGAAATAAATAATTGGTCAAATAGTCATAACTATTTGAACTCGCTCAGTAAACATATTTATTTTTAAAGTCTTTTACTTATTAATTTTGGAACATTAAAAAATTAGTATTATTTTATTCCAAATAGGGTTTTTTGAATAGAAACAATTGGTTTACGGCAAAACAAATGGTCATAATGATTTGAAATAGATAATTATTCAAATAGTCATAACTATTTGAACATGTTCAAAAAAATAGATTTATTTTTTAAATTTTACTTATTAATTTTTGGAACATTAATAAATTTATATTATTTTATTTGAAATAAGCTTGCATGAACAAAACCAGTTGTTTTATGACAAAATAAAAGGTCATAATGTTTTAAAATAGATAATTAGTCAGATAGTCATAACAATTTAAACTTGTTCAGTAAATAGATTTATTTTTTCAATTCTTACTCTTTAATTTTTGGAATAATAATAAATTGGTACTATTTTATTTCAAATAATCTTACATTAATTGAAACAATTGTTTTTTTACAAAACAAAAGGTCACAATGATTTGAAGTAGATAATTATTCAAATAGTCATGACTATTTGAACTTATTCAATAAACATATTTTTTTGAAATCTTTTACTTATTAATTGTAGAAATATTAATAATTTAATATTATGTTAATCCAAATAAGCTCATATGGATAGAAACAATTATTTTATGACAAAATAAACAAGTCATAAGAATTTGAAATAAATAATTGTTCAAATAATTATAACGATTTGAACTTGTTTGATAAACAAATTTATTTTTTAAATCTTTTACTTCTTAATTGTCTTAATATTAATAAATTTGTATTATTTTTATTCAAAATAAGCTTGTATGAACAGAAAATGTCATTTTATGACAAACCAAAAGGTTATAGCGATTCTAAATCAATAATTGCTCGAATGGTCATAATTATTTAAACTTGTTAGGTAAATAGATTCATTTTTTAAATCTCTTAAATTTTTAGAATATTACTAACATAGTATTATTTTATTTCGAATAACCTTATATGAACTAAAATAATTTTTTTATGACAAAACAAAATGTCATAACGATTTAAAAGAGATAATTATTCAAGTAGTCATGACTATTTGATCTAGTTCGATAAATATATTTATTTTTAAAATTTTTTACTTATTAATTATCAAAATATTCATAAATTAGTATTATTTTAATCTAAATAAGCTTGTATGAACAGAAACTCTTATTTTATAAGAGAACAAAGAGTCATAACAATTTGAAATAAATAATTGCTTAAATATTTATAATTATTTGAACTAGTTTGACAAACAATTTTTTTTTTAAATCTCTTATTAATTTTTGAAATATTAATAGATTAGTATTATTTTATTTTGAACAAACTTTTATGAACAAAAACATTTATTTTATGATAAAACAAAAGGCCACTATGATTTGAAATAGATAATTATTTAAATAGTTATAATTATTTGAACTAGTTAGGTAGATAAAATTTTTTTTAATCTCTTACTTATTAATTTTTGAAATATTAATAAATTCATTTTATTATATTCCAAATAATCTAGCATAAATTGAGAAAATTGTTTTATGACATAACAAAAGGTTACAACGATTTGAAGTATACAATTGTTTAAATAGTCATAGTTGTTTGAACTGGTTAAGTAAACAGATTTATTTTTTAAATCTTTTACTTATTAATTTTTGAAAGATTAATAAATTAGTATTATTTTATTCCAAATAAGCTTGTATGATAAAAAAACAATTGTTATATGACCAAGGTGATAACAATTTGAAATAGATAATTATTGAAATGGCCATAATTATTTGAACTGATTTAGCAAATAGATTCACTTTTCGAATCACTTAATTATTAATATTTTGGAATAATAATAAATTAAAATTATTTTATTTTGAATAAGCTTGTATGAACTGAAACTATTGTTTTATGACAAAATAAAAAGGTCATAGCGATTTTAAATAAACAATTGTTCAAATAGTCATAACTATTTGAATTTTTTCGATAAACAAATTTATTTTTTGAAACTCTTGCTTATTAATTTTTGAAATATTAAGAAATTAATATTATTTTATTTTGAATTAGCTTTTATGAACTGAAACAATTGTTTTATGTCAAAACAAAAGGTTATAACAATTTTACATAATTGTTTAAATAGTCATAACTATTTGAACTTGTTTGGCAAATAGATTTATTTTTTCAAATCTTTTACTTATTATTTTCCAAAATGTTCATAAATTCGGATTATTTTATTTTGAATAAGTTTGTAAGACTGAAGCAAATATTTTATGACTAAAACGATAGTTTAACGATTTGAAATAGATAATATATCTAATAGGTTTTAACTATTTGAAACTGGTTTAGCGGCACATTTATTTTTTAAAATTCTTACATATTAATTTTTAGAATATTATTAAATTAGTATTATTTTTTAAACGCAAATAAAGCTTCATGATTAGACATAATTGTTTTATGACAAAAACAAAAGATTTTTAATGATTTCAGATTTGATAATTAATTCAAATAGTGCCATAATATTTGAACTGGTTTCAGTAAATAGATTTTATTGTTTAAATTGTTTACTTATTTAATTTTTGAAATATAATCAAATTAATATTATTTAATTTTGAATAAGTTTATATGATCAAAAATAATTATTTTATGACAAAATAAAAGGTCATAATGATTTGAAATAGATAATCATTCAAATGACCATAATTATCTTAACTAATTTGGTAAACATATTTATTTTTTAGATTTCTTACCTATTAATTTAGGAAATATTAATAAATTAGTATTATTTTATTTTGTCTAAGCTTGTATTTACTAAAACATTTTATGACAAATCAAAAAGTTATGACAAATCAAATACTAATAACTATTTGAATTTGTTTGGTAAATAGATTTATTTTTTAAATCTCTTTCTTATTAATTTTTGGAATGTTAATAAATTAGTATTAATTTATTCTAAATAAGCTTGTATGAATTGAAATAATAGTTTTATGACTAAACAAAAGGTCAGAATGATTTGAAGTAAATAATTATTCTAATAGTCTTAACCATTTGAAATGATTCGATAAACAAATTTATTTTTTAAATTTCTTTCTTATTAATTTTTGTAATATTATGAAATTAGTATTATTTTAATCTGAATAAGCTTGTATAAACAAAACAATTATTTTGTGACAAAAGAAAAGGTCATAACGTTTTAAAATAGATAACCATTCATATAGTCTTAACTATTTAAATTGGTTTGGTAATTAGATTTTTTTTAATTTTCTTGGTTATTAAGTTTTGAAATATTATTAAATTTACATTGTCTTCTTCCGAATAAATTAGTATAAATAGAACCAATTGTTTGATGACAAAATAAAAAGTTATAATGAATTGAAATACGTAATTATTCAAATAGCCAAAACTATTTAAAATAGTTTGGCAAGCAGATTTACTTTTTAAATCTCTTATTGATTAATTTTTTAAATATTAATAAATTAGTATTATTTTATTTTGAATAAACTTTATTAACAAAAACAATTGTTTTATCACAAAACAAAAAGTAATAACGATTTGAAATAGATAATTGTGTAAATAGTTATAATTATTTGAACTGGTTTCGTAAATAGAATTATTTCCTAAATCTCTTAAATATTAATAAATTAATTTTATTCTATTCCGAATAGGCTTATATGAGCTGAAATAATTATTTTATGACAAAACAAAAGGTTATACAATTTGAAATAAATAATTATTCATCTAGTCTTAACTATTTGAACTAGTTCAGCAAATGGATTTATTTTTTAAATCTCATAGTTATTAATTTTAAGAATATTACCAAATTATTATTATTTTATTCTAAATAAGCTTTGTATGAATGGAAACAATTATTATGATAGAACAAAGGTTATAACAATTTGAAATATATAATTGTTCAAATAGTCATAACTAGTTGAATTGATTCACCAAACAGATTTCTTTTTAAAATCTTTTATTAATTCTTGAAATATTAATAAATTACCATTATTGTATTTTGAAAAAGCTTATATGTTGAAAAACAATTGTTTTATGACAAAACAAAAAGGTAATAACAATTTAAAATAGATAGTTATTTAAATGGCTATGATTATTTAAACTGATTCGGTAAACTGATTTATTTTTTTAAATCTCTTGCTTATTAATTTTCAAAATATTAATAAAGTAGTATTATTTTATTTTAGATAAGCTTTTTATAAACTAAAACAATTGTTTTGTGACAAAATATACGGTCATAATGATTTTAAATAGATAATTGTTGAAACCATAACTATTTGAACTTGTTCGATAAACAGATTTATTTTTTCAAATCTAATGCTTATGAATTTTTTGAATGTCAATAAATTAGTATTATTTTATTCCAAATAAGCTTGTATGAATTGAAATAATTATTAAATGAGAAACAAAAGGTCAAAATAATTTGAAATAGATAATTATTTTAATAGTCTTAACTATTTGAACTGGTTTGGCAAGCACATTTATTTTTTAAATCTCTTATTAATTTTTAGAATATTATTAAATTAGTATTATTTTTATCTAAATAAGCTTGTATGATCAAAAATAATTATTTTATCAAAAAACAAAGATCATAACAAATTGAGATTGATATTTGTTCAAATAGTCATAACTATTTAAAATGGTTTAGAAAATAGCTTTAGTTTTTAAATCTTTTGCTTATTAATTTTTGAAATATTAATAAAGTAGTATTATTTTATTTCAGATAAGTTTTTGTGAACTAAAACAATTGATTTATGACAAAACAAAAAGTGATAACGACTTTAAATAGATAATTATTCAAACAATCAAATCTATTTCAACTTGTTTGGTAAACAGATTTATTTTTTTAAATCTCTTACTCATTAATATTTTGAATGTCAATAAATTAGTATTATTTTATTATGAATAAGCTTGTGTGAACTGAAATATTGTTTTATGACTAAAAAAAAGGTTAAAATGATTTTAAATATATAATTGTTCTAATAATCTTAACTATTTGAATTGGTTCGGCAAACACATTTATTTTTTAAATCACTTATTTTTTTGGAATATTATTAAATTAGTATTATTTTAATTGAATAAGCTTGTATGAAAAGAAAAAATTATTTTTTTGACAAAGAAAGATCATAAAGATTTGACGTAGAAAATTGTTCAAATAGTCATAACTATTTGAACTATTTCAGTAAATAGATTTCATTTTTAAATCTCTTATTAATTATCAAAATATTAATATATCAGTATTATTTTATTTTGAATAATTTTGCATGAATAGAAGCAATTGTTTTATGACAAAACAAAATATCATTACAATTTGAAATAGATTATAGTTCAAATGGACTTGACTATTTGAACTTGTTCGATAAATAGATTTATTTTTTAAATCTCAAACTTATTAATTTTTAGAATGCTAATAAATTAGAATTATTTTATTTTGAATAAAATTGATACAATTGTTTTATGACAAAACAAAAGATCATAACAATTTGAAATAAATATAATTATTCAAATAGTCATAACTAGTTCAACTTGCTCGATAAACAGATTTACTTTTTAAATCTTTTAGTTATTAATTTTTGGAATTTTAATAAATTAGTGTTATTTTATTTTAAAAAACCTTTTATGAACAGAAATAATTGGTTTATGACAAAACAAAAAGTCATAACGATTTGAAATAGATAATTCTTCAAATAGTTGTAACTATTCGAACATATTCGGAAAGTATATTTATTTTTTAAAAATTTTACTTATTAATTTTTGAAATATTAATAAATTTAAATTATTTTATTTGAAAAAAGCTTGCATGAACAGAACTAATTGTTTATGACAAAACAAAGGTCATAATGTTTTGAAATAGATAATTGTTTAGATAATCATAACTATTTGAATTTATTCGGTAAACATAGTTTTTTTAATTCTCTTACTCATTAATTTTTGGAATATTAATAAATTAGTATTATCTTACTTCATATAAGCTTATATGAACTGAAACAAGTATTTTATTACAAAAAAAAAGGTCATGATGATTTGAAATAGATAATTATTCAAATATTCATGACTATTTGAACTTATTTGATAAACATATTTATTTTTTAAATCTTTTATTTATTAATTGTTAAAATATTTATAAATTAATATTATTTTAATTCGAATAAACTTGTACGAATAGAAATAATTATTTTATGATAAAACAAAAAGTCACAACAAGCTGAAATAAATAATTGCTCAAATAAACATAACAATTTAAACTTATTTGTAAACAAAATTATTTTTTAAATCTTTTACTTATTAATTGTCTTAATATTAATAAATTTGTATTATTTTATTCGAAATAAGCTTGGATAAACAAAAAAAAATTCTTTTATGACGAAACAAAAGGTTATACCTATTTGAAATAGATAATTATTCAAACAGTCAAAATTATTTAAATTTATTCAGTAAATAGATTTATTTTTTAAATCTCTTTATTATTAATTTTTAGATTATTAATAAATTAGTCTTATTTTATTTTGAATAAGCTTATATGAACTGTAATAATTCTTTTATGACAAAATAAAAGGTCATAACGGTTTGAAAAAAAATAATTATTCAAATAGTCATAATTATTTGATCTAGTTCAATAAACATATTTATTTTTAAACTTTTTTACTTATTAATTATCTAAATATTAATAAATTAGTATTATTTTAATCTAAATAAGCTTGTATGAACAGAAACTATTATTTTCTAACAGAACAAAAAGTCATAATGATTTGAAATAAATAATTGCTTAAATATTCATAACTATTTGAACTAGTTTGATAAATGAAATTATTTTTTAAATCTCTTATTAATTTTTTAAAATTAATAGATTATTATTACTTTATTTCGAACAAACTTATATGAACAAAAACATTTATTTTATGATAAAACAAAAGGTCATAATGATTTAAAATATATAATTGTTCAAATAGTCATAATTATTTGAACTAGTTTGGTAAATAGAATTATTTTTTAAATCTCTTACTTATTAATTTTTGAAATGTTAATAAATTTATTTTATTTTATTTCAAAAGGCTATTATGAATTCAACAAAACATATTTTATGACAAAACAAAAGGTCATAACGATTTAAAACAAAAGGTCATAACGATTTAAAATAGATAATTGTTCATATAGTTTTAAATATTTAACAGGTTCAACAAACAAATTTATATTTTAATTCTATTAGTTATTAATTTTTGGAATATTATTAGACTAGTGTTATTTTGTTTCAAATAAACTTGTATGAATAAAAATAGTTGTTTTATGACGGAACAAAAGGTTATAATGATTTAAAGTTTACAATTGTTCAAATAGTCATAATTATTTGAACTAGTTTGGTAAATAGATTTATTTTTTAAATCTCTTACTTATTAACTTTTGAAAGATTAATAAATTAGCATTATTTTATTTCGAATAAGCTTGAATGTTCAAATACAATTCTTATATGGCAAAACAAAAGGTAATAATGATTTGAAATAGATAATTGTTGATATGGCCATAATTATTTGAACTAATGCATTAAACAAATTCACTTTTTAAATCACTTATTAAGTTTTGAAATATTAATAATTAGTTTTATTTTATTTTGAATAAGCTTGTATGAACTAAAATAGATAATTATTAAAATAGTCTTGGCTATTTGATTTAGTTTAGCAGACATATTTTTTATTAAAATTTTTTACTTATTAATTGTCAAAATATTAATAAATTAGTTTTATTTTAATCCGAACATGCTTGCATGAACAAAAACTATTGTTTTATAAGAGAACAAAAAGTCGTAATGATTTGAAATAAATAATTGCTCAACTAGTCATAACTATTTAACTAGTTTGATAAACAGATTTATTTTTTAAATCTCTTATTAGTTTTTGAAATATCAATAGAATAGTGTTATTTATTCTGAACAAATTTATATGAACAAAAACATTTGTTTAATGACAAAACAAAGGGACATAATAATTTAAAATAGATAATTATTCAAATAGTCAGAATTATTTGAACTGGTTAGGTAAACAAAATTATTTTTAAATCTCTTACATATTAATTTTTGAAATATTAATAGATTCATTTTATTTTATTCCAAAAAAGCTAACATGAATAGAAAAAATTGTTTTATGATAAAATAAAAATGATTTGAAATAGATAATTATTCATACACTCTCAACTATTTGAGCTAGTTCGACAAACAAATTTATTTTTTAAATCTTTTTGTTATTAATTTTTAGAATATTATTATATTAGTATTATTTTATTTCAAAAAAACTTCTATGAATAGAAATAATTGTTTTATGATAGAACAAAAGGTTATAACAATTTAAAGTATACAATTGTTCAATAGTCATAACTATTTAAATTGGTTTGGTAAACATATTTATTTTTGAAATTTCTTACTTATTAATTTTTGAAAGATTAATAAATTAGTATTATTTTATTTTGAAAAAATTTTAATGATAAAAAACAATTGTTATGTGACCAAACAAAAGGTAATAATGATTTAAAATAGATAATTGTTGAAATGGACATAATTATTTGAACTGATTTGGTAAATAGATTTATTTTTTAAATCATTAACTTATTAAGTTTTGAAATATTATAAATTAGTATTATTTTATTTTGAATAAGCTTGTATAAACTAAAATAATTGTTTTATGACAAAAAAAAGGTCATAATGATTTTAGATAGATAATTGTTCAAATAGTTGTAACTATTCAATTTGTTCAGTAAACAAATTTAATTTTTTAACTCTTGCTTATTAATTTTCAAAATATTAAGAAACTAGCATTGCTTTATTTTGGATAAGCTTTTATGAGCTAAAACAATTGTTTTATTTCAAAACAAAAGGTGATAATGATTTTAAATAAATAATTGTTCAAATAGTCATAACTATTTAAACTTGTTTGGTAAACAGATTTATTTTTCAAATCTTTTGCTTATTAATTTTTTGAATGTTAATAAAATTGGATTATTTTATTCTGAATAAACTTGTAAGATATGAAACAAATATTTTATGACTAAACAAAATGACAAAGCAATTGGAAATAGATAACTATTTTAATAATTTTACCGATTTGATTTGGTTCGACGAACACATTTATTTTTTAAATCTCTTACTTATTAATTTTTGAAATATTATAAAATTTCTATTATTTTTAACCGAATAAGCTTCTATGTTCAAAAATAGTTGTTTTCGAATAAGCTTGTATGACCAAAAGCAATTGCTTTATGACAAAACAAAATGTCATAATGATTTGAAATAGATAATCATTCAAATGGGCATAATTGTTTTAATTGATTCAGTAAACAGATTTATTTTTAAAATTTTTTACCTATTAATTTAGGAAATATTAATAAATTAGTATTATTTTATTCCATTTAAGCTTGTATTAACTGAAACAATTATCTTATGATAAATTAAAAGGTTATAACGATTTTAAATAGACAATTATTCAAATAGTAATAACTATATGAATTTGTTTGGTAAACAGATTTTTTTTAAAAATCTCTTTCTTATTAATTTTTCAAATGCTAATAAATTAGTTTTAATTTATTCTGAATAAGCTTGTATGAACTGAAACAAATGTTTTATCATTATAAAAAAAGTTAGAACAACTTGAAATAGAGAATTGTTCTAATGCCTTAACCATTTGAACTGATTCAGTAAAAAAATTTATTTTTTAAATCTCTTACTTATTAAATTTTGAAATGTTATTAAATTAGTATTATTTTAATCAAAATAAGCTAGTACAAATAAAATAATTGTTGTATGACAAAAGAAAAAATGATAACAATTTCAAATAGATAATCATTCATATAGTCTTAGCTATTTGAACTAGTTAGGCAATTAGATTTATTTTTTATTTTCTTGGCTATTAAGTTGTGAAATATTATTAAATTATTATTATTTTATTCTGAATAAAATAGTATGAATATAACCAATTGTTTGATGACAAAATAGAAGGTGATATCGATTTGAAAGAGATAATTATTCAAATAGTCAAAACTATTTGAAATGGTTTGTAAACAGATTTATTTTTTGAATCTCTTACTGATTAATTTTCTAAATATTAATAAATTAGTATTATTTATTTTGAATAAACTTATATTAACAAAAATATTTTTTATGACAAAACAAAAAGTAATAAAGATTTGGAATAAACAATTGTTCAAATAGTTATAACTATTTGAACTAGTTTGGTTAATAGAATTATTTTCTAAATCTCTTACTTATAAATTTTTGAAATATTAATAAATTAGTTTTATTTTATTCTGAATAAGCTTGTATAAGCTGAAATAATTATTTTATGACAAACAAATGGTCATGACAATTTGAAATAAATAATTATTCATATAGTCTTAATTGTTTAAACTTGTTCGATAAATGGATTTATTTTTTAAATCTCTTAGTTATTAATTTTTAGAATATTATTAAATTAGCATTATTTATTCCAAATAAGTTTGTATGAACAGAAACAATTATTTTATGATAGAAAAAAAGGTTATAACAATTTGAAATAGATAATTGTTCAAATAGTCATAACTATTTAAACTAGTTAGGTAAATAGATTTAACTTTTAAATCTATTATTAATTCTTAAAATATTAGCAAATTAGTTTTGTTTTATTTTGAATAAGCTTGTAGGTTGAAAAACAATTGTTTTATGACAAACAAAAGGTAATAACAATTTGAAATAGATAGTTGTTTAAATGGCCATAATTATTTGAACTGATTAAGTAAATAGAATAAGCTTGTATGAACTGAAACAATTATTATATGACTAAACCATAGGTTGGAACGATTTGAAATAGATAATTATTTTAATAGTCTTAACCATTTGAACTGGTTCAGTAAACACATTTATTTTTTAAATCTCTTATTAATTTTTAAAATATTATTAAATTAGTATTATTTTTATCCAAATAAGCTTGTATGATCAAAAACAATTGTTTATGATAAAACAAAGATCATAACGGTTTGAGATTTATATTTGTTCAAATAGTCATAACTATTTGAACTGGTCCAAAAAATATCATTAGTTTTTAAATCTCCCACTTATTAATTTTAGAAATATTAATAAAGTAGTATTTTTTTTATAAGTTTTTATGAGCTGAAATAATTGTTTTATGACAAAACAAAAGGTCATAATGACTTTAAATAGATAATTATTGAAATAGTTAAATCTATTTGAACTTATTTGGTAAATAGATTTTTTTTAAATCTCTCGCTCATTAATTTTTGAATGTTAATAAATTAGTATTAATTTATTTTGAATAAGCTTATATGAACTAAAATAATTGTTTTATGACTAAAGAAAAGGTTAGAACGATTTGAAATCGATAATTGTTCAAATAGTTTTAACTATTTGAACTGGTTCAACAAACACATTTATTTTTTAAATCTCTTACTTATTAATTTTCTAAATACTATTAAATTAGTATTATTTTAATTGAATAAGCTTGTATGAAGAGGAACAATTATTTTATGACAAAATAAAGATCATAACGATTTGAGATAGATAATTGTTTAGATAGTCATAACTATGTGAATTATTTTGGTAAACAGATTTTGTTTTTAAATCTCTTATTAATTTTCAAAATATTAATAGATCAGTATTATTTTTTCTTTGAATAATTTTGCATGGATAGAAACAATTGCTTTATGACAAAACAAAAGGTATAACAATTTGAAATAGATAATTATTCAAATGGACATGATTATATAAACATGTTCGGTAAATAGATTTATTTTTTAAGTCTCCTACCTATTAACTTTTAGAATATTAATAAATTAGTATTCTTTTATTATGAATAAACTTATATGAATAGAAACAATTATTTTATGACAAAACAAAAAATCATAACTACTTGAAATAAATAATTATTCAAACAGTCATAACTATTTGAACTTGCTCGATAAATAGATTTATTTTTTAAATCTTTTACTCTTAATTTTTTTAATATTATTAAACTAGTATTATTTTATTTTGAATACATTTGTATGAATAGAAACAATTAGTTTATGACAAAATAAAATGTCATAACTATTTGAAATAGATAATTGCTCAAATAGTCATAACATTTTGAACGTGTTTAGAAAATAAATATATTTTTTAAATCTTTACTTATTAATTTTTTGAATATTAAAAAATTTGTATTATTTTATTTGGAATAAGCTTGTATGAGTAGAAACAATTTTTTTATGACAAAGCAAAATGTCATAATGATTTGAAATATAAAATTGTTCAAATAGTCATAACTATTTGAATTTGTTTGGTAAATAGATTCACATTTTAAATCACGTACTCATTAATTTTCAAAATATTAATAATTAGCGTTATTTTATTTCTAATAGGCCTATATGAACTGATACAATTGCTTTATGATGAAATAAAAGTTCATAATGATTTGAAATAGATAATTATTCAAATAGTTATGACTACTTGAACTTGTTTGATAAACATATTTATTTTTAAAATCTTTTACTTATTAATTGTCAAAATATTAATAAAATAATATTATTTTAATCTGAATAAATTTGTATGAACAAAAAAAAATTGTTTTATGATAGAACAAAATGTCATAGCAATTTGAAATAAATAATTGTTTAAATAGTCATAACTATTTAAACTTATCCAGTAAACATATTTATTTTTTAAAATCTTTTACTTATTAATTGTTTGAATATTAATAAATTTGTTTTATTTTAATTGAAATAAGCTTGTATGAATAGAAAAAATTATTTTATGACAAAACAAAAGGTTATAGCTATTTGAAATAGATAATTGTTCAAATAGTCATAGCCATTTGAACTTGTTCAATAAATAGATTTAGTTTTTAAATATTTGCCTTATTAATTTTTGAAATATTAATAAATTAGAATTATGTTGTTCTGAATAAGCTTATACGGACAGAAACAATTATTTTATGACAAAGCAAAAGGTCAAAATGATTTGAAATAAATAATTATTTAAATTATCATAAGTATTTGCACTGGTCAAGCCAATAGATTCATTTTCTAAATTTGCTACTTATTAATTTTTAAAATATTAATAAATTAGCATTACTTTATTCCCAATAAATCTGTATCAATAGAAATAATTATTTTATGACAAAACAAATAGGAATAATGATTTGAAATAAATAATTGTTTGAATTGTTATAACTAATTGAACTAGTTTAGTAAAGATTTTTAATTTTTAAATCTCTTATTAATTTTCAAAATATTAATAAATTAATACTATTTTATTTCAAACAAACTTAAATGAACAAAAACAATTGTTTTACGACAAAACAAAAAGTCATAATGATTTAAAATGGATAATTATTCATATAGCTTTAACTATTTGAACTGGTTTGGCAAACAAATTTATTTTTTAAATTTCTAAGTTATTAATTTTCATAATATTATTAGATTAGTATTATTTTATTCTGAATAGTTTGTATTAGCATAAATAATTGTTTTATGACAAAACAAAAGGTTATAACAATTTGAAATATATAATTGTTTCAAATAGTCATAACTTTTTAAACTAGTTTGATAAAGAAATTTATTTTTTAAATTTTCTACTCATTAATTTTTGAAGTATTAAAAATTAGTATTATTTTATTCCAAATAGGTTTATACGATGAAAAACTATTGTTTTATGATAAATAAAAAATTTATAACAATTTGAAATAGATAATTGTTCAAATGGCTGATTTTATTTTTTAAATCTCCAACTTTTCAAATTTTGAAATATTAATAAAGTAATATTATTTTATTTTGCATAAGCTTTTATGAACTAAAAATAATTGTTTTATTATTTAACAAAAGGTCATAATGATTTTAAATAGATAATTATTCAAATAGACATGACTATCTGAATTTGTTCGGCCAACAAATTTATTTTTTTGAATTTCTTATTAATTTTTTAAATGTTAATAGAATAGTATTATTTTATTTCAGAATAGCATTTACGAACTAAAACAATTATTTTATGACTAAACAAAGGGTCAAAACAATTTGAAATAGATAATTTTCTAATAGTCTAAACTATTTGAACGGGTTTGGCAAATACATTTATTTTTTAAATCTATTACTTATTAATTTTAGAATACTATTAGTTTAGCAATATTTTACTCCGAATAAGCTTGTATGAACAAAAATAATTGTTTTATGACAAAACAAAGATCATAACGATTTGAGATAGATAATTATTCAAATAGTCATAACTATTTAAACTAGTCTGGTAAACATATTTAGTTTTTAAATCTCTTATTAATTTTTGAAATATTAATAAATTAGTATTATTTTATTCTGAATATTTTTGTATGAATAAAAACAATTGTTTTACAACAAAACAAAATGTTATAATAATTTGAAATAAATAATTATTCAAATAGTCATAACTATTTAAACTAGTATGGTAAACATATTTAGTTTTTAAATCTCTTATTAAATTTTGAAATATTAATAAATTAGTATTATTTTATTCTAAATATTTTTGTATGAATAAAAACAATTGTTTTACAACAAAACAAAATGTTATAATAATTTGAAATAAATAATTATTCAAATAGTCATAACTATTTGAATTAGCTTAGTAAATAGATTTATTTTTTAAATCTTTTACTTATTAATTTTTGAAATATTAATAAATTTATATTATTTTATTCGAAATAAGCTTGCATCAATAGAACCAATTGTTTTATGACAAAATAAAAGGTCATTATGTTTTGAAATAAATAATTGTTTAGATAGTCATAACTATTTGAACTCATTCGGTAAATAGATCTTTCTTTAATTCTTTTACTCATTAATTTTTAGAATATTAATAAATTAGTATTATTTTACATCATATAAGCTTATATGAACTAAAAGAATTATTTTATTACAAAAGAAAAGGTTAAAATAATTTGAAATAAATAATTACTCAAATAGTTATGACTATTTGAACTTGTTCATAAATATATTTATTTTTAAAATTTTTACTTATTAATTATCAAAATATTAATAAATTAATATTATTTTAATCCGAATATGCTTATATGAACATAAACTATTATTTTACAACAAAACAAAAAGTCATAATAATTTAAAATAAATAATTGCTCAAATAGTCATAACTATTTCAATTGGTTTATTGCATAGATTTTATTTTTTAAATATCTTATTAATTTTTGACATATTAGTATATTAGTATTATTTTATTCCAAACAAACTTATATGAAGAAAAACATTTGTTTTATGACAAAACAAATGGTCATAATGATTTAAAATAGATAATTATTCATATAATCTTAATTATTTAAATTGGTTTGGCAAATAAATTTATTTTTTAAATCTGTTAGTTATTAATTTTCATAATATTATTACATTAGTATTATTTTATTCTAAATAAGCTTGTATGAGCATAAATAATTGTTTTATGGCAAAACAAAAGGTTATAATGATTTGAAATATATAATTGTTCAAATAGTCATAACTAGTTGAACTAGTTCGGTAAACAAATTCATTTTTTAAATCTCTTACTCTTTAATTTTTGAAATATTAAAAATTAGTATTATTTTTTTTTAATAGGCTTATGCAAAGAAAAGCAATAGTTTTATGACAAAATAAAAGTTCATAATGATTTGAAATAGATAATTGTTCAAATGGCTATAATTATTTGAATTGATTCAGTAAATTGATTTATTTTTAAAATATCTAACTTCTTAATTTTTGAAATGTTAATAAAGTAATTCCTTTTGTTTTATTATAAAACAAAAGGCCATAATGATTTTAAATAGATAATTGTTCAAATAGACTTGACTATTTGAATTTGTTCAGTAAATAGATTTATTTTTTAAAATTTCTTGTTTATTAATTTTATGAATGCTAATAGAATAGTGTTATTTTATTTTGGATAAGCATGTATGAACTGAAACAATTATTTTATGACTAAACAAAAGGTCATAATGATTTGAAATAGATAATTATTCTAATAGTCTTACCTATTTGATTTGATTCGGCAAATACATTTATTTTTAAAACCTATTACTTATTAATTTTAGAATATTATTAGTTTAGCTATATTTTACTCCGAATAAGCTTGCATGAATAGAAACAATTGTTTTATGACAAAACAAAGATCAAAACAATTTGAGATAGACAATTATTCAAATAGTCATAACATTTGACCTTGTTTGGTAAACAAATTTACCTTTTAAATCTCTTATTAATTTTCAAAATATTAATAATTTACTATTATTTTATTCTGAATAATTTTGTATAAATAAAAATAATTATTTTATGACAAAACAAAATGTCATAACGATTTGAAATAAATAATTGTTCACATAGTCATAACTATTTGAACTAATTCGGTAAACAGATTTATTTTTTAAATCTTTTACTTATTAATTTTTGAAATATTAATAAATTTATACTATTTTATTTGAAATAAGCTTGCATCAATAGAACCAATTGTTTTGTGACAAAACAAAAGGTCATTATGTTTTGAAATCAATTATTGTTTAAATAGTCATAACTATTTGAACTTATTCGGTAAACAGATTCTTTTTAATTCTCTTACTCATTAATTTTTAGAATATTAATAAATTAGTATTATTTTACATCAAATAAGCCTATATGAACTGAAACAATTGTTTTATTACAAAAGAAAAAGTCAAAATGATTTGAAATAGAGAATTGCTCAAATAGTAATGGTTATTTGAACTTGTTTGGCAAACATATTTATTTTTAAATCTTTTACTTATTAATTATTAAAATATTAATAAATTAATATTATTTTAATCTGAATATACTTGCATGAATAAAAAATCTTGTTTTATAACATAACAAAAAGTCATAATGATTTGAAAAAAATAATTGCTCAAATAGTCATAACTATTTGAACTGTTTGATAAACATATTTATTTTTTAAATTTCTTATTAATTTTTGAAATATTAGTAGATTAGTATTATTTTATTCCAAACAAACTTATATGAACAAAAACTTTTGTTTTATGACAAAATAAAAGGTCGTAACTATATGAACAAAAACAATTGTTTTATGACTAAAGAAAAGGTTATAACAATTTGAAATAGATTATCGTTCATATAGTCTTAACTATTTGAACTGGTTCTGCAATTAGACTTATTTTTTAATTTTTTTTGGTTATTGATTTTTGGAATATTATTAAATTAGTATTATTTTATTTCAAATAAAATAATACGAACAAAACCAATTGTTTGATGATAAAATAAAAGTTTATAATGATTTGAATAGTTAATTATTCAAATAGTCAAAATTATTTGAAATGTTTTAGTAAGCAGATTTACTTTTTTAATCTTTTATTGATTAATTTTCTAAATATTAATAAATTAGTATTATTTTATTTCAAACAAACTTATATTAACAAAAACAATTGTTTTATGAAAAAACAAAAAGTAATAATGATTTGAAATACATAATTGTTGAAATAGTTATAATTATTTGAACTAATTCTGTAAATAGAATTATTTTCTAAACTTCTTACTTATAAACTTTTAAAATATTAATAAATTAGTTTTATTCTATTCCAAAGAAGCTTGTATGAGTTGAAATAATTGTTTTCTAACAAAACAAAAGGTCATAACCATTTGCAATAAATAATTATTCATGTAATATTAACTGTTTGAATTCGTTTGGCAAGTGGATTTATTTTTTAAATCTCTTAGTTACTAATTTTTAGAATTTTACTAAATTAGTATTATTTTATTCCGAATAAGCTTGTATAAATAAAAACAATTGTACTGTGATAGAACAAAAGGTTATAACAATTTGAAATTGATAATTATTCAAATAATCATAATTATTTGTAATGGTTCAGTAAATATATTTATTTTTTAAATCTCTTATTAATTCTTGAAATATTAATAAATTAGGATTATTTTATTTCAAATAATCTTGTATGTTGAAAAGCAATTGTTTTATGATGAAACAAAAGGTAATAATGATTTGAAATAGATAGTAGTTCAAATGGCCATAATTATTTGAATTGATTCAATAAATTGATTTATTTTTTAAATCTCTCATTAATTTTTGAAAAATTAATAAAGTAGTATTATTTTATTTTGGATAACTTTTTATAAACTAAAACAATTGTTTTATGACAACATAAAAGGTCATAATGATTAAAAATCAATAATTGTTTGAATAGTTATAACTATTTGAACTTATTTGATAGACACATTTATTTTTCAAATCTCTTGCTTATTAATTTTTTGAATGTTAATAAATTAGTATTATTTTATTTCGAATAAGCTTGTATGAACTGAAACAATTATTATATGACTAAACAAAGGTTAGAATGATTTCAAATAGATAATTATTCTAATAATCTTAATTATTTGAACTGGTTCAGCAAGCACATTTATTTTTTAAATCACTTATTAATTTTTGGAATATTAGTAGATTAGCAATTATTTTTATCTAAATAAGCTTGTATGATCATAAACAACTGTTTTATGAGAAAACAAAGATCATAACAATTTGAGATTGATATTTGTTGAAATATTTATAACTATTTGAGTTGGTTCAAAAAATAGCTTTAGTTATTGAATCTTTTACTTCTTAATTTTTGAAATATTTATAGGGTAGTATTATTTTATTTCGAATAAGTTTTTATGAACTAAAACAATTGTTTTATGACAAAACAAAAAGGTCATAATGGCTTTAAATAGATAATTGTTCAAATAGCCAAATCTATTTCAACTTGTTTGGTAAATAGATTTATTTATTTATATCTTTTGCTCATTAATTTTTAAAATTTTAATAAATTAGTATTATTTTATTTCGAATAAGCTTGTATGAACTGAAATAATTGTTTTATGACTAAACAAAAGGTCAGAACGATTTGAAAAAGATAATTATTCTAATAGTCTTAAGTATTTGAAATGTTTTGGCAAACACATTTATTTTTTAAATTTCTTACTTACTAATTTTTGGAATTTTATTAAATTAGTATTATTTTAATCCAAATAGGCTTGTATGAAAAGAAACAATTATTTTATCACAAAATAAAGATCATAATGATTTGAGATAGATAATTTTTCAAATAGTCATAACTATTTGAATTGTTTTGGTAAACAAATTTAGTTTTTAGATCTCTTATTAATTTTCAAAATATTAATATATTCGTATTATTTTATTCTAAATAATTTTGCATGAACAAAAACAATTGTTTTATGACAAAACAAATTGTCATAATGATTTGAAATAGATAATTGTTCAAATAGATATAACTATTTGAACTTGTTCGATAAAAATATTTATTTTTTATATCTCCCACCTATTAATTTTTAGAATATTAATAAATTAGTATTTTTATTCTGAATAAACTTGTATGAATAGAAACAATTATTTCATCACAAAACTGAAGATCATAACTATTTGAAACAAATAATTGTTTAAATAGTCATAACTATTTAAACTTGCTTGGTAAATAATTTATTTTGTACATTTTTTACTTATTAATTTTTGGAATATTAATAAATCAATATAATTTTATTTCGAATATATTTGTATGAATAAAAACAATTGGTTTATGACAAAGCAAAAGGTCATGACTATTTGAAATAGATAATTGTTCAAATAGTCATAACTATTTGAATGTGTTTAGAAAACAAATTTGTTTTCTATAATTTTTCTTATTAATTTTTGAAATATTAATAAATTTATATTATTTTCTTTGGATTAAGATTGTATAAATAGAAATAATTGTTTTATGACAAAACAAAATGTCAGGACAATTTACCATATATGATTGTTCAAATAGTTATAACTATTTTAACTTATTCGGTAGCCATATTCATATTTTAAATCTCTTACTCAATAATTTTTGGAATATTATTCAATTAGTATTATTTTATTTCGAATAAGGCTATATGAATTGATACAATTGTTTTTAGATGAAACAAAAGGTCATAACGATTTAAAATAAATAATTATTCAAATAGTTATGACTATTTGAACTTGTTCAGTAAACATATTTATTTTTAAAATATTTTACTTACTAATTGTCAACACATTAATAAATTAGTATTATTTTAATCAGAATAAGCTTGTATGAACAAAAACAATTATTTTATGACAAAACAAAAAGTCATAACAATTTGAAATAAATAATTGTTCAAATAGATATAACTATTTGAACTTGTTCGATAAAAATATTCATTTTTTATATCTCCCACCTATTAATTTTTAGAATATTAATAAATTAGTATTTTTATTCTGAATAAATTTGTATGAATAGAAACAATTATTTCATCACAAAACTGAAGATCATAACTATTTGAAATAAATAATTGTTTAAATAGTCATAACTATTTAAACTTGCTTGGTAAATAATTTATTTTGTACATTTTTTACTTATTAATTTTTGGAATATTAATAAATCAATATAATTTTATTTCGAATATATTTGTATGAATAAAAACAATTGGTTTATGACAAAGCAAAAGGTCATGACTATTTGAAATAGATAATTGTTTAAATAGTCATAACTATTTGAATGTGTTCAGAAAACAAATTTGTTTTCTATAATTTTTCTTATTAATTTTTGAAATATTAATAAATTTATATTATTTTCTTTGGATTAAGATTGTATAAATATAAATAATTGTTTTATGACAAAACAAAATGTCAGGACAATTTACCATATATGATTGTTCAAATAGTTATAACTATTTTAACTTATTCGGTAGCCATATTCATATTTTAAATCTCTTACTCAATAATTTTTGGAATATTATTCAATTAGTATTATTTTATTTCGAATAAGGCTATATGAATTGATACAATTATTTTTAGATGAAACAAAAGGTCATAACGATTTAAAATAAATAATTATTCAAATAGTTATGACTATTTGAACTTGTTCAGTAAACATATTTATTTTTAAAATATTTTACTTACTAATTGTCAACACATTAATAAATTAGTATTATTTTAATCAGAATAAGCTTGTATGAACAAAAACAATTATTTTATGACAAAACAAAAAGTCATAACAATTTGAAATAAATAATTGTTCAAATAGTCATAAATATTTGAACCTATTTCGTAAATAGATTTCTTTTTTAAATCTTTTGCTTATTAATTGTCTGAACACTAATAAATTTGTATTATTTTAATTATTCTTATAGTCATAACTATTCAAACTGGTTCGATAAACATATTTATTTTTTAAATCTCTTATTACTTTTTGAAATATTAATAAATTACTATTATTTTATTTTAAATAAGCTTGAATGATCAAAAACAATTTTTTATAACAAAAACAAAGGTCATAACGATTCGAAATAGATAATTATTCAAATGGCCATAGTTATTTTATTTTGAATAAAATAGTGTGAATAGAACCAATTGTTTGATGATAAAAAAAAGGGTTAAAATGATTTGAAATAGACAATTATTCAAATAGTCAAAACTATTTGAAATGATTTGATAAATAGATTTACTTTTTAAATCTTTCACTGATTAATTTTCTAAATATTAATAAATTAGTATTATTTTATTTAAAATAAAGTTATATGAACAAAAACAATTGTTTTATGACAAATCAAAAAGTAATAATGATTTGAAATAGATAATTGTTCAAATATTTATAATTATTTGAATTGGTTCCGTAAATAGAACTTTTTAAAAGAATCTCTTCCTTATAAAATTTTGAAATATTAACAAATTAGTTTTATTTTATTTTGCATAAACTTGTATGAGCTAAAATAATTGTTTTATGACAAAACAAAAGGTCATAAAGATTTGAAATAGATAATTGTTCATATAATCTTAACCATTTAAATTGGTTTGACAAACAAATCTATTTTTTTAAATCTCTTACTTATGAATTTTTAGACTACTATTTAATTAGTATTATTTTTTTGAATAAATTTGCATGAACAGAAATAATTGTTTTATGATAGGACAGAAGTTTTATAATAATTTGAAATTGATAATTGTTCAAATAGTAATAACTATTTGAACTGATCATAACTATTTAAACTGGTTTGGTAAATAAATTTATTTTTTAAATCTCTTACTAATTCTTGAAATATTAAAAAATTAGTATTATTTTATGTCAAATAAGCTTGTATGTTGAAAAACAATTGCTTTGTGACAAAACAAAAGGTAATAACAATTTTATTTAATAAGCTTGTATGTTGGAAAACAATTGTTTTATGACAAAACGAAAAGTAATAACAATTTGAAATAGATAATTGTTCAAATAGCCATAATTATTTGATCTGATTTGGTAAATTGATTTATTTTTTAAATCTCTTACTTATTAATTTTTGAAATATTAATAAATTAGTATCACTTTATTTTCAATAAGCTTTTATACTGAAATAATTGTTTTGTGGCAAAGCAAAAGTTCATAATGATTTTAAATAGATAATTGTTCAAATAATCATAACTATTTGAACTTGTTTAGTAAATAGATTTATTTTTTCAAATCTCTTGCTTATTAATTTTTAGAATGATAATAAATCAATATTTTTTTATTTTGAATAATTTGCATGAACAGAAACAATTGTTTTATGACAAAACAAAAGGTCATAATGATTTGAAATAGATAATTATTCAAATGGACATGACTATTTGAACTGATTCAATAAACAAATTAACTTTTTAAATCACTTAGTTATTAATTTTTGGAATATTAATAAATTAGTTTTATTTTATCTTGAATAAGCTTGTATGAACTAAAATAATTGTTTTATGACAAAACAAAATATCATAATGATTTTAAATAGACAATTGTTCAAATAGTTGTAACTATTTTAATTTGCTCAATAAACACATTTATTTTTTAAAACTTTTGCTTATTATTTTGAAAATATTAAGAAATTAGTATATTTTATTCTAGATAAGCTTTTATAAATTGAAACAATTCTTTTATGTTAAAACAAAAGGTCATAATGATTTTAAATAAATAATTGTTCAAATAGTCTAACTATTTGAACTTGTTCGATAAAGAGATTTATTTTTCAAATCTTTTGCTTATTAATTTTTTGAATATTAATAAATTTGAATTATTTTATTCTGAATAAGCTTCTAAGATATTGTTAGCTTTTTTGGTGAGATGGTGATCCAAGAGGGGGGTGAATTGGCTTTCTCCAAATTCTTCCCAAACAAATGATTTCATATAATTTATTGGAAATGAAAATAATAACCACTTTTGATGAAAATATAATGCAAGCAATAACAATTAATGAACATAAAATCAAATATAAACAACAATAAATTGTAAAGAGATAGGGATAGAGAAATCAAACACAATGATTTATAGAGGTTCAGTCGTTTTCCACAAGGCACCTATGTCCTCTCTCTTGGTTGTCCACACCAAGGCTTCAATCCACTAATTGAAGAAAAACTCTTACAAGAATCAAACCTATCTTGTACTAAATCTTTATCTTTTTCTCAAGGCTTAGATAGCAACCTCTACCTTTACAATATCAAGAGGATACCTCACCTCTTTCTTACAAGATAACCCAAATAATTTTTGCAAACTAAAATACTTATCAAGGTTGAGTGTTTGCCTAATGAAGTACAAAGAAAATGAAGAATGAAACACAACAATATTTTGGATACAAGAAATATAAAGGATATTGAATTTAAGCTCTAAAACTCTTGATTCTAAGAGAAAAAAAATATAACTTGTTAGCACTTGCTCTCTTGCTTCATCAACCTTCTTGGTGTGTTGGAATGGCTAATATATAGAGAAAATGAAGAGCTAGCCATTGGAGATGCTTGGGAGAAGAAGATAGCCATTGAATGCTTGAGAAACTAGCCGTTGGACACATTCTGGGCATGACCCGATCAATCCTTTCCATAAGGGGATCGATTGATTCATGTTTGAACCTTTTTTCCTTTGAAAATCATGACCTAATTGATCCCTTCCTTAAGGGGATCGATTGGTTCAGCTAGGGGATCGATCCTACCAAGCTGCTTTGTTGTATCCTGTTTTACACTCTACTCACTAATTTAATCATATCTTAAGTTATACAAATCCAAAACACAAAAGGTTTCAATATTTACAAAATATACTTAAAGGGCTTTCTATCCATATAAAATTCATCACCAAATTCATTGTGTACGAATTATGGTGAATTTTCAAATCTACCCCTTGTGCAATTTTTAGACAACTATAGAGTGTCTAGTAAAAATTCAAAATCTTAGAAAATTTGGAATTTGATTTTGTTTGATCCATTAGAAAGTAAGCTCACAAAGATTTCCAACCATATAAAATTCAAATATTAAAGTAGTGTGAATTAATACAAAAATAAAAATAAAACAAATTCAATGTTGGAAAGCTTTGTTCTTGTAAAACAACTTTCTTAAGTTAATCTATTTCTCAAAACCAATATTATCAAAATTGTATTAAGTCCAAAATGAATTAGTTTACTTTAAAAACAACAATTAGACTTTCATTTAAGCTCAAATAAATAATCTTTAAAGATAGTTTTGATTTGAGAAATATGAAAACATAAAGAAAGGTTTGTTTAAACTTTGAAAATCATATTATTTATTTAGTACCAAAAATAATAAGACTTAAGAAGATATACTAAATCAATCTTTTTCAAAATCTTGATCAAGCTTATTTAGCTTAATGTTTTGTCATTTCAAAATAAGGATCAATTCAAGGCTAACAAATATGAAACAAATATTTTTGTTTAAAAAAATGGTCAGAATGATTTGAAATAGATAATTATGCAAATAGTTTTAACTATTTGAATTGGTTCAGCAAACATATTTATTTTTTAAATCTCTTACTTATTAATTTTTAAAATATTATTAAATTAATATTATTTTTAATCAAATAAGTTTTTATGAGTAGAAAGAATTATTTTATGACAAAACAAAGATCTTAATGATTTGAGATTGATAATTATTCAAATAGTCATAACTATTTGAATTAGTTCGATAAACAAATTTATTTCTTAAATCCGTTACTTATTAATTTTTGAAATATTAATAAATTAGTATTATTTTATTTCAAATAAACTTGTATGACAAAAAAACAATTATTTTATGACAAAATAAAAGGTCATAACATTTTAAAATAGATAATCATTCAAATGGCCATAATTATTTAACTAATTCGGTAAACATATTTATTTTTTAAATTTCTTACTTATTAATTTAGCAAATATTAATAAATTAGTATTATTTTATTTCATCTAAGCTTGTATTAATTGAAACAATTGTTTTATGACAAATCAAAGGGTTATAAAGATTTTAAATAGACAATTATTAAAATAGTAGTAATTGTTTGAACTTGTTTAGTAAACAGATTTATTTTTTTAAATCACTTTCTTATTAATTTTTCAAATATTATTAATAGTATTAATATATTTGGAATAAGCTTGTATGAACTGAAACAATTATTTTATGACTAAACAAAAGGTCAGAATGATTTGAAATAGATAATTATTCTAATAGTCCTAACCATTTAAACTGATTCAGTAAAAAAAGTTATTTTGTAAGTCTCTTACTTATTAATTTTTGAAATATTATTAAATTACTATTATTTTAATCCGAATAAGCTTGTACGGATAAAAATGACAAAACAAAAAGTAATAACAATTTGAAATAGATAATTATTCAAATAGTCATAATTATTTGAACTGGTTTGAAAAGTTATAATTATGTTTTTGTTAGTCAAATAATTATAACAATTTGAATAATTATCTATTTTAAATCATTGTTACATTTTGTTTTGTCATAAAACAATTGTTTTTGTTAATATAAGTTTGTTTGAAATAAAATAATATTAATTTATTAATATTTAGAAAATAAATCCATAAGAGATTTAAAAAGTAAATCTACTTACTAGATCATTTCAAATAGTTTTGACTGCTTCAATAATTATTTATTTTAAATCATTATAACCTTTTATTTTGTCATCAAACAATTGGTACTGTTCATACTATTTTATTCAAAATAAAATAATACTAATTTAATAATATTTCAAAACTTAATAACTAAGAAAATTAGAAAATAAATCTAATTACCAAACCAGTTCAAATAGTTAAGACTCTATGAACGATTATCAATTTCAAATGTTATGACCTTTTATTTTATCATAAAACAATTGTTTTGTTCATATAAGCATATTTGATTAAAATAATACTAATTTAATAATATTTTGAAAATTAATAAGTAAGAGATTTAAAAAATAAATTTGTTTACTGAATCAGTTCAAATTATTAAGATAATTAGAATAATTATTTATTTCAAATCGTTCTAATCTTTTGTTTAGTCATAAAACAATTGTTTCAGTTCATACAAGCTTCTTTAGAATAAATTAATACTAATTTATTAGCATTTGAAAAACTAATATGAAAGAGATTTTAAAAAAATAAATCTGTTTACTGAACAAATTCAAATAAGTGATTTAAAAAGTGAATATGTTTATCGAATCAGTTCAAATAATTATGGCCATTTCAATAATTATCTATTTCAAATAGTTATTACCTTTTGTTTGGTCATTTGACAATTGTTTTTAATCATACAAGCTTATTTAGAATAAAATAATACTAATTTATTAATCTTTCAAAAATTAGTAAGAGATTTAAAAAATAAATCTATTTACCAAACCAGTTTAAATAGTTATGACTATTTGAGCAATTGTATACTTCAAATTGTTATAACCTTTTATTTTGTCATAAACAATTATTTCTATTCATACAAGCTTGTTCGAAATAAAATAATACTAATCTAATAATATTCTAAAAATTAATAACTAAGAGATTTAAAATATAAAATTGTTTGTCAAACTAGTTCAAATAGTTGAGACTATATGAACAATTATCTATTTCAAATCATTATGACCTTTTGTTTTTTCATAAAATAATATTTTCAATTCATACTAGCTTTTTAGAATAAAATAAAACAAATTTATTAATATTTCAAAAATTAATAAGTAAGAGATTTATAAAATAATTTTGTTTACCTAACCAATTCAAATAATTATGACTATTTGAACGATTATCTATTTCAAATTGTCATGGCCTTTTGTTTTGTCATAAAACAAATGTTTCTGTTCATATAAGTTTGTTTGAAATAAAATAATACTAATCTATTAATATTTCAAAAATTAATAAGAAATTTAAAAAAGAAAGCTATTTTATCAAAGTGCTTCAAATTAAGACTATTTAAGCAATTATTTATTTCAAATCTTAACTTACTTGCTTAAGATACATTTTTAAGAGAATTCATCAATGCTCTAATGAAATGTGGGATTACATATGAATGCTCTTGATATTATGATTGCATGAATGATCTTGATATTAGGATATTATTTGTGAAATTGTTATCGGTGCTTGATGTGATTAATTGTGTGATTAATTATTTTTATATTTATGCACAAACTTAGGGGGAGCACTCAAAGCTTAATGATTTTGAAATTTTATGTTTTGCTTTGAAAGTGACTTTTGCTAAAGTCAAGCCTTAAAATATGAAATTTTGTTCTTGCAATTTTTTTATTGTACAATGATTTTGAATATCTTGAATTCAATGATTTAAACTTGCTCAAACAAAGAAAACTTGATAACTTGCAATGGTTTCAATTTTTCATAAGTGCTACATGAAAGTTTCAAAGGATTTTGGAGCTTAAAATATCAAATCTTGTTTTTAAACATTTATGGGCATACAAACCATTTGGACATTTTCAAAGTGAGTTATAAAATGGTTTGAAGAGCTTCAATGTGTGTTTAAACATATTTTCCCATCTTAAAGCCTTTTTTAAGGAAATATGGGATTAAGAGTTAACTTTTGATTTCCTGGTTTCTAATGCCCAATGATCACTTGAACAACTTTGTTTTGTCATTTGAAATTTGTCGGAATGGTTGAAGTTGGTTTAAAATGAGCTTGACTAGTTATGAGATTTATTAAGGTCTTTTTCAAGCAAAAATGAGCTTCAAAATATCAAAAATCAAAATCTTAAAAATATTAAGCTTTGAATGATTTATCTTATTATGTTTTGCATAAATACATTTGATCGAATAAATTTGGCATAATAAAATTGATTTTTATGCATTTTGTATGACATATATGATTTGTTTTTGTTAAAAATGATTATATGACCATGTTGATTAAAATTACTCAATTTGTTCTTAATGTTTTATTCTCAACTCTCTTAACTCTTGATTTGTGATTGATGAATTGAAGAACTTTATGTGCTTAAATGAAATATATTGATTTTGGTTCATCTTTATTCTTGGTCAAGATATACGCTTGTATAATTGTTAATTGAATTTGACCTTAATGCTTGAGGTTTAAAATGCTTGAATTGTTTCTCTCTTGATTATGAAACATATTTTGCGAAATATGCTTATTTTTGGGCTTAAATGTTTTATTAATTTTGTGAAATATTTTGGATCTTTGTGCTCAATTGATATATCTCTTGATTTGTGATTTTGAATATGATGAACTACTTGCTTGTAAATGATGTGTTATTGGTTCATTATTGTTCTTGTCAAATGTGTGCGTATATGATAAATATGATTTTTCTTGACTTGACATGGTTGCAACATGACTTAAGTAAATGATTTTCTTATTATGCTTATTTTTAGCTTAAGTCATTGTTGATTATGGCCTATAATTTGTGTAGACATATTTATGATTTTGTACTAAAATTTTCTTGAATATGTTTTTGATGATAAATATGTCTTCCTTGAGTTTTTAGTTTTCATATGGCCTAAATTTTATTTTTTACATATTCTTTGGTGATTTCTTGAATATACATGAATATTGAATATGTTTTATTATGTGTTCATGAATAATCTAAAAGGTTTGATTTTTGCACATTACTTAGGAACTTTTGCTCTAGTGCTACCATTGTTCTATATGATGTTTATTATGATGAATGATCTATAGCTTTAGTTAATATTGAATGATTTGCTAGCAAATTGGCAACTTGTGCTTAATGAACAAAAATTTTCTTTTGCCTATAATCACTTAGAATATGGAATTGTGTTCTAACAATTGGTATAATTTTTATCAATTGATATTCTTGATGCTATTAATGAACATTTCCTTGTCAATAATATTTTCTAAGTCTATGCTAGGGGAACTTGAAATAAGCATGAATGAGCTTACATTTTTGAAATTTCAAGTGTAATAAGCAAAGCAAGTCATCTTTATCAATCAAGCCCAAGTGCATCAAAGACTAACTCAAATGATGTGGAATGAAGGATTCAAAGCCTCAGTCAACTACAATGAGCACAACAACATAGCTTGATAAGGATGGAGGTAATTATATTGAATCTATGCTATGTGCCTATGATTTATAAAGTTTAATGCATGATTTGATAAATGATAGCTTTGATATGTGCAAAAATGAGATATTATGTTTGAATTTGCGAACATTTTGCACAAATTAATCACCAAGCTACTTGATAGAATTTGTCTTAACTTTGTTAAATCCTTGGATTGATTAATATTCATGCCTAGTTTTTGATTGCTTTGATTAATAGTTTTAATGGATGAAAATTGGGTCAATGTGTAAATCCTTGAACATGGATATGAGTTAAATTAATTAATTTCTTTAAACATGTTCATTGATTAAGATTATTGAAATAGCATATACCACACTATGTCTAAATGTTTGTATCTTTATTGGTATATTGTTATATGTGATTTGAAATGTTTTTATGTATAGTTGCATGATTTTGATTGAAATATATATTTAGATACTTGGATATATTTAGATTAAGTTCATTACTCATTGAAATAAATAGGAATATATTTGAATAATTATGCTTTTATTATTTCTTTGCTATAGCTTATGTGTTCATCATGTTTGGAAAATGCTTGAATAATATTTGTTTTGACATGATGATAATTGAATCTTATTTCTCATTAGTATTCATGCTTTATTAAATACATATGAGCTTTTGGTTCTTGTTTCGATAGGATAACTTATGAAAGATTATTATTATCATTTATGCGTGTATTGAATGAATCTTTCATATGCTTGAAGTATATGTGCTCTATGAAAGTTGTTGAATAAAATTGGTAACAATTGGTATCAAAATTACTAAAGATTTTTTTTAACTTTCATAGATGCTTATTTATGTGCCTATCCTTGATATAGCTTATAGCTTTCATGCAATTTTGTGTGTGCCTTAAATTGATTAATTCTTATTTTGGAAACGAGGAGAAATCTTAGAATACAATTTTGCTTGATTTGTTTTGTGTTAACAATTGGTATGCTTTATGAAAACATATCTTTAATAATTGGTATCCTTAACAATTGGTATGAGCTTGTATGCATGTACTTGAATTTATATTTAATTGCTATTGATGTTTTAGGTTCTAAGCACATCTTAAGATAACATGATTTATGTGTAGGTTGCAAATCATTTATTATCCTTTTGCTCATAAATTTCATGTGGTTAGGTTGAATGAATGATTTTGTGCTATAACATTTTAATTGGATACACTTGTACTTTTGTGCTTGAATACATGTATATGAACTTCATTGTGCATATTACACTTGATTACATGCATTCAAAAGTACTCTTGATATTATTGGTATCATGCATTTTGTCCCATGCCTTGAATTGATCTTTCTTTCTTTTGCTATGACAAAAAAGGGGAGAGTTTATGAATATTTCTTCTTGTATGTTTATAGCAATTGGTATAGGAACTTTAACATTTGGTATAAAGAGCTTAAACAAAAAAAAAAGAGAAATGTTTCATGAATATATTTGTTAATGATGCCTCTTTGTGTTTATTTGCCCATTAATATGCTCATGCCTTTTTGCTATGACAAAAAAAGGAGAGAAATATCATTGGACAAATTTACTTATGCTTGACATCATATGTTTGATTATGCTTATTTCATATATGTGACTAACATATGTTTGTTGAGTTGTATTGGATTAGGATGCATAAATTGAGGGGGAGTTTTGCCATGCATTGTTTAAGGGGGGGTTTTGTCAAAATATTTTTCAAAATCTTAAATGTTTCAAAGAAAGTTTTTTTATCAAGCAAATTTATCTTTAAGTTTTATCATATCAAAAAAGGGGAGATTGTTAGCATTAATTTGATCCTTATTTTGAAATGACAAAACATTAAACTAAATAAGCTTGATCAAGATTTTGAAAAAGATTTATTTAGTGCATGTTCTTAAGTTTTATATTTTGGTACTAAATAAATAATATGATTCTCAAAGTTTAAACAAACCTTTCTTTATGTTTTCTTATTTCTCAAATCAAAACAATATCTAAACATTATTTATTTAAGCTTAAATGAAAGTCCAATTGTTGTTTTTAAAGTGAACTTATTCATTTTAGACTCAATACAATTTTAATAACATTGGTTTTGAGAAATAGATTAACTTAAGAAAGTTGTTTTACAGGAACAAAGTTTTCCAACATTAAATTTGTTTTATTTTTCTGTATTAATTCACCAAGCTTTAATATTTGAATTTTATATGGCTGGAAAGCTCTTTGAGTTTACTTTCTAATGGATCAAACAAAATCAAAATGCAAATTATTTAAGAAAAGATTTTGAATTTTTGCTAGACACTTTGTAGTGGTCTAAGAACTGCATAAGGGGTAGATTTGAAAATTCACTATAATCATATACAATGAATTAGGTGATGAATTTTATATGGATAGAAAGCCTTTTAAGTCTAGTGTCTAAATCTTCAAACAATTTTTTATTTGGATTTATATAACTCATGATGTGATCAAATTAGTGAGTAGAGTGCAAAACAAGAGACAACTACATGACTTTGATAGGATCGATCCACTTAAAAAGCGATTGATTGATTTTTTATCCAGAACAAACTTTTTGCTCCAAGATTGAAAAAGGGATCGATCACCCACTTGACAGGATTGATCCCCTACATAAAGGGATCAATCAGGTTATGTTTTATAAGGCATAAAATAGCATAAAAACATGAACCAATGATCCCCTCAAGGAAGGGATCGATTGGGTCTGTATAGATTGTGCATAACTGCTAGTTTTTTTAGTTTCCAACGGGCATTTTTTCTTCCAAACCATCCCCAATGGCTAGTTCTCAATTTCTCTATAAATTGGGCATTCCAACACACCAAGAAGGTTGATGAATTAAGAGAGCAAGATCAAACAAGCCATATATTCATTCTCTCAAAGTAATTAAGAGTTTTAAAGCTTAAAAATCCATATTTTTTGTATTTATTGTATCCAATTAATATTTGTTGTTCATTCATCATTTCCTTGTTTGAAAAACACTTAGCCTTTGAAAGGTGTTTTAAGTTTCCATTTTTATTAAGTGATTTTGTAATCAAGAGGTAAAGTATCCTCTTGAATTTGTGAGATTGAGAGGTTGGTACTTAGCTTAGAAAATAGAGAGTGTTAGGTTCCTATCTAAGCCTTAAGAAAATGATAGAGTTGTAATTTCAATTCAAGAATAGTGGATTGAAGCCTTGGTGTGGATAACCAAGAAGAGAGGACGTAGGTGCCTTATGGAGAAGGATTGAACCTCTATAAATCATTGTATTTGATTTCTCTATGCCTATCCTTTACATTTATTGTTATTTATATTTGTTTTTAGGTTCATTAATTGGTATTGATTACATCATATTTTCATGAAAAGTGCTTATTGATTTAATTCCTCATTCAATTATCTTGAAATCATTATTTGAGAAGAATTTAGAGAAATCCAATTCACCCCCCTTTTGGATTACCATCTCACCTAAAAAGCTAACAGTTAATAAATCAATATTTTTTTTATTCTGAATAATTTTGCATCAACAGAAATAATTGTTTTATGAAAAAACAAAAGGTCATAATAAATTGAAATAGAGAGTTGTTCAAACGGATATAACTATTTGAACTGATTCAATAAATAACTTAACTTTTTAAATTACTTAGTTATTAGTTTTTGGAATATTAATAAATTAGTTTTATTTTATTTCAAATAAGCTTGTATGAATAAAATAATTGTTTTATGACAAAACAAAAGGTCATAACTATTTTAAATAGACAATTGTTGAAATAGTCATAACTATTTAAATTTGTTCGATAAACAAATTTATATTTTTAAACTTTGCTTATTGATTTTGGAAATATTAAGAAATTAGTATTATTTTATTCTAGATAAGCTTGTATAAATTGAAACAATTCTTTTATGTCAAAACAAAAGGTCATAACAATTTTAAATAAATAATTGTTCAAATAGTCACAACTATTTGAACTTGTTTGATAAAGAGATTTTTTTTTTCAAATCTTTTGCTTATTAATTTATAAAATGTTAATAAATTTGAAATATTTTATTTTGAATAAGCATGTAAGATACGAAACAAATTTTGACAAAATAAAAGGTCAGAATGATTTGAAATAGATAATTATTCTAATAGTTTTAACTATTTGAACTAGTTCGATAAACACATTTATTTTTTAAATATCTTATTAATTTTTAAAATATTATTAAATTAGTATTATTTTTAATCAAATAAGTTTCTATGATTAGAAACAATTATTTTATGACAAAACAAAGATCTTAATGATTTGATATTGATAATTATTCAAATAGTCATAATTATTTGAACTGGTTCGATAAACAAATTTATTTCTTAAATCTCTTACTTGTTAAGTTTTGAAATATTAACAAATTAGTATTATTTTATTTCGAATAAACTTGTATGATCAAAAACAATTATTTTATGACAAAACAAAAGATCATAACAATTTAAAATAGATAATCATTCAAATGGCCATAATTATTTTAACTAATTTAGTAAATAGATTTGTTTTTTAAATTTCTTACTTAGTTTAGGAAATATTAATAAATTAGTATTATTTTATTCCGTCTAAGCTTGTATTAACTGAAATAATTATTTTATGACAAATCAAATGGTTATAAAGATTTTAAATAGACAATTGTTAAAATAGTAATAATTATTTGAACTTGTTTGGTAAATAAATTTATTTTTTTAAATCTCTTTCTTATTAATTTTTCAAATATTATTACTTAGTATTAATTTATTTTGAATTGTATGAACTGAAACAATTGTTTTATGATTAAACAAATGGTCAAAATGATTTGAAATAGATAATTGTTCTAATAGTCTTAATCATTTAAACCGATTCGGTAACAAATGTATTTTTTAAATCTCTTATTTATTAATGTTTGAAATGTAATTAAATTAGCATTATTTTAATTTGAATAAGCTTTTAAAGATAAAGCAATTATTTTATGATGAAACAAAAAGTAATAACGATTTAAAATAGATAGTTGTTCAAATAGTTATAATTATTTGAACTGGTTCGAAAAGTTATAATTATGTTTTTGTTTAGTCAAATAATTATAACTATTTGAACAATTATCTATTTTAAATTGTTATTACTTTTTGTTTTGTCATAAAACAATTGTTTTTTTTAATATAAGAAACAAAATAATATTAATTATTAATATTTACAAAATAAATTCATAAGAGATTTAAAAAGTAAACCTGCTTACCAAACCATTTCAAATAGTTTTAACTATTTCAATAATTATTTATTTCAAATCATTATAACCTTTTATTTTGTCATTAAACAATTGGTTTTATTCATACTATTTTATTTAGAATAAAATAATACTAATTTAATAATATTTCAAAACTTAATAACCAAGAAAATTAAAAAATAAATTTATTTGCTGAACAAGTTCAAATAGTTAAGACTCTATGAATGATTATCTATTTTAAATTGTTATGACCTTTTCCTTTATCATAAAATAATTGTTTTGTTCGTACAAGCTTATTCATATTAAAATAATAATAATTTAATAATATTTTAAAAATTAATAAGAGACTTAAAAAATAAATTTGTTTACTGAATCAATTCAAATTGTTAAGATTATTAGAATAATTATCTATTTCAAATCATTTGATCTTTTGTTTAGTCATAAAACAATGGTTTTAGTTCATACAAGCCTATTCATTAATTTATCAACATTTGGAAAATTAATATGAAAGAGATTTAAAAAAAATAAATCTATTTACTGAACAAATTCAAATAAGTAAGTGATTTAAAAAGTGAATATGTTTGTCCAATCGGTTCAAATAATTATGGCCATTTCAATAATTATCTATTTCAAATTGTTATTACTTTTTGTTTGGTCATATGATAATTGTTTTTGATCATACAAGCTTATTTTGAATAAAATAATATTAATTTATTAATCTTCCAAAAATTAGTAAGTAAGAGATTTAAAAAATAAATCTGTTTACCAAACCAGTTCAAATAGTTGTGACTATTTAAGTTGTTGTACACTTCAAATTATTATAACATTTTGTTCTATCATAAAATAATTATTTTTGTTTATACAAGCTTATTCAAAATAAAATAATACTAATCTAATAATATTTCAAAAATTAATAACTAAGAGATTTAAAACTTAAAATTGTTTACTGAACCAATTCAATTAGTTAAGACTATATGAATATTTATCTATTTCAAATCATTATGACCTTTTTTTTGTCATAAAACAATATTTTCAATTCATACTTGCTTATTAAAATAAATTTATTAATATTTCTAAAATTAATAAGTAAGAGATTTTTAAAATAATTTTGTTTACCTAGCTAGTTCAAATAATTATGACTATTTGAACAATTATCTATTTCAAATTGTTATGACCTTTTGTTTTGTCATAAAACAAATGTTTTTGTTCACATAAGTTTGTTTGGAATAACATAAAACTAATCTATTAATATTTCAAAAATTAATAAGAAATTTAAAAAATAAATCTATTTATCAAACTGGTTCAAATTTAGACTATTTAAGCAATTATTTATTTCAAATCATTGTCTTTTTGTTCTATTATAAAATAATAGTTTCTGCTCATACAAGCTTATTTGGATTAAAATAATACAAATTTATTAATATTTTAACAATTAATAAGTAAAAAATGTAAAACAATAAATATGTTTATTGAACTAGATTATACAATCATGACTATTTGAATAATTATCTATTTCAAATTTTTATGACCTTTTCTTTTTGTTGGGAATATTGACTCAAATCCCATAAGAGATTTGTTTGGGATTTGTTTGAGATTTGTTTGAGATTTGTCAGATATTGCTTGATGGACAAGAAGACTTGCAAAAGAAGAATTCCAAGAGAAAGAGGATTCTTAATAGGTAAGTTTGACTCGTAAGAGAATAATTCTAAAAGGAAAGGGATTCTTAATAAGCAAGTTTGACTTACAAGAGAAGAATTCTAAGAGGAGAGGGATTCTTAATGGGCAAGTTTGTATGGTTATAAATATGTGAAGTCTCTACAGGGTTAGGTATGAGAAAAAAGATGTAAGAGAGTTTTAGGGTTTTATGGGATAGACACCCCATAAGAGTATTGAGACTCTACGTCTTATGGGTGTGTATGTTTGTTTATGAGTGGACTAGAGGATACTGAGAGGGTCCACATAGGTATGATGTATGGGAGCATATGGGTATGTATTTGGTTATGTTGAAAGAGTGCACAAGGGTTTAGGTTTGTGTTTGTTTGGGTTGAGAATACTCTATAGGACTAGAGGAGATTGAGAGTGTCTTATGAGTATTGATTGTTGAGTGAGGTTGATGATTTGATGTATGTTTGTAATTCTTTACAACTAGTGGATCTTGTTTCTCATCCGTGGATGTAGGTCAGTTAGATCGAATCACGTTAAATTGTTGTTTCTTGCGTGTTTGATTTATTATTTGATTTCGCTTCCGTTAGTGTGATTGGATTGGAGGCTTTTAGCCTAACACTTTTTTCATAAAAATTTATTTCAATTCATATAAGCTTATTCGAAATAAAATAACATTAAGTTATTAATATTCTAAAAATTATTAATTAAGAGATTTAAAAATAAATCTATTTACTAAACAAATTTAAATAATTATGATTATTTGAACAATTATCTATATGAAATCGCTATAACCTCTTGCTTTGTCATAAAATGATTTTTTTTGTTCATACAAGCTTATTTAGAATAAAATAATACAAATTTATTAATATTAATATAATTAATAAGTAAAAGATTTAAAAGATAAATATGTTTAACGAACAAGTTCAATTGTTATGACTATTTGAAAAATTATTTATTTCAAATTGTTATGACTTTTTGTTTTGTCATAAAACAATTATTTCTATTCATACAAGCTTATTCGGAATAAAATAATATTAATTTATTAATATTTTGATAATTTTAAGTAAAAGATTTAAAAAATAGATATGTTTATCGAACAAGTTCAAATAGTCATGACTATTTGAATAATTATCTATTTCAAATCATTGTGACTTTTTGTTTTGTAATAAAATAATTGTTTCAGTTCATGTAAGCCTATTTGAAATAAAATAATATTAATTGATTAATATTTCAAAAATTAAAGAGTAAGAGAATTAAAAAAATGAATTTGCTTACCGATCAAGTTAAAATAGTTATGACTATCTAAACAATTATCTATTTCAAAACATTATGACATTTTGTTTTGTCATAAAATAATTGGTTCTATTCATGCAAGCATATTTTGAATAAAATAATATAAATTTATTAATATTCTAAAAATTAATAAGTAAAATTTTAGAAAATAAAGCTATTTTTTGAACACGTTCAAATAGTTATAACTATTTAAACAATTATCTATTTCAAATCATTATGACAATTTGTTTTGTCATAAACCAATTGTTTTTGTTCAAACAAGCTTATTTGGAATAAAATATTACTAATTATTAATATTTCAAAATTAATATGTAAAAGATTTAAAAAATAAATTTGTTTACCAAGCGAGTTCAAATAGTTGACTGTTTGAACAATTATAGATTTCAAATCGTTATGATCTTTTGTTTTGTCATAAAACAATTATTTTTATTCATACAAGTTTATTCGGAATAAAATAATACTAATTTATTAACATTCTAAAAACTAATAAGTTGAAGATTTAAAAAATTAATCAGTTTACCAAATAAGTTCAAATAGTCATGTCCATTTGAACTATTATCTATTCCAAATTGTTATGACATTTTGTTTTGTTGTAAAACAGTTGTTTCTATCCATACAAAATTATTTATAATAAAATAATACTAATTTATTACTATTTCAAAAATTAAAGAGATTTAAAAACTAAATCTTTTTATCGAACCAGTTTAAATAGTTATGACTATTTAAAAAATTATCTATCTCAAATCGTTATGATCTTTGTTTTGTCCTAAAACATTTGTTTTTGTTCATGCAAGCTTATTTAGAGTAAAATATTACTAAGTTAATAATATTCTAAAAATTAATAAGTTAGGATTTAAAAAATAAATGTGTTTACAGATCTAGTTCAAATAGTTAAGACATTAGAATAATTATCTATTTCAAATTATTTTGACCTTTTGTTTAGTCATAAAATAATTGTTTTAGTTCATACATGCTTATTCGAAATAAATAATACTAATTTATTAACATTTAGAAAATTAATACGCAAGTAAAAAAAAATAAAACTATTTACTGAACAAGGTTAAATAGTTATGACTATTTGAATAATTATCTATCTAAAATCATTATGATCTTTTATTTTATCATAAAACAATTGTTTCAGATCTTAAAAGCTTATTCCAAATTAAATAATATTACTTTATTAATATTTTCAAAATTGATAAGTTAAAATTTTAAAACATAAATTAGTTTATCGAATCAGTTAAAATAATTATGGCCATTTGAACATTTATATATTTCAAATCATTATGAACTTTTGTTTTGTCATAAAACAATTATTTTTCATCATACTAGCCTATTCATAACATAATAATATTAATTTATTAATATTTCAAAAATTAATAAGTGAGGGATTTAAAAAATAAATCTATTTATTGAACCAATTTAAATAGATATGACTATTTGTATTTCAATTTCTTATAACCTTTTGTTCTCTCATAAAACAATTATTTATGTTCATGCAAGTTTATTTGAAATAAAATAATACTAATGTAATAACATTCAGAAAATTAATTTAAAAATAATTAATACATTTAAAAAATAAATTTGTTTGCTAAACCAGCTCACATAGCTAAGGCTATATAAACAATTCTTTATTTTAAATTGTTATGACATTTTGTTTTATTGTAAAATAATTTTTTTAGTTCTTACTAACTTATTCAAAATAAAATAAAATAAATTTATTAATATTTCAAAAATTAATCAATAAGAGATTTAATAAATAATTATATTTACTGAACCAGTTGAAATAATTATGACTATTTGAACAATTATTTATTTCAAATCATTATGATCTTTCGTTTTGTCATAAAACAAATGTTTTTGATCAAATAAGTTTGTTTGAAATAAAATAATATTAATTTATTAATATTTTGAAAATTAATAAGAGAATTAAAAAATAAATCTATTTACTAATCCAGTTCAATTAGTTATAACTGTTTGAATAATTATTTATTTCAAATCGTTATGACTATTTGTTTTGTCATAAAACATTTGTTTTTGTTGATATAGTCTTATTCAAAATAAAATAATGCTAATTTATTAATATTCTAAAAATTAATAAGTAATGGATTTAAAAAAAGAATTTGTTAGCCTAACCAGTGTAAATAGTTATGACTATTTGCACAATTATCTATTTCAAATCGTTATAACCATTTGTTTTATCACAAAATAATTGTTTCTATTCATACAAGGTTATTTGAAATAACATAATTCTAATTTATTACTATTCTGAAAATTAATAAGAGATTTAAAAAATGAATCTATTTACCGAACAAGTTCAAATAGTTATAATTATTTGAACAATTATATATTTCAAATCACTATAACCTTTTGTTTTGTCATAAAACAATATATTCTATTCATAAAAGCTTATTTCAAATAAAATAATACAAATTTGTTAATATTCAAAAAATTAATAAGTAAAAAATTTTAAAAATTATTTATTTGAACAATTATTTATTTAAATTGTTATGACTTTTTCTTTTGTCATAAAATAATTGTTTATGTTCATACAAGCTTATTGGGATTAAAATAATATTAATTTATTAATATTTAGACAATTAATAAGTAAAATTTTTAAAAATAAATATGTTTACCAAACAAGTCCAAATAGTCATATCTATTTGAATAACTATTTACTTCAAATCGTTATGACCTTTTGTTTCATTATAAAACAATTATATAAGTTCTTATAGGCTTATTTGAAATAAAATAATACTAATTTATTAATATTCTAAAAATTAATGATTAAGAGATTTAAAAAATAAATCTGTTTACCGAACAAGTTTCAATAGTAACGACTATTTAGACAATTATCTATTTCAAATCGTTATGACCTTTTGTTTTGTCATAAAACAATTGTTTCTGTTCATACAAGCTTATTTTGAATAAAATAATATAAATTTATTAACATTCCAAAATTTATTAAGTAGAAATTTAAAAAATAAATCTGTTTTCTGAACACATTCAAATAGTTATAACTATTAGAATAATTATCTATTTCACATATTTATGACCTTTTGTTTTGTCATAAACTGATTGTTTCTATCCATATAAGCTTATTCAAAATAAAATAATATTAATTTATTAAGATTCCAAAAATTAATATGTAAAAGATTTAAGAAATAAATTTGTTTTACCAAGTAAGCTCAAATAGTTATGACTGTTTGATCAATTATTTATTTCAAATAGTTATGATCTTTTTAGTATTATTTTATTTTTAATAAAATTGTATGAATAGAAACAATTGTTTTATGACAAACAAAAGATCATAACAATTTGAAATAAATAATTGTTCAAATAGTCAAAACTAGTTGAACTCGCTCAATAAATAGATTGAAATCTTTTACTTATTAATTTTTGAATTTTAATAAATTAGTATTATTTTATTTCGAATAAGCTTTTATGAATAGAAAAATTGGTTTATAACAAAACAAAAGATCATAACGATTTGCAATAAATAATTGATCAAATTGTTATAACTATTTAAATGTGTTCAGAAAACATATTTATTTTTAAAATTTTTACTTATTAAATTTTGGATTATTAATAAATTTATATTATTTTATTCGAAATAAGCTTACATTAATAGAATCAATTGTTTTATGACAAAACAAAATGTCATAATGTTTTAAAATAGATAATTATTCAAATAGTATTACTATTTAAACATCTTCAGTAAATAGATTTATTTTTTAATGCTCTTACTCATTAATTTTTGGAATATTAATAAATTAGTATTATTTTATTTCAAATAAGCTTATATGAATACAAACAATTGTTTTATTACAAAGCAAAAGGTCACAATAATTTGAAATAGATAGTTATTCAAATAGTCATGACTATTTTAACTTGTTAGTAAACATATTTATTTTATAAATATTTTACTCATTATTTGTAGAAATATTAATATTATTTTAATCCAAATAAGCTTGTATGAATAGAAACAATCGTTTTATGACAAAACAAAAAATCATAACATTTTAAAATAAATAATTGTTTAAATAGCCATAAAGACTTGAACTTTTTCGGTAAACATATATATTTTTTTAAATCTTTTACTTATTAATTATCTTAATGTTAATAAATTTATATTATTTTATTTGAAATAAGGTTGTATGAACAAAAAAAAAAAATTCATCACAAAACAAAAGGCTATAGCAATTTCAAATAAATAACTGCACAAATAGCCATAATTATTTAAACTTGCTTGGTAAACAAATTCAGTTTTTAATCTCTTAATTATTAATTTTTAGAATGTTAATAACTTAGTATTTTATTTTGAATAAATTTATATTAATTGAAATAATTTTTTTATAACAAAACAAAAGGTTATAATGAATTGAAATATATATTTATTCAAATAGTTATGAGAATTTGATCTAGTTCGATAAGAATATTTATTTTTAAAATTTTTTACTTATTAATTGTTGAAATTTAATAAATTAATATTATTTTAATCCAAATAAGCTTGTATGAACATAAATTATTATTTTATAACAAAATAAAAAGTCATAACAATTTGAAATAAATAATTACCCAAATAGTCATAATTATTTGAATTGGTTTGATAAACATATTTAATTTTTAAATCTCATATTAATTTTGAAATATTAATAGATTAGTATTTTTTTTATTTTTAAAAAAGTTATATAAACAAAACATTTGTTTTATAACAAAACAAAAGGTTATAATGATTTGAAATAGATAATTGTTTAAATAGTCATAATTATTCGAACCGGTTAGGCAAACAAAATTATTTTTTAAATCTCTTATATATTAATTTTTGAAATATTAACAAATTAATTTTATTTTATTTCGAATAAGTTAATATAAATTGAAAATATTGTTTTATGATAAAACAAAAATAATTTGAAATAGATAATTGTTCATATAGTCCTAACTATTTGAACTAGTTTAGCAAACAAATTTATTTTTTAAATCTCTTAGTTATTAATTTTCAAAATATTATTATATTAGTATTATTTTATTTCGAATAATCTTGTATGAATAGAAATAATTTTTTTATGACAGAACAAAATATTATAACGATTTGAAGTATACAATTATTCAAATAACTATTTAAACTAGTTCAGTAAATAGATTTATTTTTTAAATCTCTTAATAATTTTTGATTGATTAATAAATTAGTATCACTTTATCCCAAATGAACTTGTACGATCAAAAACAATTGTTATATTACTAAACAAAAGATAATAACAATATGAAATAGATAATTATTTAAATGGACATATTTATTTGAATTAATTTGGTAAACAGATTCACTTTTTAAATCACTTTATTATTAATTTTTGAAATATTAAAAAATCTATATTATTTTATTTTGAATAAGCTTGTATGAACTAAAATAATTGTTTTGTGACAAAACAAAAGGTCATAACAATTTTCAATAAACAATTGTTCAAATAGTCATAACTATTTAAATTTGTTTGGTAAAAAATTTTATATTTTTAAACTCTTGCTTATTAATTTTTGAAATATTAAGATATTAGTATTATTTATTTTGGATAAGCTTTTATGAACTAAAGCAATTGTTTTATGTCAAAACAAAAAGTCATAATGATTTTAAATAAATAATTGTTCAAATAGTCATAACTATTTGAATTTGTTCGATAAATAGATTTATTTTTTCAAATGTTTTGCTTATTAATTTTTTGAATGTTAATAAATTTGGATTATTTTATTTTGAATAAGCTGATAAGATATGAAACAAATAATTTATGACTAAACAAAAGGTCAGAACGATTAGAAATAATAATTATTCTAATAATTTTAACTATTTCAATTGGTTTGGCAAATATATTTATTTTTTAAATCTCTTACTTATTAATTTTTTAAATGTTAATAAAGGAGTTTTATTTTATTCTGAATAATCTTGCATGATTGAATAATTGTTTCATAACTAAACAAAACGTTAATCTGATTTTAAATAGATAATTATTCTAATAATCTTAATTATTTGAACTAGTTCAGTAAACATGTATATTTTTTAAATTTGTTACTTATTAATTTTTGAAATATTAATAAATTAGTATTATTTTATTTCAAATAAGCTTGTATGATTAAAAAAAATTGTTTTCTGACAAAACAAAAGGTCATAATGATTTGAAATAGATAGTCGTTCAAATGACTATAATTATTTTAATTTATTTGGTAAATAGATTTATTTTTTGAATTTCTTACTTAGTATTTTAGGAAATATTGATAAACTAATATTATTTTATTCCATCTAAGCTTATATTAACTGAAACAATTATTTTATGACAACTTAAAAGGTTATAATGATTTTAAATAGATAATTTTTTAAATGGTAATAAATATTTGAACTTATTTGGTAAACAGATTTATTTTTTTATATCTCTTTCTTATTAATTTTTTTATTGTTAATAAATTATTATTAATTTATTTTGAATAGGCTTGTATGAACTAAAACAATTATTTTATGACTAAACAAAATGTCAAAACAATTTCAAAAAGATAATTATTCTAATAGTCTTAACCATTTGAATTGATTCAGAAACAAATTTATTTTTTAAATCTTTTACTTATTAATTTTTAAAATATTATTAAATTAGTATTATTTTAATCATAATAAGCTTGTATAAACAAATCAATTGTTTTACAACAATGGAAAAGGTCATAATGATTTGAAATAGATAATCATTCATATAATCTTAATTATTTGAACTGGTTTGGTAATTAGATTTATTTTTTAATTTTCTTAGTTATTAAATTTCAAAATATTATGAAATTAGTATTATTTTATTTTAAATAAAATAGTATGAACAAAACCAATTGTTTGATGACAAAATAAAATGTTATAATGATTTTGAAATAGATAATTATTCAAATAGTCAAAACTATTCACACATTCATTTTTTAAATATCTTAATTATTAATTTTTAGAATATTAATAACTTAGTATTAATTTATTTTGAATATGCTTATATGAACCGAAATGATTTTTTTATGACAAAAGAAAATGTCATAACAATTTGAAATAGATAATTATTCAAATAATCATGATTATTTGATCTAGTAATGTAAGCATATTTATTTTTAAAATTTTTTACTTATTAATTGTTAAAATATTAATAAATTGGTATTATTTTCATCCGAATAAGCTTGTATGAACAAAAACTATTGTTTTATAATAAAACAAAAAGTCATAACAATTTTCAATAAATAATTGCTCAAATAGTCATAACTATTTGAACTAGTTTGATAAACAAATTTATTTTTTAAATCTCTTATTAATTTTTGAAATATCAATAGATTAGTATTCTTTTATTCCGAACAAACTTATATAAATAAAAACATTTGTTTTATGACAAAACAAAAGGTGATAGCAATTTGAAAAAGATAATTGTTCAAATAGTCATAATTATTTGAATCGGTTAGGTAAACAGAATTATTTTTTAAATCTCATACATATTAATTTTTTAATATGAATTGATTCATTTTATTTTATTATGAATAAGCTAGTATGAATTGAAAAAACTGTTTTATAACAAAACAAAAATGATTTGAAATAGATAACAGTTCATATATTCTTAACTATTTGAACTATAGATTTAAACAAATTTATTTTTTAAATCTCTCAGTTATTAATTTATGAAATATTTTTACATTAGTATTATTTTATTTAGAATAAGCTTATATGAACAGAAATATTTATTTTATGACAAAACAAAAGGTTATAACTATTTGAAGTGTATAATTATTTAAATAGTCATAACTATTCAAACTGATTTGGTAAATAAATTTATTTTTTAAACTCTTGCTTATTAATTTTTGAGAGATTAATAAATTACTATTATTTTATTCCCAATAAACTTGTATAATAAAAGCAAAATTGTTATATGACCAAACAAAAGGTAATAAGATTTCAAATAAATAATTGTTAAAATGGCCATAATTATTTGAACTAATTTGGTAAACATGTTTAATTTTTAAATCACTTATTAATTTTTGGAATATTAATAAATTAGTATTATTTTATTTTTAATAAGCTTGTATAAATTGAAACAATTGTTTTATGACAAAACAAAAGGTCATAATGATTTTAAATCGACAATTGTTCAAATAGTCATAACTATTTGAATTTGTTTAGTAAACTAATGTATTTTTTTAAACTCTTGCTTATTAATTTTTGAAATATTATGAAATTTGTATTATTTTATTTTGGATAAGCTTTTATGAATTGAACCAATTGTTTTATATCAAAACAAAAAAGGTCATAATGATTTTAAATAAATAATTGTTTAAATAGTCATCATTATTTAAACTTGTTCAATAAACAGATTTATTTATTCAAATCATTTCCTTATTAAATTTTCAAATGTTAATAAATTTTGATTATTGTATTTTGAATAAGATTGTAAGATATAAAACAAATATTTTCTAACTAAACAAAAGGTCAGAACGATTTAAATTATAAATTATTCTAATAGTTTTAGCTATTTAAATTAGTTCAACAAACACATTTTTTTTAAATCTCTTATTAATTTTTGGAATATTATTAAATTAGTATTATTTTTAAGCAAATAAGCTTTATGATAAAAAAATTATTTTATGACAAAACAAAGATCTTAACAATTTGAGATTGAGAATTGCACAAATAATCATAATTATTTGAATTGGTTTGGTAAACAAATTTATTTTTTTTAACTCTCTTATTTATTAATTTTTGAAATATTAATAAATTAGTATTATTTTTTTCGAATAAGCTTGTAGGATTATAAACAATTGTTTTATGACAAAATAGAAGGTTATACTGATTTGAAATAGATAATCATTCCTATAGTCTTACTATTTGAAATAGTTTGGCAATTAGATTTATTTTTTAATTTTCTTGGTTATTAAGTGTTAGAATATTATTAAATTATTCTGAATAAAATAGTATGAATAGAACCAATTGTTTGATGACAAAATAAAATGTTATCATGAATTGAAATAGATAATTATTCAAATACTCAAAACTATTCGAAATAATTTGGTAACAGTTTTACTTTTTAAATCTTTTACTGATTAATTTTCTAAATATTAATAAAAGGTTAGAATGATTTGAAATAGATAATTATTCTAACAGTCTTAACTATTTGAACTGGTTCGGCAAATACATTTATTTTTTAAATATTTCACTAATTTTTGGAATATTATTAAATTAGTATTATTTTTAACCGAATAAGCTTGAATGATTGGAAACAATTGTTTTATGAGAAAACAAAGATCATAATGATTGGAGATTGATATTTGTTCAAATAGTCAAAACTATTTGAATTAGTTCAAAAAACAACTTAAGTTTTAAATCTCTTGCCTATTAATTTTTGAAATATTAATAAAGTAGAATTATTTTACTTTGAATAATTTTTTATGAAATGAAACAATTGTTTTATGATAAAACAAAAGGTCATAACAACTTTAAATAGATAATTATTCAAATAGTCAAATCTATTTGAACTTATTTGATAAATAGATTTATTTTATTTAAATCTCTTTCTCATTAATTTTTTGAATGTTAATAAATTACTATTATTTTATTCTAAATAAGCTTGTATGAACTGAAATAATTATTTTATGACTAAACAAAAGGTAAAAATAATTTGAAATAGATAATTATTCTAATCATCTTAACTATTTAAATTGGTTCAACAAACACATTTATTTTTCAAAGCTCTTATTAATTTTTAGAATATTATTAATTTAGCAATATTTTACTTCAAATAAGTTTGTATGAACAAAAGCAATTGTTTTATTACAAAACAAAGATTATAATGATTTGAAATAGATAATTGTTCAAATAGTCATAAGTATTTGAAGTGGTTCGATAAATAGATTTAATTCTTAAATCTCTTATTAATTTTTGAAATATTAATAAATTAGTATTATTTTATTTTGAATAATTTTGTGTGAATGGAAACAATCATTTTAAGACAAAACAAAATGTCATAATGATTTGAAATAGATAATAATTCAAATAGACATGACTATTTGAACTTGCTTAGTAAACAGATTTATTTTTTAAATCTCTAAGTTTTTAATTTTAGAATATTAATAAATTAGAATTATTTTATTTCAAATAAAATTGTATGAATAGAAACAATTATTTTATGACAAAACAAAAGATCAAAATGATTTGAAATAAATAATTATTCGAAGGGTCATAACTATTCGAACTCACTTGGTAAACAAACTTATTTTTTAAATCTTTTACTTATTAATTTTTGGAATTTTAATAAATTAGTATTATTTTATTCTGAATAAGCTTTTATAAACAAAAATAATTGGTTTATGACAAAGCAAAATGTCATAACAATTTCAAATAGATAATTGTTCAAATAATCATAACTATTTGAACATGTTTAGAAAACATATTTGTTTTTTAAATTTTACTTATTAATTGTTCGAATATTAATAAATTTATATTATTTTATTTGAAATAAGTTTGCATGAATAGAACCAATTATTTTATGGCAAAACAAAAGGTCATAATATTTTGACACAGATAATTATTCAGATAGTCATAACTATTTGAACATGTGCGACAAATAGATTAATCTTTTAATTCTCTTTCTCATTAATTTTTAGAATATTAATAAATTAGTATTATTTTATTTCAAATAAACTTATATGAACTGAAACAATTGTTTTATTACAAAAAAATGGTCACAATGATTTGAAATAATTAATTATTCAAACACTTATGACCATTTGAACTTGTTCGATAAACATATTTATTTTTGAAATCTTTTACTTATTATTTGTTAAAATATTAATAAATTAATATTTTTTAATCCGAATAAGCTTGTATGAATAGAAACAATTATTTTATGACAAAACAAAAAGTCATAACAATTTGAAATAAATAATTGCTCAAATAGTCATAAAGATTTGAATTTGTTTGGTATTCTATTTACTTGTTAGATCTATTACTTATTAATTGCCTTAATATTAATAAATTTGTATTATTTTATTCAAAATAAGTTTGTATGAATAGAAAAAAAAATCATTTTATGACAAAACAAAAGGCTATAACGATTTCAAATAGATAATTGTTCAAATAGTCATAATTATTTAAAATTGTTTGTTAAATAGATTCATTTTTTAAATCTTTTAATTATTAATTTTCAAAATATTGATAACTTAGTATTATTTTATTTTGTATAAGTTTATATGAACCAAAATGATTTTTTTATGTTAAAACAAAAGGTCATAATGATTTGACATAGATAATTATTAAAATAGTCATAACTATTTAATCTAGTTTGGTAAGCATATTTATGTTTTAAATTTTTTACTTATTAATTGTTGAAATATTAATAAATTGGTATTATTTTAATCCGAATAAGCTTGTATGAACAAAAACTATTATTTTATAATAGAATAAAAAGTTATAACAATTTGAAATAAATAATTACTTAAATAGTCATAACTATCTGAATTGGTTTGATAAATATTAATAAATTAGTATTATTTTATTTTGAACAAACTTATATTAACAAAAAAAATTGTTCTATTACAAGATAAAATAATAATGATTTGAAATAGATAATTGTTCAAATTGTTATGCCCCAACAACATTCTATACACTCATGACTAAGGTACTTCAGTTGTTTCTTAATCGCTTTGTTGTGGTTTATCTTGATGACATTATGATTTACAGCCAGACATTGGGAGAGCATGTAGACCACTTGAGATAGGTGTTCAAGGTGTTGCAAGCACACAAGCTGTATGTCAAGAGGGAGAAATGCTTATTTGCCCAGTAGGAGATCCCATTCTTAGGCCAAATAGTGGGAGGTGGCAAAATACGCATGGATGAAGGCAAGGTGCACACCATCCTAGAGTGGGAACTACCAGCGAAGGTCACTAAATTAAGGTTATTCCTTGGGCTGGTCAACTACTACAGGCATTTTATCAGTGGTCACTCAGCCATACCCATGCCTTGATTGACTTGCTCAAGAAAAAAGAGAGTATGAGAATGAAGCATAAGGTGCTAGGAAGCCTTTGATCGGTTGTAGCAGACTATGATCGAAAAGCTAGTCTTGGCCTTCCCAAACCATGCCAAGCCATATGAGGTGCATACAAATGCATCAAACTAGCAATAAGGGGCATGTTAATGTAAGAGGGTCATCCGATCATGTTTGAAAGCATAAAGTTTAATAAGATTGAGTACAGGTACACAATTCAAGAGAAAGAGATGAAGTAGTGGTGCACTACTTGCACACTTGGCGGCGTTACCTATTAGGGTCGAGGTTTTATGGTCATAACGGATAATGTGGCAAATAGCTACTTCTAGTTAAGAAACTATATCCCAAAGAAGCCCATTGTAGGATTTTCTTGTGGAATTTGATTTCAGGTTAGAGTACAAGCTAGGACAGGTGAACATGGTGACTGATGCCTTGAGTAGAAAGGTGAACCTTGTTGCCATTAGCCAATTAAAGGAGTTTTTGATGTCGCACATAAAGGAAGGGCTTGTGCATGATCCTATAGCCAAGGCTCTTATTGAGTATGCCCAGCAAGGTAAAACTAGGTGGTTTTGGTTGCAGGATGGCTTGTTGTACACCAAGGGTAGTAGGCTATTTGTGTCGCAACAAGGAAAACTCCACAAGGAAGTTTTGCTAAGGGACACCCAAGAGTGAGTCACATCTTGGCTTTGCTAAAGGATCAGTACTACTGGTTGCATATGAGGGACGATGTGGAGGCCTATGTGAAAACTTATCTTGTGTGCTAGCAGGACAAGGTAGAGTTCAAGAAACCATGTAGTCTCTTGGAGCCTCTGCCAGTGCCAGAGCGATCATAGAAGAGCATCACTTTGGACTTTAGTGTTAGTCTACCCAAGTCAAAGGGGTTCAAAAGCATCATAGTAGTGGTGAACAGGTTTTCCAATTATGGGATTTTCATTCTAGCAACCAAGGAGTGCCTGCCCAATGAGGTAGCTCGATTGTTCCTAAAAAATATGGTAAAGTACTAGGGAGTACCAAAGACTATTGTTAGTGATCGAGATAGCCATTTTACGAGCAAGTTTTGGACTAAGTTGTTTAAGCTGTTAGGGCCAAACTTGAACTTTTCCACCAGCATACATCCACAGACTGATGGGCAGGCTAAGGTATGAATGGACTATTAGAGGTCTACCTTAGGCACTATGTGAATGCCATGCAAAAAGACTAGCCAAAGCTATTAGATGTTACCTAATTTTCTTATAACTTACAAAGAAGTGAAGTAACGAACCAGAGTCCATTTGAGATTGTGACAGGTTAGCAATCACTAACAACCGGTTCAATTGCTATAGGTTATACAGGGTTGAATCCAGCAGTATACAAGTTTGCCAAGGCTTGGCAGGAATAAGCTGACTTGGCCAAAGTCTGTCTCCACAAAGTTGTGAAAAGAGTGAAGAAGTGGGCAAACCAAAATAGGAGGGATATGTAGCTCCAAGTAAGAGACTTGATGTTGGTGAAGCTATATCCCATTGTACACCATAGGGGGCTACACAAAGGCCTAGTCTGAAGGTATGATGGACTTTTCAGAGTTCTCAAATGGGTAGGCAAGTTTTCTTACAAGTTGGATATCCCACCCAAGTTGAGGTACATCGGATGTTCCATTTTAGCATGCTCAAGTTGTTCAATGAAGATAAGAGAGATCCAGGATAGGCAGAGTCAAAGTGTGCACCATTGGGAGCAAGCGCCTCATATGAAAGAGAGGTCTACAACATTATAGCTAACTGGGAAGTGAGGTAGAAGAACTATTAACCAAGACAAGAGTACTTGTGCGTTAGAAGAGACTTTTAAATAGTAAGGTGAGCTGGGAGCCAACAAAAAACTTATGGTAGTTTCTGGACTAGATCAGGCAGTTCCATGTAGAAGATACAACAAGGGCATTGCATAATTAGGTGGGGGAGAATGTCATGCCTTGGGAGGGTGCATTAGGCACACAAGCTTGAGCACCAAAGGTTAAGGCTTGTACGCTAGGGACATTGGTAGGGGTTTGCACACTAAGCCTTAGAAAGGAGTCAAAACCATCCACACAGCATACAGCTTGCCCGTACAGCCAAGGCCAGACCTGTAAGATGCTCGTACCACATCCAAGAGGGCCCAAAAGAGTAAGTGCACTCCAGGATCTTCCAAAAGCAACCAAGATCGGCATGAGCCTTCAATAGGATCTGGTTGACCCTAAAAATGAAGAGAAGACTTCTGTATTAATGTGTATTCTATGTAATCCCTGATTTTTAAGAGATATTGTAATATTATGATTCTAGGGTTTAGCCATAAGTTTAGTTAGGGGTTTCAACTATAAATAGAAGGTTGCCCCACCCTCTTTTGTACATCATCAAACACTTTGCTTTTTTAATATATAGTGCATATTCTACCAATTCTATTGTTTTTTTATTTTTTTAAACTTGTGCATTCTATCTTTTTAATTGTTCTAGTGCTCGCACGCTTGTGTTTTAGGTTGACTTCGGCTAGAAAAAGGTAATTCCAAGCCTAAGGCCATATAGATTCTGAGTCTTAGGTCAGGGCTCATGACATAGCCACTTACCTTGACCACTATCAGCTTATGTTGGCCTTTGGTATAAGCACGTACCTTGATCAGCATTAAAAAAAGATGGCTTTTAATGTAAGTAGTTACCTTGTACACCATCAACATATGCTAGCCCTTACTGCAAGCACTTGCTTTGAACACCATCGACACATGTTGGGCCTTGGTGTGGGCATATGCTTCAACCACCACAGGCACTTACAAACCCTTGGTGTGGGATATGCTTATTTGAAAAAAGTATCCCCATTTTAGATACTTTAATGTCTACTGCTATTATATTTGTAAAATCTATTATGCTCTTTAAGGGGTGGTTGTTTGGGCACTTTTTTTCCCCCACGAGAGGAGTAGGTGTGATGATGGGCCTCTCATTATGTACAACCATGGCAACATCCCTAGGGTAAAATCTAGGCCATTCATGCCTTCTGGCCATGTAGTCTAGAGATTGGTTGCACTAATGACCCATAGAAGCCCATGGCCTAGGCTGATTATTGTGCACTCGAAAAAGGCCAAGCTCAAGTTCGTGCCTACAGTTGATGTTGCCAATACCCCAAGACCAAGTCCTTAAATCAAGCAACAGCTCCTTCGGGTTATGCAAGTAGAAGCTATGGCTACGAGCTTGCTCTGGCAAAGTATCTTATGTATTTGGTGGTCTCATGGTCCCTTCTTGTCGACCCCAAAAAATGCTTTAACTTGGCCAAACTCATGCAAGCAGCTGATACCTCCTAAGACCCTAAGAATAAGTCTCTTAATCGAGCAAGATCCAATTTGGATGGTGACAGTAGAGTTTACATATGCAATCCCAACCAGATCCAACATTGGTGGTGTTGTGCCATTATTGCTTGTTGGATGGCAGAGACAGTCTGTGGCCCTTGCTTATGTTTTCCCCATGCCAAACGATTGTGGCGTGACCTCATGCATCATTTCCTTCACTTGCTTATCAAGTCATTGATTGGGTGGGTTGTGGATCGGTGTGTGTGGATGCTACCACTTGTAAGCAATGGGCATATGAGTGATGTGCGTGTTGACAGGCTCTATGCTCAATACATCGAACTATCAACCCATCATCCTTTTCAATCTTACCCTATGTGGTTATTGTACCCTAAGGATGTGATCAGGATCCTGTGTTGCATACCTAAATTGATGGAAATCAGATGTCTTGCATTCCCTCATCCGTTTTGTGTCATTAAAGGCTACGGGTCAAACTTTAATTGTGCCCCATGTCCAAAGTGTGCCACCCAAACCCCTATGGCCATATTGATGCACTAGAGTTTGATCATGCTTTTAGATGTGGAATGTTTTGTAGGTCTGAGCCCTCAGCCCTTTTTTGTTTGCTGCTATGCATTTTACATGCTTAACATGCACGATGCTTGTGCTTTGTGTTGGCTCTCTTTGTACCTTAGTTAGTGTATTGAGGCCCATGCAGTGCCAACATCCCAAAGGAATGCTACCTGGTTGATCCTGCTAGTGGTCATATACTTGTCTCAAAGATTAAACCATGCATGTATAAGTATGAACTAATTCAAACTATGAAACTGCAAATGGCTCATTAAATCAGTTATAATTTTTTAGATGGTATCTAGCATTCAGATAACTATAATAATTTGAGAGCTAATACATACAACAAACCCTGAATTCTTAATAGGATGCATTTGTTAGATAAAAGGTCAATGCGGGCTTTGCCTATTGCTTTGATGATTCATGATAACTTGATGGATCACACAACCTTTGTGTCGACGACACATCATTCAAATTTGCCCTATCAACTTTTGATGGTAGGATAATTGCCTACTATGGTGGTGTTAGGTAGCTAAGAATTAGGATTCAATTTTGGAGAGAAAGCCTAAGAAATGACTATCACATCCAAGGAAGGTAGTAGATGTGCAAATTATCCAATCCTAGCACAAAGACGTAGTGACAATAAATAACAATACCAGGCTTTATGAGTTTGGTAATTAGAATGAGTACAATCTAAATCCCTTAACGATGATCCACAAGTCTGGTGCTAGCAACTGTGGTAATTCTAGCTTCAATAACGTATATTTATGTTGTTGCAGTTAAAAAGTTCATAGTTGGAACTACGGTTGGGCTATCTGGTCTACCTTATGGTGAGCACCAGTCTATTGGTCCCTACTATTGGTGATGCACTTTAGGCCTTATAGCTTGGTCATTCCTCCAATGCTATTACTTTGAAAAAATTAAAGTGCTCAAAGTAGGCCTATGCTTGTATACAATAGCATGGGATAACATTATTGGATTTTGATCCTATTGTGTTGGCCTTTAGGATCATAGTAATGATTAACAGGGATAGTTAGAGGCATTCATATTTTATAGTTAGAGGTGAAATTCTTGGATTTATGAAAGATGAACAACTGCGGAAGCATTTGCCAAGGAAGTTTTCATTGATAAAGAATGAAGTTAGGGGCTTGAAGATGATCAGATATTGTCCTAATCTCAACGATAAATGATGCCAAGCAGGGATTAATGGATTTACTTTTAGGACTCCACCTTCACCTTATGAGAAATCAAAGTCTTTGGGTTTTGGGAGGAGTATGGTCACAAGGTTGAAACTTAAAGTAATTGATGGAAGGGCACCATCAAGAGTGGAGCCTGAGGCTTAATTTGACTTAACATAGGGAAACTTACAAGGTCTAGACACAGTAAGGATTGACAGACTGAGAGCTCTTTATTGATTCCATGGGTGATGGTGTATGGCCATTCTTAGTTGGTGGACTGATTTGTCTGGTTAATTTTATTAACGAATGAGACCTCAGCCTGTTAACTAGCTAAACGGAGGTGATCCTTTGTGGGTAGCTTCTTAAAGGGACTATGGTAGCTTAGGCCAAGAAAGTTTGAGGCAATAACAACTTTGTGATACCCTTAGATTTTTTGGGCTGCACACTTGCTACATTAATGTATTCAACAAGTATATAGCCTTGATTGATAGGACTGAGTTAATCTTTGAAATTTCATCATGATGGGAATAGATCATTGCAATTATTGGTCTTCAACAAGAATATCCTAATAACCATAAGTCATCAGCTTGAGTTTACTATGTCCCTACTTTTTGTATACATTATCCATCACTCCTATTGATTGAATGGTCCGATTAAGTGTTCGGATCATGACAATGTTGATGGTTTGTTGCCCACAACATCATAAGAAGTCCACTAAACCTTATCATTTAGAAGAAGGAGAAGTTGAAACAAGATTTTTGTAAGTGAACCTGTAGAAGGATAATTGTCAAAACTAACTCAATGAACAACCCACGAATGCATTAATGAAACACCGAGGGGGCGAGGGTGACTCCATGCCCTAAGCCCTTTCTAGCCTTAGTCGTGCACAATGATTACTTCATTTTGCCTTTAAGGTGGACAAAACGATTAGTATCATCACCTGCGGCCGAATAATGAACCCCCAACGTGAATCATACCATGAAACTAGAATGAAAAAGAGTGCATATGCCATCGTCATTTCATTTGTGGTACATGTGCAGGTGGCACCATGGTTTCTTTTGTCATGAAAAACCAAAATGACTCTTTGTAATAGATATATTGGCTCTCGTATTGATGAAGAACATAGCAAAATGTGATACTTGGTATGAATTGCAGAATCCCATAAACCATCGAGTCTTTGAATGTAAGTTGCACCTAAAGCCATTAGGCCAAGGGCATGCCTGCCTAGCAGTCATGCATCATCGCCCCCCAACCCTCACCCATTCAGCTCTGGGTGAAAGGGTGAAAGATGGCCTTCCATGATTTCATCAATCATGGTTGGCCCAAAAGTGAGTCCTTAACAACAACACTGTGATTGTTGACGGTAAAGCTCATTGTGTGCCTTATCTCTAGTAACGCACGCTTGTTGTCTGTACTGACCTCATCGTACCCCTTGCATTGCTCGGTCAATGCTCTCATCATGACCTTAGGTTAAGAAAGATTACTCGTTGAGTTTAAGCATTTCAATAAGCAGAGGAAAAGAAACTTACCAACATTCTGCTAGTAATAATGAGCAAATCAAAAAAAGCCTAGCTTGAGAATCGGGTTGCCTTAGCATCCAAATTTCAGTATTAAGAAGCATCCTCAACGATGGAATAGGCCTAAGTCCTCTGAAAAGGGTGTCAAAGAAGGTGCAAGCCCCATTATGCCTAGACCTTATCATATCATAAGGTGTTGTGTACAAGTTGGGTTGTTTGGAAATGCAGCCCCAATTAAGTGGTAAATTCTATCCAAGGCTGAATATGGGCGAGAGATCGATAATGAACAAGTACAATAAGGGAGATGAAAAGAACTTTGAAAAGAGAGTCAAAGAATGCTTGAAATTGTTAAAAGGGAAGCAGATAAGGGCTAGCGATGCACCCCAATTAGATGTGGTGTGCTGACAATCGATCCTTCGATTGACTTAGGGCATAGACTGACACAGGTCATAATGGCAGCCTAAGCTTGATTTTTCGATATGCCCATGGAGACATTGTTGCCATGATCATGGAATGTACCATCCACCATCTAAATGTACCTCGACATCTACATGCTTTTGGTGTTAGCCTACGGGCTTCCTATCTGACTCATCTTGAAACATGGACCAAGGGGTCTGACATGTGTGCGAGTCAATGGTTTAGGAAACCTATAAGGCATAAGAAAGCTAATTGATGGGATCCCTCACGAGTGCACCACCAATCGACCTTGATCTTTAAAAAAGGGTTCTAGTGCCAGTATGCCTGTTGGAGCTTGAAAGATGATAGGCTATGCCTAAAAAAGGTGAAGCTAAAGGAAACTCTAATGGAGGCCCGTATTGATACTAACATGCAAACCATTCATTTGACTTAGGTATAAGGGTGAAAGACTAATCGAATTGTCTAGTACCTGGTTCTTTTTGAAGTTTCCCTTAAGATAGTTGGAGCCCTTAGCGAGTTTTATTCAATAAAGCTAATGATTAGAGGCATTAGGGGCTTAATGGCCTTGACCTATTCTTAAACTTTAAATAGGTAGGATGGCACAATTGCTTCATTAAGCCATGCCATGGAATCAAGAGCTCCAATCGGCCATTTTTGGTTAGCAGAATTAGCAATGTAGGATATGTTGACAGTCAGGTTATGGTGCTCGACTACATGCTAACCTAGAACCTAAAAAGGGTGGCGATCGATTAAATAGTAAGACAGTGGTCATGAAAGTCAAAATCCACTAAGGAGTGTATAACAACTCACTTGTCAAATCAACTAGGCGTAAAAATAGATGGTGCTTAAGGGCGTAACCCATACTTGACTGTCAGGGCAAGGGCCAAGCCCTGATGAGTAAGAAGGCATGTTTGTCATCGTAAAACTTAAGGCATAAGCCTAGGTAAAGCGGCCATCAGTGCAGATCTTGGTGGTAATAGCAAATATTCAAATTAGAACTTTGAAGGTTGAAAAAGAGGAAGGTTTCATGTGAAAGGAACTTCCACATGGGTTAGTCGATTCTAAAAAATGGGAAAAGCTCGTCCGATAGTGTGTCCAGTGCAAGCTTAAAAAAAATCAAGTTAAAATTTCTAAACCGAGACAGGGTAGCTGACAACAATGTTAAAGAGTCCAAAGACATCGGTGGGGGGCCTCGAGAAGAGTTATCTTTTCTATTTAATGGCTTGTCCACCCTGGAAATGGCATAGCTAGAGGTAAGGTCTAGTTGTCAAAAGAGCACCGCATGTTACATGGTGTCTGGTGCACCCCCAACGGCCCTTGAAAATTTGAAGGATCGAGTGTCATCCGCCCTTGGTTGTACTCATAACCACATCAAGTCTCGAAGGTGAATAGCCTCTGGTCAATGGAACAATGTAGGTAAGGGAAGTCAACAAAATGGATTCGTAACCTTGGGAAGAGGATTGGTTTTGAAGGTTGGGCATGGGGGTCCCAATCCTGAACCTATTGGCTATCGATGCACTGTTTGAGTTGCTCCCACGATAAGAGTAAGTCACTGCATGCTGGTTGGGAGATAAACTGGGAATGGCTCCTTCAGGGCCCTTCCCCAAGCAATGAATAGTTTACTCAAAACTAGATCAAACAAGGGGAATCTAACTGTTTAATTAAAACAAAGCATTGCGATGGTCCTTATGGATGCTTACGCAATGTGATTTCTACCAAGTGCACTAAATGTCAAAGCGAAGAAATTCAACCAAGCATGGGTAAATGGCGAGAATAACTATGACTTTCTTAAGGTAGCCAAGTGCCTCATCATCTAATTAGTGATGCTCATGAATAGATTAACAAGATTCCCACTATCCCTATCTACTATCCAACAAAACCATAGCCAAGGGAATGGGCTTGGTGAAATTTATAAGGAAAAAAAACCCTGTTGACCATGACTCTAGTCGACATTGTGAAATGACTTAAGAGGTGTAGGATAAGCGGGAGCCCTTAGGCAAAATTGAAATACCACTATTCTTAACATTATTTTACTTATTCTGTGAATCAGAGATGGGGCATGACCTCTTTTTTTGGACCTAAGGTCAGCCTCAGTTGGTCGATCCAGGTAGAAGACATTGTTAGGTAGGGAGTTTGGCTAGCGTGGCACAACAGTTAAAAAATAATATAGGTGTCCTAAAATGAACTAACGAGAATAAAATCTCAGGTGAAATAAAAGGGTAAATGCTTATTTGATTTTGATTTTGCTTATAGATATGAATCATGAAAGCATGGTTATTAATCCTTTAGACCTTTGGAATTTGAAGCTAGAGGTGTTAAAAAAGTTACCACAAGGATAACTGGCTTGTGGTAGCTAAGTGTTCATAATGAAATTACTTTTTTATCCATTGATGTCCTAAGAATATGTTTAGGCATGCTTATACTTAGGTCTAAACATGCACCTACATCTTGATCATCGATGCTCACTCTTAGGTTTAATCGTGTGCCCATGCATCACGCACCTACATTTGCACCTAAGCCTAGCTTAATTCTGTTAGACCTGAACACCGCTATTCTTGGCTAGTTGCTCATGACCTGGGCTTGCATAGGCCTCAAGGCCTAGTCCCCGTAGCTGTCAGACACTATCTTGCCAGAATTGGAATTGCTCTTTAACTCAAAGAAACCCCCTGGGCCTAGACCAGCTTGGGGACTGTGATACATGCACATGCCTTGACCATTATCGAGGCATGTTGGCCCATAGTCTTGACACATCTTTAACCACTATCGGCACATGGTTCAACCACTATTAGCACTTGCTAGGCCATGCACCATACGAGGGTATCCTGGCCCTAGGAAGCACACCATGTACACCACGATCAAGCAGTAGGTGGGTTTAAGCACATCTTTAAATTTTTGTCATGCTAGTGGCATTTTTATGGCTTGTTAATTCATATAAGTGCTCGCTAATGCTCGCACCTAGGCTTGGGCCTATTTCAATTATTTCAAATGTAAACACCATACCTAAGCCTCTGGAGACTTGATTGCTTCCCATTCCACTATTTTGGGCTAGTTCCCTATGACCTGAGCCTCTAGTAAGCCTTAAGGCCTGGTCCCCCTAGCTGTTAAACCCTATCCCATTAGAATTGGAATAGCTCCTCAACTAAGAGAGAACCTTTAGGCTGGGACTAAGATATGGATCGTGACACATGCAAATGCCTTGACCACTATCAAGACATGTTAGTCCTTAGTCTCAGCACATGCTTCGACCACCATCGGCACATGTTGGCCCTTTATGCAGGTAGTTCCCTTGAACACTATTAGCACATGCTGAGTCGCATACCACGTAAAGATGTCCTAGGCTAGGGCTATGCACCATATGACCATGATTAGGAAGTAGATGGGTTCAGGCACATTTTCATGTTTCTACCATGCTAATGCCATTTTTATGGCTTGTAAATTCCTATAACCACTCACCAATGCTCACACTTGGGGCTAGCTCAATTTTACCAAACTTGAACACTGTGCTTGAGCCTCTTGAGTCTTGATCATTGCCAATACCACAATTCTGAGTTAGTTCCCCATGACTTGGGCCTTCAGCAAGCCTTAAGGCCTGGTCTTCCTAGCTATTGACCCTATCCCCTTAGAATTAAAACTGCTCCTCAACTCGAAGAGAAACCCTAAGCTTGGACCAGCATGTAGATTGTGATACATACATATGCCTCGACCACCATCGAGACATGTTAGCCCTTGTTCTCGACATATGCTAGCCTTTTATGTGGGTAGTTCCTTTAAACACCATCGGCACATGCTAGGCCATACTCCATGCGAGGGTATCCTAGGCTTGGGCCATGCATTATGCGTACCATGACTAAGCAGTAGGTGGGTTTAGGTACATCTTCATATTTCTACCATGCCTATGCAATTTTTATGGCTTGTAAAGTCATATAAGCACTCACTGGCACCTGCATCTAGGGCTGGCTCAATTTTGTTAAACCAAAACACCATGCCTGAGCCTATGAAGTCTTGATCACTGCCAATACCATTGTTCTAGGTAAGTTTCCTATGACTTGGGCCTCTAATAGGCCTCAAGGCTTGGTCTCCCTGACTGTCGACCCTGTCCTTCTAGAACCAAAACTGCTCCTGGACTCTTGACTTAGAAAGAACCCCTAGGCCTAGATTAGCATATGGACTATGACACATGCACATACCTCGACCATCATAAGAACATGTTGGCCTTTACTCTTAGCAGATGCTTCGACAGCCATCTACATGTGTTGGCACTTTGTATGGGTTGTTCCCTCAAACACCATCAACACATGCTAGGTCATGCACCATGCGAGGGTGTCCTAGGCCTGGGCCATGCATCATGAACACCATCACAGGGCAGTAGGTGGGCTCAGGCATATCTTCATATTTCTGCCATGTCAATGCCATTTTTATGACTTGTAAATTCATAAAATAGCTCACTAGTGCTAACACCTAGGGCTGGCTTAACTATGTCAAACCAGAACACTATGCCTAAGCCTTTAGAGTCTTGATCAGTGCCAATAACATTATTCTGGGCTAGTTCCCCATGAATTGGGCCTCTATTAGACCTTAAGGCCTGGTCCCTTTAGTTTTCAAATGCTGTCCCCCTAAAATTGGATCTACTCCTTAACTAGGAAAAAACCCTAGGCTTGGACCAATATGATGACCATGACACATACACATGCCTCGACCACTATCGTGATATGTTGGCCCTTGCTTTCAGCACATGCTTTGACCACCATTGGCACATGTTGGCCCTTTGTGCCGATAGTTCCCTCGAACAACATTGGCACATGCTGGGCTGTGCACCATGTGAGGGTATCCTAGGATTGGGTCATACTCCATGAGCACCATTATCGGGCAATAGGTAGGTTTAGGCACATCTTCATATTTTTGCTATGCCAATCCATTTTTATGGCTTATAAATTCATATAAGCACTCACAAACACTCACACTTGGGGTTGATTCAATTTTGCTTAACTAGAACATTATGCCTAAGCCTTTGGAATCTTGATCACTACCAATACCACTGTTTTAGGCCAATTCCCTTGACCTGGGTCGATAGTAGGCCTTAAGGCTTGGTCCCTTTAGCTGTCAGACCATGTCCCCTTAGAACTGAAACTACTCATTGACTCGAAGAGAACCCCTAGGCCAGGACCAACATATGGATTGAGACATATGCATATGCCTCGACCATTATCGGCACATGTTGGGTCGCACACCATGCTAGGGTATCATGGGTTTGGGCTGTGCTCCATGCACACCATGATCGAACAATAAGTGGGTTCAGTCACATCTTCATATTTCTACTATGCCAATGCCATGTTTATGGCTTGTAAATTCATATAACGGTCCCTTAAGCCTTCATGTGAAGTTTCATGGCATGTTGACTTATTTTTTATTTTTCATTATTTTTATAATTTTTCTTGGTTTGGGATTTTTTAAAATTTTTTTAGAGGTTTTGGACCAAAATTTGGTATACGTGATCCTTGTATTTTTGTTGGCATCTACAAAAAAATTCAGCTAAAAAATCGAAGTGTAGAAAGATTTTGTGGCCATTTGAAAGAAAACATCCCTATTTTAGACCTTTGAATGGCTATTAGCTACAAACCTTTAAAAACTATTTTTGCTCTTTAAGAGAGTGTGAGTAGTCAAGGTTGCTTGAGGGATAGGGGGCCAATATAAAGGCAAAAGACTAGCATCCATTGTACATCATGTCCGCACACCCCTAGCCCCTTTCCTCAATCATCGAAACCCCTAACACCATTTGTCAGGTTCTTTGGTGATGCTTCAATGATGGAATGCTAGTTAAAAAAATGTGGCACCAGCACATGCCCAAGCCTAGCGGGTGCACCATGGCCTAGAATGAAACTTCGACACAGGCCTTAACTATCATTAATGCATGCTAGTGCATGGTGCAGGCACATGCCTTAACCATCATTGACATAAGCTACCGGTTGGTATAGACACTTGCCTTGACCACCATCAGCACAAGCTGGCCTTTGGTACAAGCACTTGCCTCGACCACCATCGATACATACCGACCCTTAATGCAAGCACGTACCTTGATCAATATTAAAAGAAGATGGTTATTCATGTGAGTTGTTGCCTTGAACACTATTAGCATATGTTAGCCTTTATTATGGGCACTGACCTCGAACACCATCGGTACATGTTATGCTTTATTATGGGCACATGACTCGACCACCACCAGCACCTGTAGACCTTTCGTATGGGATATGCCTATTTGAAAAAAGTATCCACATTTAAGACACTTTAATGTCTACTGCTAGCATATCTATAAAATCTCTTAAGCTCTTTAGAGGGGGTTTTTCGAGTGCCCCATTCCCCCTATGAGGGGAGTAGGTATGCGTTATGGGCCTCTCATTGTGCACACCCATGGCAACATCTAGGCTGTGTATGCCTTCTAGCTATGTTGTCTAGAGATTGGTTGCTCTAGTGACTCGTAGAGCCTATGGCCTCGATAGATTGGCATGCACTCAAAAAAGGTTCAGCTCAAGCTTGTGCCTATGGTTGATGCTACCCTATACCCCAAGACCAAGTCCATAAATTGGGTAATAGCTCCTTAGGGTGGTGTAAGCAAAAGTTATGGTTGCGGGCTTAGTCTAGCCAAGTTTCTTGGGCATTTGGCTATCAATGGCTGAGATAGTTCCTATCCTAGGCTTACAAAGAGTCCCACATATACAGGAGATTATAATAGGATTACATTAGAGACTTCTAATTTTACAAGGATTCTATCAGACAAGAGTTTGAACTAGTTTAGACCTTTTTTTCAATAGTGCTTGCATAAGGCTCTGCCTGGGCTCACGCTTGGTTTGTTTCTACTTGCTCTTGGATCTATCTAAAAGCTATTGAATTGAATCCCCTAGCTTGAGCTCTTTGAGCTCATTTTAGTGCCTGTGCACCCTTTCTAGGTCATGGTCCTACCCTTAAGACTACCATTGCACATCTAGGCCTGGTCTTGCTTGTATTTTGACTTGGTTCTATTGCCTTAGAATCGTTCCCTATCTCGATGAGAAACTATAGGCCCGGTCCTTCTTATGGACCATGACATTCTCCCCACTCATTCTAGCAACACCTTCATTGCTAGGGGATGTTGTGCCTGAATTGCATGCCTTAATGCATGTTGGCTTCCTATTCTACCCCTCAAACTAGATTTCCCATGTGTTGGTCCCATACCCAAACAAGTACTCTACTAATTGTTCTCTTAAGTATCATTAGCCCCATGCTATACTGGTCCCTTTCACCTGCATGCTCGATGTTTCCTCTGCTTACTTTGAGTTGCCCACTACACACTTGTGTTGGAAGGATTTGGTTGCACCTTGAGACTCTTGTTGTGGCACTCTATTGCCATTTTTCCTTCATCTTCTGTAAAGGTTTTGCCCTCTCGATAAAATCAAAAGCACTAAGGTGCATTGCCTTAGGTTCCTTCTGGTGCTCATCATCATTTTTACTTTTGCCTACAAATAGCCTCTCTACCTAGTTAATGGTTAAAAGCCTTATACACCTTGGGCTCTCCTTAACCTTATATGGATTGCCACATAAAAAGTAACTCAAGGGCTTTTTCTCTATGCCCCTACTGGTAACTTTGTCTACCTTGTAAAATCTGGGCTTTCCCATAGCTCTTTCCTCCACTGAGGAACAAACACCGGTGTCTCCCTTACTTAGGTCGTTTCCTCTAGGCATTGGAGACTTGGTGACTTGGTGCACTCAACTTGAGTCTTCGATTTTGTAACAACACTGGCCCAACTTGAAGCCATTTTATTGTAGCGTGGTCTTTGCCCCTGGCTTTTGACCATCTAAGAAATGCTTAGGCACTGCCACCTTGGGTCCTCTAAGCCCACACCAGCAACTATAGTAGCTTGTAACACAGCATGATCAACCTTAAGCCTTGCCAGCTCTTCTTGCAAGGTTGACACGATGGCCTTCAATGCTTCATTCCACTGAATGAGCACCTCTAATGCCTCATTCAAAGATCGCTCCCTATCTTCAAACCTATCCCTCAAATCAACAATGGCCACCTTGAACTTTTACAATTGGGTGTCCAAGGACACCGCCATGTCTCTTGATCCAGCCTTCTTCACCTTGCCTATAGATAGGCACTTATCAAGGCCCTTGGTCTGGCCTTCTGTTTAGTTGACCCTAGCCATGCCACAACTTTAGAGCACACTATCAGTCATGAATGAATAAAACCAAAAAGATTGCCTCAACCTTTAATGGCACTCCAATGATTCGATCTTGGTCCAGCAAACTATCACCCTTGTTTGTCAGCATAAAACACCAGCACACATATACTATCAAGCATAATCTACACATTGGCTCAGCATACCCTGCACTCTTGGTTGGGCACCAATTTGTACAACTGCACAACACGTCCAGCACTTCTATAGAGCAATTGGTTGAACACCTATTTTGCACTCCTGCATTCTCGTACCTTATGAACCAAGGGGCATATCACCAGCACATAAGCACAAAAATAACCTAGGATGTCCGACCACACAATCAAATGCCTCTACCAACACATCTGAAGCCTCCCATAAGGCTAACTCTAGTTTCAGCAACACCTAGTACTGATTACCTCCTCAATACTAGCTTTTACCAATGTTGAACTAGCTCCAAACCTGATTTGATACCACTTGCCATGGGTTGAGACTCAATCTTTGATTCATGTAGCTCTAGGACTTGGGAATGGACTCATCCAGCATTCCTAATCAACCATCAATCGGATTGGTGCATAGACACTTGAACCTCTAAGGCCAACTACCCTAATCTATAGCTGGACAAGGTTGCACATAAACTATTTGGTGAAAAGCTAAAGAGAACAATAGAGATAGGTAAGAGTAAACATGTATTACTCAAGTTATGATGTGTGTACAATGAGGGTAGGGCACCCCTTATTTATAGCTAAGGCTTTTTTAATCAATAGTTGAGATAGTTCCTATCCTAAGGCTCACAAAGAGTCCAACATATACAAGAGATTACAATAGGACTACATTGGAGAGTTCTAAATTTACAAGGATTCTATCAAACAAGAGTTTGAACCAGCTTGGATGTTTTTTTAAACAATACCCGTATGGGGCCCTTCCTTGACCCTATGCCTAGTTTGGTTTACTATGCCTAGGCATTCTCTTATGCCCATGCTTAGATTTGTCTAAAAGTTGTCTACAAGACTATCAAATGCCCAAAAAACTTGGCCAGACCAAGCCCATGACTACAGTTTCTGTTTGCACCACTCTAGAGAGTCATTGCCCAATTCAAAGACTTGGTCTTGGGGTATAGGGCAAGCATCAGCTATAGGCATGGGCTTGAGTTTAGCTTTTTCTAAGTGCATGCTAACCAATCGAAGCCATAGGCCCTTGCAGGTTAGCAAAGCAACCAGTCTCTAGACAACATGGCCAAAAGGCATGCATAGCCTAGATTTTTCCCTAGGGACATTATCGTGGATATACACAATGAGAGGCCTATCACGCACACCTACTCCCCCAATGGGGGAGAGAGTGACAACCACCCTTTAAAGGGTATAAGAGATTTTATAGATATGCTAGTAGTACACATTAAAGTGTCTAAAATAGAAACACATTTTTTAAACAAGCATATCCTACACTAAGGGTCTATAAGTGTCGATGGTGGTCAAGGCATGCGTTTGCACCAAGGCTTGACATGTGCCGATAGTGTTTGAGGTAAGTGCCTATAGTAAGGGCCACATGGGCTGATGGTGTTCGAGGTAACTACTCACATAAAAGGTCATCTTCTTCTAATGCTGATTGAGGCATGTACCTGTATCAAAGGCCAGCATATGTCGATGATGGTTGAGGTAAGTGCCCATACCAAAAGCCAACTTGTGCCAATGATGGTCGAGGCAAGTGCTCGTACCAAAGGCCAACATATGCCAATAATGGTCGAGGCAGTTGAAGTTTAATTTTGGGCCACAGTGCATACATTGGGCTCAAGCATGTGCTGGGGCCACATTTTTTTCCCTAAGGTAGCATTACTAGAGCATCACAAGAGAACCTGATCAGTAGCATTAGGTGTTCCAATGATTGGGGGAAGGGGTCGAAGCGTGTACACACATGATGTGCAATGGGTGCAGGTCCTTGTCTCTTATATTGGCCTCTTATGCCTCAAGCAACCTTGACTACTCACACCCCATTAAAGAGCATAAAAGCTTTTATAGGTTTGTAGCTAGTAGCCATTCAAGTGTCCAAAATAGGGATTTTTTTTTCAAATGACTACAAAATCTTCTACATTTTAATTTTTTAGCTGAATTTTTTTTATTGCCAACAAAAATACAAAGATCACATATATCAAATTTAGGGCCAAAACTCCATCTTAAATAATTTCAAAAAATCCAAAATCATAAAAAATTTTAAAAATCTTGAAAAATAGAAAATAAGTCATTTTGTCATAAGGGGATTGCTATGTGAATTTACAAGCTATAAAAATGCCATTGGCATGTCAAAAATATAAAGATGCTCCTAAACCCACCTATTACCTAGTTGTAGTGCTCGTGGTGTGCATGATGTGTAGCACGAGTCCAAGATACCCTTACATGGTGCATGTGTCATGCCTTGGGTGGGTGCACCAGGCACATCAGGCGTACCAACGTGCGCACCTGAGGTTAAAGCCCACACACTAGGCACACTGGCCAGAGTTTGCATGTAAGGCCTTGAGGGAAGGCCAGAACGCCCGCACAGCCAAGGCCCAGCCTGTATGATGCTCGTACCACTTCTAAAATGGCCCAAGAGGGGAAATGCACAAGGGGATCTTCTAGAAGCCCTCAAGACCAGTAGAAGCCTTTTGGCAGATTTGGTTGACCCTTAGAATTATGAGATAGAATCCTGATTGATTGTAATCTTTGTAATTCCTTGATTTTAGCCTTGATACTAGCGATTTAGCCATAAGTATAGCTGAGAGCCTCAACTATAAATAGAAGGCTGCTCTACCCTCATTTGTACATCATCATACACTTCTGTTTCAGTGAATACAAAGCATATTCCAGCAAGCTATCTTGTTTTCCTGTTTCTCTCAAACTTGCGTATTCAGCCTTTCCCATTATTCTAATGCCTACACACTGGTGTTTTAGGCTGACTTAGGCTAGAAGGAGGTGCTTCCAAGCCTAAGGCCACATGAATTTTGAGTCTAAGGTCAGAGCCCGTGACAGTTGGTATTAGAGTAAATTTGGTTTTACGTGTTTGTATTATTCAGGTTAGATCACAGTCGAAGAAATGGCATCCCAGAGTGACATTGCTAGCCAGCAACTAGAGGCCCAAGAGCAAGGGCATGGAAGAGGCAAGATGGCCAATTTGAGAGACATTTGGTCTACCATGGATGGTAGGCTGGCCAAGGTAAAAGTGACCATGTGTGACATGAGGGAGAAGCTTGAGGAGGTAAAGACTCACGTTGAAGTGCTAGACTCCATGGGAGAAGAACTTCAGGGTGAGTTATAAGCTACTCTCAATAAAGGCATGGACGAGATCACCCAAGGAACGAATTTTTGGAGGCTGTGGTGAAGACCATGCGCGATGGCATAGAGGCCGTGAACAAGAACAGAGAAGAGCTCACCAACGAGCTCATTGCTTGCAAGACTGCCATTGGGAATGGCATGTTTGCTAGAGCATCTAAGTCTAAGATGGATGTCCCCAAGCCTAAAGAGTTCAAGGGGACTAGGGCGGCCAAGGAAGTAGACAACTATCTATAGGGTATAGAGCGGCACTTCCAGGCCATGGGTATGCAGGATGAGGCGATAAAGGTAAGCACCGCTACTATGTATCTTACTGATGTGGCTTTATTGTGGTGGAGGTGTAGGTGTGATGATGTCAGGCGTGGGAGCACTAAGATTGAAACCTAGGAAGAGTTCCAAAAGGAGTTCAAAGAGCAATTTTACTCAGAGTATGCCGATGATGAGGAACAGGCAAAGTTACATAGGCTGAGCCAACAAGGGGACATAAGAAAGTATGTCTAGAAATTTTCTAAACTGATGCTACAGATCTCAAATCTAGGTAAGAAGGATTGTCCTATTTGCTTTCATGGATGGCTTGAGGTCGTGGGTGAAGCATAAGCTATAACGGAGAGGAGTTCATGACATAGGTAAAGCCATGACTATTGCTGAGTCCTTGATAGAGTTTAGACCATTGAACAAGTTTGAGTCTTCCAAGCCCAAGGGTAAGGGCAAGGACGAGAGGGACCAGAAGAAACAGTCCAAGGGGAAGGGCTATGACCAGGAGTCCAAGGATGAGGACTGAGAGCATTCAACCAAGGATGGCGAGAGGAAGCCACCAGTAGGTAAGTAGAAAAAAAAGAGGGAGCGAGAGCCGCTCGCATGCTACCTATGTGGAGGGAGCTACATGGCACGTAATTACCCACAGAAGGGCAAGCTGGCTGCTATAGACAAGGAATCTGACAAGAAGCCAGAGGCAGGGGTAGCAAAGCTTGGGTCATTGGTTCTCAATGCTATCTAGAGTAAGGGGAGCCGTAAGCTAAAGGGCTTGATGTTTGCAGATCTGATGGTTGTGGGTCAGAAGGTGAGCACACTAGTGGACACAGGTGCCTCACATCTTTTTATTTAAGGTGATGAAGTGCAGAAGCTCAAACTAAAGGTGCAGAAAGGGATTGGTACCATTAAAACGGTGAACTCCAAAAAGGTTCTAGCCATTAGAGTAGCACAGGGAGTGAAGTTATAGCTTGGAGACTAGAAAGGCAAAGAGACCATAAAGGTAATACCCTTGATGACTATGACTTTGTGATTAGGTTGGACTTCTTTGTATGATTTACGCCCTCCTTATGCCTTTTGCCAATTGTATTTGCATCCTGGATGCACGGTGTCAATGCCTAGTACAACTGAGGTGAGGGTCCAGAGTTGGGTCATGGGTGATGTTAGCCATCCAATTTGCCAAGGCGATAAGCAGAGAAGAAGACACCTTCTTGGTAGCCCTGAAGTATGAGGAGCCAAGGGAGAAAGAGATCGAGTCACCTTTAGAGGTGCTAAAGGTGCTGAAGACCTTTAGTGATGTGATGCTCGCAAAGCTGCCTAGTCAGCTACCACTTAAGAGAAAGGTGGACCACAAGATCGAGCTAGTGTTCGAGGCCAAGCCACCAGTTAGAGCCCTTTACCAAATGCCCCTACTAGAGTTGGAGAAGTTAAGGAAGTAGCTTAAAGAGTTAGTTGATGTTGGCTTCATCAGGCCATCAAAGGCACGATATGGTGCACAGGTTCTATTCCAACACAAGCATAATGGGTCATTGTAGCTGTGCATAAACTATCAGGCTTTGAACAAGCTGATCGTTAAGAACAAATATCCTATCCCACTCATTGCGGACTTGTTCGACCAACTTGAGAGTGCAAGGTGGTTCACCAAGCTGGATTTGAGGTCGGGCTACTACCAAGTTAGGATCGCAGAGGAAGATGAGCCCAAGATAGCATGTATCACTCGGTATGGTTTGTATGAGTTCCTGGTCATGCCATTCAGACTTACGAATGCCCTAGCAACATTCTACACCCTTATGAATAAGGTACTTTAGTCGTTCCTTGATCGGTTTATTGTGGTTTATTTAGATGACATTATGATCTACAGCTAAACTTTGGGAGAGCATGTAGACCACTTGAGGTAGGTGTTCAAAGTGTTATGGGCTCACAAGCTATTTGCCAAGAGTGAGAAGTGCTCGTTTGCCCAGTAAGAGATCCCATTTATAGGCCATATAGTGGGAGGTGGTAGGATACGCATGGATGAAGGCAAGGTGCACGCCATCCTAGAGTGGGAACCGCTAGCCAAGGTCACTGAGTTGAGGTCATTCCTTGGGCTGGTTAACTACTATAGGTGCTACATCAAAGGCCACTCAGCAATAGCCATACCATTGACTGACTTGCTTAAGAAAGGAAGAGCATGGGAGTGGAGTGTAGGGTGCCAGAAAACCTTTGACAGGTTGAAGCAGGCTATGATCGAAGAGCTAGTCTTGGCCTTACCAAACCATGCCAAGCCATATGAGGTGGATATGAATGCATTTGACTTTTCCATAGGGGGTGTGTTGATGCAGGAGGGACATCTAGTCATGTTCGAAAGCAAGAAGCTGAATGAGACTGAGCGTAAGTACACAATCTAGGAAAAAGAGATAACTGCAGTGGTGTACTACTTACGCACTTGGTGCCATTACCTATTGGGGTTGAGGTTCGTGGTTAGGACAAACAATGTGGTAACCAGCTACTTTAAGATGTAGAAGAAGTTATCCCCCAAGCAGGTGAGATGGTAAGATTGTCTTATGAAATTTGATTTCTAAATAGAGTACAAGCTAGGGTGGGTGAACCTGGTGGCAGATGTCCTAAGCCGAAAAGCTAACCTTGCTGCCATTAGCCAACCAAAGGGGTCACTGGTGCCACACATCAAGGAGGGACTTGTGCATGATCCTACAACCAAGGCTCTTATAGAGTAAGCCCAACAAAGTAAGACTAGGCAATTTTAGGTGCAGGATGGTTTATTGTACACCAAGGATAGTAGACTGTTTGTGTCATAACATGGAAAGCTCTGATAGGAAGTTTTACAAGAGTGCTATGATTCATGGTGGGCTGGACATCCAGAGGTGTGTTGTACCCTGGTGTTGCTAAAGGATTGATACTATTGGCTGCACATGAGAGACAATGTGGAGGCCTATGTGAAGACTTGTCTTATGTGCCAATAGGACAAGGTGGAGCTCAAGAAACTAGGTGATCTTTTAGAGCCATTGCCAGTGCTAGAGCAACCATGGAAAAATGTTTCTTTGGACTTTATAGTCGATCTACCTAAGGCAGAAGGGTTCAAAAGCATCATGGTAGTAGTGGACAGGTTTTTCAAGTATGGAATCTTCATTCCAGCAACCAAGGAGTGCCTAGCCGAAGAGGCAGCTTGATTGTTCCTGAAGAACGTGTTTAAGTACTGAAGAGTGCTGAGGACCATTGTTAGTGATCGAGACGGGCATTTCACAAGCAGGTTTTGGACTGAGTTGTTCAAGCTATTGGGGTCAGACTTAAACTTTTCCACTAGCATGCATCTGCAGACCGATGGGCAGACTAAACGTGTGAATGGACTATTGGAAGTCTACCTCAGACACTATGTGAGTGCCACACAAAGAGCCTAGCCAAAGCTACTAGATGTTGCACAGTTTTCCTACAACTAGCAAAGAAGTGAGGTAACGAACCAGTGCCCATTTGAGGTTGTGGCAAGTCAACAACCACTAACACCCGGTTCAATTGCTATAGGTTATACAGGGTTGAATCTAGTAGCATACAGGTTTGCTAAGGCTTGGTAGGAGCAAGTTGACTTGGCTAAAGTCTGTCTACACAAGGTAGCAAAGAGGTCGAAGAAGTAGGCAGACCAAAATAGGCAGGACGTGTAGTTTCAGGTTAGAGACTTGGTGTTGGTGAAGCTGCATCCCATTGTGCACCATAGAGGGCTACACAAATGCTTAGTCCGGAGGTATGAGGGATTTTTTCGAGTAGTCAAGAGGGTAGGCAAGGTTGCCTACAAGCTGGATATGCCACCCAAGTTGAAGGTACACCTGGTGTTTCATGTAAGCATACTCAAGCCATTCCATAAGGATGAGGGAGATCTAGGACGGGCAGAGTCGAAGCATGCACCATTGGGAGTAAGGGCCTCATATGAAAAAGAGGTCCATAGCATCATAACTGATCGGGAGGTAAGACAAAAAACTACTAACTAAGATAAGAGTGGTTGGTGCGTTGGAAGGGACTTTCAGATAGTAAGGCAAGCTGGGAACCAGTAGAGGACTTATGGTAATTTGGGGACCAGATCAGGCAGTACAATGCAAATGATGCAACGAAGGCATTATGCAATCAGGTGGAGGAGAATGTCACACCTTGGGCGGGTGTGCTAGGCACATCAAATGCACCAGCACATGCACCCAAGGTTGAAGCCCGCACACTAGGCGCACTGGCAGGAGTTTACGTGTAAAGTCTTGGAAGGAAGGCCAAAATGCTCTCACAACCTGTAGGCCAGCCTGTACAGCCTGCAGGCTAGCCCGTACAGCTAAAGCCTAGCCTGTATGATGCCCGTACCATTTTCAGAAGGGCCTAAGAGGGGAGATGCGCAAGGGGATCTTCTAGAAGCCCTCCGGATCAGCAAGAGCCTTCTAGCAGATTTGGTTGACCCTTTTAGGAGATAGAATCCTAATTGATTGTAATCTTTGTAATTTCTTGATTTTAGCCTTGATACTAGCGATTTAGCCATAAGTGTAGCTAGAAGCCTCAACTATAAATAGAGGGCTGCTCTACCCTCATTTGTACATCATCATACACTTCTGTTTCAGTGAATACAAATCATATTCTAGCAAGCTATCTTGCTTTCCTATTTTTCTCAAACTTACGTATTCAACCCTTCCCATTATTCTAGTGCCTGCACACTAGTGTTTTAGGTTGACTTAGGGTAAAAAGAGGTGATTCCAAGCCTAAGGCAACACGGATTCTGAGTCTAAGGTCGAAGCCTGTGACACAGTATGTGCCAATGGTGTTCGAAGGAACTACCCACTCAAAAGGGCCAACATGTGTTGAGACCAAGGGCCAACATGTCTCAATGGTAGTTGAGGCATGCACATGTGTCACTGTTTGCATGTTGGTCTAGGTTTAGGGGCTTTTTCTAAGTCAAAGAGTAGTTTCGATTCTAAAGGGACAAGGTCCAATAGCCAAGGGGACCAAGACTTGAGGCTTACTGAAGACCCAGGTCATGGGGAACTAGCTCAAAATAGTGGTATTGATAGTGATCAAGACTCAAGAGGCTCAAGCACGGTGTTTAAGTTTGACAAAATTGAGCTAGCCTAAGGTGCGGGTGTTGGTGAGTGCTTATATGAATTTACAAGCCATAAAAATGGCATTGGAATAAGAGAAATATGAAGATGTGCCTAAACCTATCTACTACCCGATCATGGTGCGCATGTTGTGCCTACTAGGCCTAGGATACCCTCACTTGGTGTAAAGCTTAGCATGTGCCAATGGTGTTCGAGGGAATTACCTGCACAAAGGGCTAGCATGTGCCGATAGTGGTCAAAGCATGTGTGAGAGTAAGGGCCAACATGTCCCAATGGTAGTTGAGGCATGTGCATGTGCCATGATCCATATGTTGTCCAAGCCTAGGGGTTTTTTTTTGAGTTGAAGAGCAATTTCAGTTCTAAGGACATAGAGTTTGATAATCAAAGGAAGTAGGCCTTGAGGCCTACTGAAGGCCTAGGTCATGTGAAACTAACCAAGAATAATGGTATTGGTAGTGACCAAGACTCCAAAGGCTTAGGCATGGTGTTCTAGTTTAGCAAAATTGAGCCAGCCTCAAGTACGGGCACTAGTAAGCATTTATATGAATTTACAAGCAATAAAAATGGCATTGGCCTAGCAAAGATAAAAAGATATGCCTAAACTCACGTACTTCCCAATAAGGGTGTGCAAGGTGTATGGCCCAGGCTTAGGATACCTTTGCATGGTACGTAGCCCAACATGTGCCAATGGTATTCATGGGAACTACCCATACAAAGGGCCAACATGTGCTGAGACTAAGGGCCAACATGTCTTTATAGTGGTCGAGGCATGTGTATATGCCACGGTCCTCATGCTAGTCCAGGCCTAGAGGTTCTATTCAAGTTGAAAAGCAATTTTAGTTTTGTAGGGCAAGGTCCAATAATCAGGAGTACTAGGCCTTGAGGCCTACTAAAGACCTAAGTCGTAGGGAACTAGCCCAAAATAGTGGTATTGGTAGTGATCAAGATTCAAAAGGGTCAAGCATAGCATTCAAGTTCAGCAGAATTGAGCCAGCCTCAAGTGCAGGCACTGGTGAGTGCTTATATGAATTTACAAGCTATAAAAATGGCATTGGCATAGCACAAATATGAAGATGTGCCTAAACCCAACTACTACTTGGTCATGGTATGCATGGTGCACAGCCTAAGCCTAAGATACCCATGAGTGGTGTATGGCCTGGCTTGTGTTGATAATGTTCGAAGGAACTACTTGTACAAAAGGCTAGCATATGCTAATGATGGTTGAAGCATGTGCCGAGACCAAGGGTCAACATGTTTCATTGGTAGTCGAGGCATGTGCATGTGTCATGGTTTGCATGCTAGTCCAAGCCCAAGGCTTTTCTTTAAGTAAATGAACAGTTTTAGTTCTAGTGGGATAGGTTCTGGTAGCCAGAGGGACTAGGCCTTGAAGCCTACTAGAGGCTTAGGTCACAAGGAACTAGCCCATAACAATGGTATGGGTACTGATCAAGTCTTCAAAGGCTTAGACATTATGTTCAAGTTCAACATAATTTAGCCAAGCCTAGGTGCAGGCATTGGTGAGCACTTATATGAATTGAAAAGCCATAAAAATGCCATTGGCATAGCAAAAACTTGAATATGTGTCTAAACCCACCTATTGCCCAGTCGTGGTGTGTATGGTGTGTGACTTGAGGCCAAGATACTCTTATGTGGTGCACGGCCTAGCCTATGCCAATGGTGTTTGAGGGAATTGCTTGCGCAAAAAGCCAGCATGTGTCAATAGTGGTGGAAGCATGTGTCGAGACCAAGGGCCAACATGCCCTAATGGTGGTTAAGGCATTTGCATGTATCATGGTTCACAAGCTGGTCCAAGCCCAAGGGTTCTTTCCTAGTCAAGGAACAATTTTAGTTCTAGCAAGACAAGGTCCAACAGCCGAGGGGACCAAACCTTTAGGCCTATAATTGATTGACATCGGAGTTTCAACATATCTTACAACTTGGGCTGAGACTAAAGAAGACTTATCCAAAAATAAGATGGGCTTATCCTTGGTCCAAATGCACTAAACAAATGCAAAAATAAGGTAGGCTAGAATAGGGAGATTATGTTCACACTAGTTGGAAAAGAAGCACATAAAGATGGATGGGCTTGTGGTCAGATTCATTATCATGTAATTTGCAGGAGTAAATGGGCAGATAATTGCATTCACATTACATATTATTGTGTTCACATAAATAATCCCTTTATTTTAGGCACGATTCTAGCAATTCAATATGTGAAGTTTCTATGCTTGGAGGGATGTTCTAGCCTATTTATTTTTTATTATTCTTTGGTAGAAGGGAGAGAGTTTTCTTTATCCTTAAGCAATCATTTAATTGTTCTTCATATTCTACATCTCTTAGGTGGATTTCCTAGAGTGGTGAACTTTTATTGTTCTATATCTTTGATTAGAATTCTTAGGGTGTTGTTTTTGTATCCCTTAATGTCTAATCTTAGTGGTGAACTTCTATCCCTTTTAATGCAATAATCATATTCTACAATTATTCAGATTGTTATGATTTATCTTTTTTGTGAGTTTTTTTTTGTTTGCAGTTAATCTCCACATCTTAACCATCAATTCCTAACATCAAATTGTATTAGAGCTATGGCAAGTCATCATCACCAAGCACCAACAAAAGATGTTGAAGCCAACACTGATGTTGTAGCAACTACAAACATTGACCCAAAGGATACTCTCATAGAGGAGATGCTATAATAGATCCATATACAAGAAGAGAGAAAAGAGATAAGGAGGTAAGGAATGAGGAACGAAAAGATGAAGGAAAGGCCAATCTATATCATAGAAACAATAGTGATTATGATGATAGCACCCCACCTTACCCATGGTAACTCAGAGACTATCTTTCTAGAAACCAACTTTAACCTAGCATATTCGATCTATAGATAGAGATTCTTGAGTTCGAGGTAAAGATACAACCAAAAGAATTCTTAGATTGGCTACACATGGTGGAACATATATTTGAATACCATGATACCTCTGAATATTGTAAGGTGAAGCTAGTGGCCATCAAACTTAGAAAGCATTCATCCTTTTGGTGCAAAAATCTAAAGAAGCAAAAGGAAAAGAAGGCATGAGAAAAATTGCAACTTGAGAGAAAAAAAGAGAGTTAAAGAGAAAGTATCTCCCAGATGGTAGTTTTGCACCACTAGCTTTTCAGCAAAGTGTGATGATCAATTGTGTGAATCAATGGTTCCTCTCATACAAGGTTGAATTACAATTGCAATGTTACCATCATTAGGGTCAAACTAACCTATCTCACATTTGTCTAAACCTAGCTCACGTTCCCTATTGGTGGGTGAACAATCCAACACTTGGTGAATTCTGCTTCATAATGATAGGAAGAGTTGACATTAAAGGATCAAAAGCAATGTTGCTATGAACGCTTGGCTACCGTAAGCCAGTTATCCCTGTGGTAACTTTTTTGATACCTCTAGTTTCAAATTTTGAAGGTCTAAAGGATCGATAGACCATGCTTTCATGGTTCATATTCATACAGGAAATTAGAATCAAATGAGCTTTTACCCTTTTATTCCACACGAGATTTATGTTCTCATTGAGCTTATCTTAGAACACTTGTGTTATTTTTTAACAAATGTGTCACCCTAACCAAACTTCCTTCCTGACAATGTCTTCCTCCCAGATTGATCGATCGAGGTCAACCTTGGGTCTAAAAGAAGGGGTTGTGCCCTACTTTTGTTTCACAGAATAAGTAAAATAATGTTAAAAGTACTGGTATTTCAATTTTGCCTAAGGAGTCCATCTTATCCTACCCCTCTCAAGTCATTTCATAAAGTCAGACTAAAGTCAAGCTCAATAAGGTCTTCTTTACCCATTAATTCTATAAAATCCCATTCCTTTGGCTGTGGTTTCACTGGATAGTAGACAAGGATAGTTGGAATCTCGTTAATCCATTCATATGGGTCACTAATTAGATGATGAGGCATTTGGCTACCTTAAAAGAGTCATAGTTACTCTCGCCGTTTACTTGTGCTTGGTTGAATTTCTCCACTTTGACATTCAGAGCATGGGTAGAAATCATATTGCATGAGCATCCCTAGGGACCATCATAATGCTTTGTTTTAATTAAATAGTCATATTCCCCATGTCCATACCAGTTCTGAGTCAATTGTTCATTGCTTGGGGAAGGCCTTCGAAAGAGCCATTCCTAGCCTAACCTCCGATTGGCATACGATGATCCACCTTGTTGCAAGAGTAGTTCAAGCAGTGCACCAATAGCTGATGGGTTTGGGACTATAACATCTATGCCCAACCCTTATAGCCAATCCTTTTCTTGAGGTTATAGATCCATTTTGCTAACTTCCCTTACCTATATTGTTCCATCGATCGAAGGTTGTTCACTTTGGAAACCTGATACAGTTATGAGTATGATCGAGCATGGACAACACTTGGTCCTCTAGTTTTTCAAGGGCCATCATGGGCACACTGAATACCATGTGACATACAGTGCTCTTCTAGCCGCTAAACCCTACCTCTAGCTGAGCCATTTCTAAGGTGGGCAAGCCATTAAATAAAAAAGATAACTCTTTTCAAGGCCCCAATCGATGTCTTTAGACTTTCGAACATTGTCATCAGTCATCATGTTTGGTTAATGAATTTTAACTAGATTCCCTTTTAAAGTACACACTAGATGTGCTATCGGATGGGCTTCCCCTATCTCTCAGGATCGATTAACCTATGTGCAAGTGCCGTTCACAAGGAACTTTTCCCCTGTTTGGCCTTCAAAGTTCTCATTTCAATATTTGCTACTACCACCAAGATCTACATTGATAGCCACTTTGCCTAGGCTCACACTCTGAGTTTTATAGTGACCGCCATGCCCTCCTACTCATTGAGGCTTGGCCCTTACCCCAATGGCTAGGTATGGGTAATGCACTTAAGTGCCATCCATTTTTAGGGCTAGTTGATTTGGTAGGTGAGTTGTTTCACATTCCTCAGTGGATTTCAACTTCCATGACCGTCGTCCTACTGTCTTAATCAACCAACATCCTTTATGGGTCTAGGTTAGCATGCAAGTGGGCATCATAACCTGGCTTTTGGTTCATCTCACAATGCTAATTTTGCTTACCAAAAATGGCCCACTTAGAGCTCTCGATTCCATGGCGTGGCTCAACAAAGTAGTTGTGTTATCCTACCTATTTAAAGTTTGAGAATAGGTCAAGGGCATTGCACCCCCGATGCCTCTAATCATTGGTTTTACCCAATAAACTCACTAAGTGTTGTAGCTATCTTGAAGGAAACTTTAGAGGGAACTAGCTACTAGATGGTTCAATTAGTCCTTCACCCTTATACCCAAGTTAGATGAATTATTTGCATGTTAGTATCACTATGGGCCTTCACCAAAGTTTCCTCTAGCTTGGGCCCACTTAAGCATTGTTCACTATCTTTTGAGTCCCGATAGACACACTGACATTCAAACCCTTCTTAGAAGATCAAAGTCAGTTTGTGGTGCACCCATGAGGGATCCTGCTAATTAGCTTCTTGGCACCTTACGGGTTTTAAGCCCATTAACTTGCACACATGTCAAACTCCTTGGTCCATGTTTCAAGACAAGCTGGATGGGAAGCCTATAGGCCAATGTCGAGAGCACATGGGTGTTGAGTTACACTGAGATAGTGCATCCTACATTCCATGATCAAGGTGATGATGTCTTCGTGGGCATATCAAAAGCTCGAGCTTGGGCTGCCACCATGACCTATGTTGGTCCATACCTCGAGCTGATCGGTGGACCGGTTATTCCATATCTGATCGGGGTGTATCATTAGCCCTCATCTAGTTTCTTCTCGATAATTTCAAGTACTCTTTGACTCTTTTTTCAATATCTTTTTAATCTTTCCCTCATGGTACTTGTTTGCTATCAGTTTCTCATCTGTATTCAACCTTGAATGGAATTTATTACCTGATTGAGGCTACATTCCTAAACAACCCAACTCATAGATAGTGCTTTATGGTGTGATAGGGTCTAAGCACAATAGGGCTCTCACCCTCTTTGGTGCCCATTTTTAGGGGAATTGGGCCTAGTCCACCGCTAAGGATGATTTTCCAGACTAGAATTTAGATGCCAGAGGTGATCGATTTTCAAGTTGGGCTTTTCTTGGTTTGCTTGCCGTTACTAGGTGAATCCTGGTAAGTTTCTGTTCTTCTACTAATTGATATGCTTAAACTTAGTGGGTAATCCCGCCTAACTTGGGGTCATGATGTGAGCATCTACCAAGTGATATAAGGGGTCTGGATGGACAATGAGAGTGTGTCACCAAGAGACAAGGCACGCTAGGAGCTTTACCATCGATGGTCACGATGCTATTGTTGGTAGGGACTCACTTTTGGGACAACCACGACCGATGAGATCATGGGATACCATTTTCCACCCCTTCAACTAGAGCTTGATGAGTAGAGGGTCGAAGGGGATGGTGATGCATGACATCTAAGCAAGCATGCCTTCGGCCTGATGGCTTGGGTGCAGCTTGTGTTTAAAGACTTGATGGTTCATAGGATTCTGCAACTCATACCAAGTATCACATTTCACTATGTTTTTCATCAATACAAGAGTCGAGATATCCATTGCCAAGTGTCATTTTGATTTTTCATGACAAAAAAAGTCATGGTGCCACCCACACATGCACTGTGAACAAGATGGCGATGGCACATACGCTTTTTCATTCCAGTTCCTTGGCATAATTCATGCTGAAGGTTCGCTATTATGCCCAAGCCATGATACCAATTGTTTTGCCCATCTGGGAGGTAGAATGAATCGACCATCATGCACTTCTAGGGTCAGAAGGGGCTCAAGGCATGGTGGTACCCTCGTCCCCTTAGTTTTTTATTAACACATTCGTGGGTCATTTATTGAGCAAGTTTTGACAATGATCCTCTGCAGGTTCACCTACAGAAACCTTGTTACGACTTTTCCTTCTTCTAAATGATAAGGTTTAGTCGACTTCTTGTGATGCCGCAAGTAGCAAATCGTTCACGTTGCTATAATTCAAACACTTTACTTAACCATTCAATTAGTAGGAGCAATGATCGGTGTGTAAAAATGATAGGTGCATTGCCAATGCAAGATGATGCTTACTAGGAATTCCTTGTTGTAGACCAACAATTGCAATGATATATCCCCATTATCAGGAAATTTCAAAGATTACTTGAGCCTATCGACCAAGGCTATAGACTTATTGAATACATCAGTGTAGCGCACGTGTGACCCAAAACATCTAAGGGCATCAAAGACCTATTATTGCCTCAAACTCAAACTTCTTTGGCCTAAACTGTCATAGTTACTCTAAGACAATAGCCATAAAGGATCACCTCCACATAGATAGTTAGTAGGTTGAGGTCTCATTCATTAATGGAATTAACTAGACAAATCACTCCACCAGCTAAGATCAACAAAGCACCACCACCCATAGAATCAAGAAAGAGCTTTTAGTCTATCAATCTTTACTATATTTGGACCTAGTAAGTTTTCTTGTGTTGAGTTAAATTAAGTCGCAAGCTCCACTCTTGGTGGTGCTTTTCCATCAATTCCTTTAAGTTTCAGCCTTGCAACCATACTCCCCCTAAAACCTAAAGATTTTGATTTCTTATAAGGCACCAATAGAGTCCTAAAAGTAACATCCACCGATCCCTAGTTGGCATCATTTATGGTTGAGATTAGGATGGTATTTGATCATCTTTGAGCCCCCAACTTTTGTTCTTGATTAATTAAAATATCCTTGGCAAATGCTTTCATAATTGTTCATCTTTCCTAAATCCAAGAATTTCATCTTTAACTATATAATACAAATGCCTTCAACTACCTGTGTTAATCATTAGTCTGGTCCTGAAGGCCAATATAATAGGACTGAAATCCTATGTTGTTATCCAATGCTAATATATACAAGCATAGGCCTGTTTTGAGCACTCTAATTTCTTCAAAGTAACAACATCTAAGGAATGCCCTGGCCAATTAAGGCTAGGAGTGCATCATTTGCAACAAGGATAAGTACACCATTGTTTATCGTAAGACAAACCGAATGACCCAACCCTAGTTGCAACTATGAGCCTTTTAACTGCAACAACTTAAACATATGCTATTGGAGCTAAAATTACTGTGAATGCTAGTTTAATCTTTAAGATAAGCATATAACTACTATTAAGATCAACCAGGTAGCATTTTTTAGGACGTTCACACTACATGATCCTTCACGCATTAATTGAGCGATGGAGAGAGCAAACATTAAGCACAAGCATCATGCGTGTTGAGCACATAAAATGCATAACATCAAATGAACAAAGGTCCAGAGCTCATGTCCATAAAATGTTTTGCATCTAAGAGCATGATTGAACACCAATGCACCAATGTGGCCAAGAAGGTTTGGGTGGCACACTTGGGACATAGGGCATGATTAAGGTTCAATCAATAGCCTTTAAGGACCCAAGATGGATGATGGATGGCAAGACATCCAGTTTTCATCAATTTAGATATACAGCATAAGATATCGATTGCACTCATAGGGTATGATAACCACATGGGAGAGATTGAAAAGGATGACAAGTTAATAGTTCAATGCATAGAGCATGGACCCTATGAACATGCACAAACATAGCACCACTCGTATGCCTATTGTGTACAAGTGGTAGCATCCACTCACATCTATCCACCACCCACCCTATCAATTACTTGACAAGCAAGTGGAGAAAATGACATATGAGGCCACACCACAACCGCTTGGCATGGAAAAAACACAAGCAAGGGCCACAAGACTACCTCTACCATCCAACACGCAACAATAGCACAACACCACCGATGCTCTGTTTGGTTGAGACTAGACACATAAACTCTACTATCACCACCCCAGAGGGACATTGCCTGATTCAGGGACTTGTTCCTAGGGTCTTAGGCCACATCAGCTGCATGCATGGGCTTGGCTTGGCCAAGACATTTTTATGGTCGATGAGATAAGACCATGAGACTACCAAATACCCAAGAGACTTGGCCAGAGCTAGTCGATGATAGCAACTTCTACTTGCACCACCTCGAGGAGCCATTGTCTGATTTAGGACTTGGTCTGGGGTTTTAGGCGACATTAGTTGTAAGTATGGACAGACAAGGACATGGGCACTTGTGGGTCGCTAAAGCAACCAATCACCAAACAACACGGCCAGAAGGCATACACGACCTAGATTTTGCTTTAAGACATTACCATGAATATACATAATGATAGGCCCATCACACACACCTACTCCCTCAATGGGGGGATAGGGGGAGATTTTATATATGTGCTAGCAGTAGACATTAAAGAGTTTGAAATGGGGACATTTTTTTCAAATAGGCATATCTTGCACCAAAGGTCTATAAGGGCCAATGGTTGTTGAGGCATATTCCTGCACCAAGGCCCAGCATGTGTCGATGGTGTTAAAGAATTGCCTACTCCAATAGCCATCTTCTGCCAACGTTAATCAAGACATGTGCCATAATGGTCAAAGTTTAATTCTACACCACAATGCACGTGCTAGGCTTAAGCATGTGCTTCTGCCACATTTTTTTTGCATAGGGCACCATCACTGGAGCATCACCAAAGAACTTGACTGATGACATTGAGGGTTCTAGTGATTAGGCGTGGGGTACTAAGGGGCTATGTGCACATGATGTGCGATGGGTACTCACACCCCCTTAAAGAGCATAAAAGCTTTTATAGGTTCACAGACAATAGCCATTCAAGTGTAAAAAATGGGAATGCTTCTTTCAGATGGCCTTAAAATCTTTTACACTTCAATTTTTTAGCTGAATTATTTATGGATGCCAATAAAAATACAAGGATGATGTATACAAAATTTGGGGCCAAAACTCTTTAAAAAAATTTAAAAAATCTTAAACCATGAAAAATTCTAAAAATAATGAAAAATAAAAAATGAGTTATCTTGCCATGAAACTTCACATGAAGGCTTAGGGGGACCATTATATGAATTTACAAGCCATAAAAATGGTGTTGGCATGGCAAAACTATGGATATGTGCCTAAAGCCACCTATTGCCTGATCATGGTGCACATGGTGCACGACCCAGGCCCAGCATTTACCTATGGTGTTTAAGGAAACTGCCACACTAAGGGCCAGCATGTCCAATGGTAGTCAAAGCATGCATTGAGAAAAAAAGCCACCATGTCTTGATACTGATCAAGGCATGTGCATGTATCGAGGTTAATTAGTATTGATAGTGGTCGACACATGTACATGTGTCAAGGTCCGTAAGTTGGTCTAAGCTTAAGGTTTCTTTCCAAGTCAATGAGCAGTTTTAATTCTAGCAAGACAGGGTCTGATAGCTAGGGCGACTAGGCTTTGAAGCCTACTAGAGGCTTAAGAGCACAAAATAGTGGTATAAGCAGTGATTAAGACTTCAGAGGCTCAGGTATGGTATTTAGGCTTGGTAGAATTCAACCAAGCATAGGTGCAAGCACTGGTGAGCGATGTATAAAAACATAGTTAGATGCAGGTGAGGAGTCACCCAATGCATTCCTTAGAACAAAACCACATGTCCATGTGGTACCAAGACTACTCTTAGTATAAGTCAGCCTTTTGCGAGTCTCTTTCTCTATGGACATATCAATTTTTGATCCTTCAAGTTGTATACTTATGAGCCCTTCTTACCTTGAACCTCTTAAAGTCACATGTACATTCCCAAATTCTATAGGGAAGAACCTTACTCCTATCATGATTCTCAGTCCATGAATCTCAAGGTGGCTTCGGGCACCCATATTTGACTATGGCATCAAGATCCAAAGTTATGACCCACCTTACTCATAAGGATACATAGTCTTGTTTCTCATGATTTTATCTCATTCTGGCTTAGAGAGAACATAACACCATGCCCGCCCATATAATATGCAAGCTCTCATGCCTTGAACCTAAAAGCACAACACAAATGCTAGTCATATTTTAGGGCCTCAACCTTTAGCTTCATTCTAGGCTACCTACACATATGATAGACACCTTACATCATGCTCATCCCACCTCAAGGGACTCAAGTGTGCTACCCCAACTGTAGCACACCTCTACCGATTAGCCATAAGGGTCTAGCAGTGTGCCTACTTGCTAGCTCGTTCATCTTTTAAGCTTGATAGTTCCTCTCCTATACAAATAACATCTAATGATCATTTGCTACTCATCAAAACAACTCAATGAGGGGAAATTGAGGGGCATAGTGAATGCTAGCATTTAACCCCATGGTTTAATGTAATGGAGTGATATGAGGCCTGCTGAACACAACCGTCTTCAAGTTTACCATGACCCAATGAGACACTAATCCATATTCATGACCTGACAATACGTGCCTACCTAGACACCATATGTGTCTAGAGTAGCTTACTTTAGACTAGCTAGGCCCTTGCTTGCTCTCTAACCAAGGGGGTGGTGGAGAGTCAACACTAGTTGTCCTTTTACAAAGAGCATAAGAGATTTCCCAACCATCTTACCAAGAATCGTAAGACTATCTAAAGGGAAACTTTTCCCCTAGCCACCTCAAGCCTTTCTTTAACCAACTTAAGGCCCAATGACCTGTCTCTTGGCTAGCATAATTTTGGCATTCCCATCATTTCTCTACCAACCCACTTAAGGGTAGCCACGCATGGCTTCAACTAACAGCACCCAATTGGTTACTTAACTCTAAGGCACCCATCCACTAGCTCACACTTGCCTATGCATCTTGGGGTCTAGGGCTCACACCACCTGCACACATAATTAGCAACATGTTCCAAGGCTAACACTGCCTGCACATAGCTCCAAACCACTACGTTGACCATAAGGCCATATCTGTTATTTAGTTTAGGGTCAGTCATGGTAGGACCAAGGCATACCAGGGCCTAACCATAACACAAGGGCACTAATGATCGAGGTATGGGTGCATAGTTAGAGCCAAGTGTGAGCACACCTTAACACAATCTTAGGATGATCAAATTTGAAAGCTTCTAGAAGGCTTGATAATAAAGCAAAAGCCTGCTCTAAGGTCTTACACCATGGCTAATTTTCCATAAGGCATATCGATGGTTTCTTCTTGAGCCCATGTAGCCACTATATCGTATTCTCAACTCGATAGCTCATTTTAAGCTTTGTACCATGTTAATATATTGTTAACATGCCTATACTTGAGGCCACTTTAGTCTCGTAGCTAAGCGAAACTAGGCTTTGATACAATGTGTCACAGGTAATGCATTCCTTAGATTAAAATCACGTGTTCGTATGGCACCAAGACTACTCTTAGTCAATGTCAGCCTTTTGTGAGTCCCTATATCTATAGATAGGTCATTTTACTCATAAGCTCTTCTTTATTTGAACCTTATAGGGTTGTATGCATATTGCAAAACCTTATAGGGAGGAACCCAACTCCCATCATGATTCTCAATCCATGATTCTCAATCCATGAATCTCAAGGTGGCCCCAAGCACCTATTTATGCCTGTAAACATCAAGATCCCAAGCAGTGACTCACCTTGTTCATAAGGACACATAACCTTAATTTTCATGATTTTATCTTATTTTGGCCTAGTGAGAACCCAACACCAAGCCCTCTTATATTGTAGACAAGCTGTTGTGCCTTGAACCCAAATGCAAAACATAAATGCTGGTCAATAGCCAGCCCAAAGCCACACTAAGCTCATCTCATCCCATGAAACTCATATATTAAGGCCTCAATCGTTAAACTCATTCTAGGCTACCCTCACGCATGATGGATACCTTACATCATGCTCGTCCCACCTCAAGGGACTAAGGTGTGATACCCCAGCCATAGCATACCTTTATTGATTGGCCATAAGGTTCTAGCAGACTAGCCCACTCATCTCTTAAGCTTGATGGTGCCCTTCCTATGCAAACACCATCTCATGATCCTTGGTTACTCATCAAGCCAACTCAAGTAGAGGAAATTAAAGGGCATAATAAATGCTAGTGTCTAACCTAACAGTTTAACATAATGGCATGATACGAGGCCTACTAGCCCCAACCATCCTCTATTTACCATGACCTAAAGAGACATCATGCCACACTCGTGACTTGACAATGCCTACCCACCTAGATACCACATGTCCCTAGAAGTAGCTCACTTTAGACTAGCATGGCCCATGCTTGCCTCCTAGCTAATAAGGTGGTGGAGAGCTAACACCTGTTGTCCCTTCTAAAGAGAGTAAGAGATTTTTTAGCCATCCTACTAGGAGCCATAAGACTATCTGAAATAGGGATGCTTTTCTTTCCAACCACCTTAGGGCCTTGCTTCAACCAACTCAAGGCCTAGTGACCTATCTTTTGGCCACCTAATTCTAGTATTCCACTTGTTGCTCTATTAACCCACTTAAGGGTGCCTACACATGGCTTTGATCGATAGCACCTGGCTGGCTATGACCGATAGCACATGAATGGCTATTCGACACTAGGGCACCTACCCACTGGCTAGCACTTACCTATACATCTTAAGGCCTAAGGCTCATACCGTCTAGGAACACTATCAGTAACATGTTTTAAGGCCTACATTGCTTATGCGTAGCTCTAATACCACTATCTCAACCATAAGGCCTAGTCTACTACTTAGCTTAAGGTCAGTCATGGCAAGATTGAGGCATACCAACGCTTGACCATGACACAAGGGCATTAATAATCAAGGTGCCAACATATGGTCTGACACAAGTGCAAGCATGTCTAAACATAGTCTTATAAGGACTAGATTTAGGGACATCTAGAATTCCTAATACTATAGCACAATCTTTGGCAAGCTGGAATTATACTAAGCATTTGAGTTTCATAAGCTGACTTAGGCACATGAGTCAATTCCCTATCTAAGGTCGCATGGAGTTTGGCTTAAGACTAGAGAGAGTGACACATGCATTGAGTGCCATTTGATGCCAATGGCACTCGAGGGATAAAAGAGTGGTGGAAAAGTCATGGTATACATGCCACACTAAGTGCCAGCATCTAGCGTGGTGTCCAAGCTAACTTGTTTGTCAATAGTGGTCGACACATGTGCCAAGACCAAGCGCCAACATGTCCTGATGGTGGTTAAGGCATGTGCATGTGTCAAAGTCTACAAGTTGGGCTAGACCCAGGGGTTCTCTCCAAGTTGAGGAGCAATTTTAGTTCTAGCGAGACAGGGTCTAACAACTAGGGAGACCAAGCTTTGAGGCCTACTAGAGGCCTTAGTCAAGGGGAACTAGCCCATAATAGTGGTATTGGTAGTGATCAAGACTCGAAAGGCTCAAGCACAGTGTTTAGGTTTGGCAAAAATAAGCCAGCCGTAGGTGCGGGCACTAATGGGCACTTATATGAATTTATAAGCCATAAAAATTACATTGGCATGGTAGAAATATGAAGATGTGTCCAAACCCACCTATTACCTAATCATGGTACGCATGGTGCCTGGTCGAGCTTAGGATACCCTCCCGTAGTGTATGGCCCATCATGTGTCAATGGTGTTTGAGAAAATTGCCCATACAAAGGGCCAACATATGCCAAAACCAAGGGCCAACGTATCTTGATAGTGGTGAGGCATATGCATGTATCATAGTTTGCATGCTAGTCTAGGCACAAGGTTTTTTTTCGAGTTGAGGAGCAATTTTAATTCTAAAAGGACAATGTTCGACAACCAAGGGAAACAAGCCTTAAGGCCTACAAGAAGGTTAGGTCATAGGGAGCTAGCCCAAAAATATTGGTATTGGCAGTGATTAAGACTCGAGGGACTTAGGCACAGTGTTCATGATCGATAGAATTGAGCCACCCTCAAGTGCGGTGCTGGTGAGCACGTATATGAATTTACAAGCCATAAAAATTGCATTGGCATGGCCAAAATATAAAGATGTGCCTAAACCCACCTACTGCCTAGTCGTGGTGCACACGGTGCATGACTCAAGCCTAGGATACCCTCACACGGTGCATGGCCCAGCATGTGCCAATGGTGTTTAAAGGAACAACCCACATAAAAGGCTAGCATGTACTGAGACTAAGGGCCAACATGTCTCGATGATGGTGAAGGCATGTGCATGTATCATGGTTTGCATGCTAGTCCAAGCCCAAAGGTTCTTTCTGAGTCAAACAGAAGTTTTGATTTTAAACGGACAAGGTCTAACAGCCAGAGGGACTAGGCCTTAAGGCCTACTAGAGGCCCAGGTCATGGGGAACTAGCCTAGAACATTATTATTAGAAGTGATCAAGACTTGAAGGGCTTTAGCATGGTGTTAAGGTTTAGCATAATTGAGCCAACCACCAATACAGGTGTTAGTGAGTGCTTATGTGAATTTACAAGCCATATAAATGGCATTGGCATAGCAAAAATATAAGGATGTGCTTAAACCCATTTATTACTTGGTCATGGTGTAAATGGTTCACAACTTGGACCTAGGATACCCTTGTGTAGTGGTAGCCTAGCATATGCCAATGTTGTTCAAAGGAACTGCCCACACAAAGGGCCAAAATGTGCCAATGGTGGTCGAAGCATATGCCAAGACCAAGGGCCAACATGTCCTAATAGTGGTCAAGACATGTGCATGTCTCACAGTCTATATGCTAGTCCAGGCCTAGGTGTTGTCTTTGAGTCAGGAGCAATTCTGGTTTTAGTAGGATAGGGTTTGATAGCTAGAAGGACTAGGCTTTGAAGCCTACTAGAGGCTCAGGTCATGGAGAACTAGCCCAAAATAGTGGTATGGCTAGTGATCAGGTCTTCAGAGGCTCAGACATAGTGTTCAAGTTTGACATAATTGAGCTAACCCATGTGTGGGCACTAGTGAGCACTTATATGAATTTAAAAACCATAAAATGCCACTGGCATTGCAGAAATATAAAGATGTGCCTAAGCCCACCTACTAATTGGTCATGGTGTGCATGTTGCATGGCCTAGGTCAAGGATAACCTCTCATGGTGTGTGGCCTAACATGTGCCGATGGTGTTCAAGGGAACTACCTGCATAAAGGGCTAGCATGGGCTAATAGTTTTCGAAGCATATGCTAAGACCAAGGGCCAACATGCCCCGATGGCGATTAAGGCATGTGCATGTATCATGATCCACAAGCTAGTATAGGCCTAAAGGTTTTATCTAAGTTAAGAAGCAGCTTTAGTTCTAGTAGGACAAGGTTTGATAGCCAGGGGGACTAGGCTTTAAGGCTTACTACAGGCCTAAGTCATAAGGAACTAGCTTAGAACAATGGTATGGATGGTGATCAAAACTTTAGAGGCTTAAGCATGGTGTCCAAATTTGACAAAATTGAGCCAGGACTAGTATGAATGCTTGTCAACAATGCATAGGCATATGGTTAGACCTAGGTGTAGGCATATAGTCTGACCTAGATATGGGCATGCCTAACCATGATCCAAGGAAAATTAGATTTATAGGCTTCTAAAAGGCCCAGTACTGCAACACAATCTTTGACAAGCTAGAATTATGATGAGCACTTGAGTTTTGTAGGTTGACTTAGGCACAAGGAGTCAATTCCTTATCCAAGACTGCATGGAGTTTGGCTTAAGATTAAAGCCTAAGACACGTGCACCAAGCGTCATTTCATGCCAATGGTGATCGAGGGTTAGACAAGTGCTTTAGGTTGGAGGGTTATGGTACACATATTGCACCAAGTGTCAGCATCTACCAAAAAGGTGTTTGAGGCAACCACTCACACCAAGGGCCCACTTGTGCCAATAGTGGTTAAGGTAAATGCCTTCTCAAACATCATAGCATCTGGTGATGGTGTCTAGTGTAACATCCTACACGAAAAGGTCCGCATCTACTTATGGTATCTGAGGCCAAAATGGGTTAACTTTTACCAGTAGTGTTGGATGTGATTACCCACTTAGCAATTAAGGGCCAGATGTAGTCGATGGCATTTGAGACAATAGCCCACATCTGGGGCCAGCGTGTGCCAATAGAAATCAAGGTAAGTGCCTGCACTGAGGGTGATAACAAATACCAAAGGCATTTGGTTGTCATTTACTTAGATGTTCGAGGGAGGGATGTCATCACCCAACCGAATTGGCTGCAATGGGGAACACCATTCATTCCTAACCCCAAAGGGGTGCGATGTAAAAAAATGAAGTGAGAGGACTTTGGTTGGTATGCGAGGAGGGAAAAATTAAAGTAACAAAGGATTGAATCTTAGTAGATCATGGTAACAAGGCCACTCTACCACTTACAATATCTTGTCACATATTTAAGTCATTTACAAAGGATTCTGCACATCACTTGGTGGGAATTGAGCTCTAAGAAGGCCTATATGGCTTGTTTGCCTTAGGGGCTACACCTATGACACATGCACTTAGGGCCATGGGCCCCTACTATGGTTTGGCAATTGGGTGACGGGCATGTGCATTGCTTCTAGCCTAGATTCTAACTTAGAGGCATTCAATCTTAATCTAGTGCATAGTAGCTTCGTGTTGCTAGCTTTTTAACCAAGCATAATGATTAATTCTATGAATCAATCATACCTTTCATACTAGGTTGAATTACTATTGTGATGTTACCATTAGTAGGGTAAAACTAACTTGTCTCACAATGGTCTAAACCCAACTCACGTTCCCTATTGGTGGGTGAACAATCTAACACTTGGTGAATTTTGCTTCATAATTATTGGAAGAGCCGACATTGAAGGATAAAAAAGCAACATTGCTATGAATGCTTGGCTGCCACAAGCTAGTTATCTTTGTGGTAACTTTTTTGACACCTCTAGCTTTAAATTCTAAAAATTTAAAGGATCGACAGGCCATCCTTTCATAGTTCATATTCATACTGAAAATCAAAATCAAACGAGCTTTTACCCTTTTGTTCCACACGAGATTGCTATTCTCATTGAGCTCATTTTAGGACACCTATGTTATCTTTTAACAAATGTGCTACCCTAGCCAAACTCCCTACCTAACAATGTCTTCTACCTAGATCAACTAACTGAGGATAGCCTTCGATCCAAAAGAAGGGGTCGTGCTCTATCTCTAATTCATGAATAAGTGAAATAACATTAAAAGTAGTGGTATTTCAATTTTGCCTAAGGACTCCCGCTTATCCTACACATCTCAAGTCATTTCACAAAGTCAAACTAGAGTCAAGCTCAATAGGGTCTTCTTTCCCAACTAATTTCACCAAGCCCATTCCCTTGGTAATGGTTTCACTGGATAGTAGATAGGGATAGTGGGAATCTCATTAATCCATTCATGTGTGTCACTAATTAGATGATAAGGCATTTGGCTACCTTAAGAGAGTCATAGTTACTCCTGTCATTTACCTATGCTTGGTTGAATTTCTTCACTTTAACATTTAGAGCACTGGATAGAAATAACATTGCATGAGCATTTGTAGTGACCATAGCAATGCTTTGTTTTAATTAAACAATCAAATTCCCCTAGTCCGTACTAGTTCTAAGTTGACTGTTTATCACTCAAGAAGGCTTTCGAAAGAGCCATTCCTAGTCCATCCTTCAGTCAACACATGGTGACCTACACTCGCTATAGGTTCAGCTTTAGTAGTGCATCAGTATTTGACAAGTTTAGGACTGAGACCCCCGTGCCTAGCCTTCAGAGTCAATACTTTTCTTGAGGTTACAGATCTATTTTGTTGAGTTCCCTTGCCTACATTGTTCGATCGACTAGAGGCTATTCACCTTGGAGACTTGATGTAGTTATAAGTACAATCGAGAATGGATGGCACTCAATCTTTCAAAGTTTCAATGGCCACTAGGGGCACACCAAACACTACACAACGTGCGGTGCTCTTTCGGCCACTATACCCTACCTTTAGCTAGGATGTTTCCAAGGTAGGCAGGCCATTAAATTGAAAAGATAATTCTTTTTGAGGCCTCTGCCAACATCTTCAGACTTCCTAATGTTGTCATCAACCGTCATGTCCTAGTTTAGTAATTTTAACCTAATTTCATTGTGAAGCTCGTGCTAGACGTACTATCAATAAGCCTCCCCCATCTCTTAGGATTGACTAACCCACGTGTAAGTGCCATTCACATGGAACCTTTCCCCTCTTTGGCCTTTAAAAGTTTTCATTTGAATATTTGCTACTACCAATAAAATCAGCACTGATGGCTGCTTAGCACAGGCTCACATCCTATGTTTTGAAGTGACAACCATCCCTTCCTACTAATTGGGGCCTGGCCTTTGCCTTGATGGCTGGGTATGGGTCACGTGCTTAAGGTCCATTCATTTTAAGGGCTAGTTGATTAGATAGGTGAGTTGTTACACACTTCTTAGCAGATTTTGACTTCCTTGACCACCATCCTGCTATCTTAATTGACCAACACCTTTTATGGGTTCCAGGTAAGTGAACATTTAGGCATCGTAACTTGAGTTCTTGTTCATCTTGTACTACTAGTTTTGCTTACCAAAAATGGCCCACTTGGATCTCTCTATTCCATGATGTGGCTTAACAAAACAGCTACACTATCCTACCTATTGAAAGTTTGAGAATAGGTCAAGGACATTGCACCCCCGATGCCTCTAATCATTGGCTTTACCTAATAGAACTCACTAAGAGCTCTAACTATCCTAAGGGAAATTTTAAAGGGAACCAATTACTAGATGATTCAATTAGTCTTTCACCCCTATACCCAAGTTATATGAATGATTTGGATATTAGCATCGTTGTGGGTTCCTACCAAAGTTTTCTCTAGCTTTACCTTGCTCTAGCATAGTTCACCATCATTTGGGTCTTAATAGGCATGCTCACACTCGAACCATTATCATAAGATCAAGGTCAATCAATGGTGCACCCACGAGGGATCATGCCAATCAACTTTCTTATGCCTAATGGGTTTCCTTGCCTATTGGCTCGCACACATATTAGACTCATTAGTTCATATTTCAAGACGAGTCAGATAGAGAGCTTGCAAGCTGACATCAGGAGCATACAGGTGCTAGGGCATGCTGAGATGGCATATGCTGCATTCCATGATCATGACAATGATGTCTCTGCAGGCATATCAAAAGCCCCAACTTGGGCCACTACCATGACCTGCATCGATCCACACCCTAAGCCAATGGGTTGATCGACTCTCACCAATCCACATCCAACTTAGGCACATCGTCAGCCTCCATCCATTTCCCTTATGACAATTTCAAGCTCTCTTTGACATTTCTTTCACAGACTTTTTCATCTTTCTCTTATAGTACTTGTTCATTATTGATCTCTCGCCCATATTCAGCCTTGGATGAAATTTACCATTTGATTAGGGCTGCATTCCCAAACAACTTGACTCATAGATAGTGCCTCATGGTGTGACAGGGCCCAAGCATAATGGGGCTCTCACCTTCTTTGACATCTTTTTCCAGGGGACTTGGGCCTGGTCTGCCACTAAGAATGCCTTTCCAAACTATAATTCAAATGATAGGGGTGCTTGATTCTCAAGCTAAGCTCTTTTTTGGTTTGCTTGCTATTATTGAAGGAATTCTGGTAAGTTTCTTTTCCTCTACTTATTGATATGATTAAACTCAACAAGTAATCTCGCCTGACCTAAGGTCATGATGGGAGCATTGATCGAGTGATGTAGTGGGTTCGAAGGGGTTCAGGTGGACAATGAGCACGTGTCACTAGAGATAAGCCACATGATGAGTTTTACCACTGATGGTCATAGCACTATCATTACTACAGACTTGCTTTTGGGCCAACCGCGATCGATGAGATCACGAGAGGCCATCTTTCACCCCATCACCTAGAGCTCGATGGGTTGAGGGTTGAGATGGGTGACGATGCATGACACCCAGGTAGGTGTGCCCTTAGCCTAATGCATTGGGGCATAACTTGAATTCAAAGAGTCGATGGTTCATAAGATTCTTCAATTCACACCAAGTATCATATTTCACTATGTTTTTCATCACTGTGATAGCCAAGATATCCATTATTGAGAGTCATTTTGGTTTTTCAGGAGAAAAGGACCATGATGCCAATCACGCATGTATCATGAATGGGATAATGATAACACACGTGTCTTTTTTCATTTTGGTTCCTTAGCATGAATCATGCCACGGGTTCATTATTCAGCTACGAGTGATGATATAGATCATTCTATTTGCTCAAGAGGCAAAACAAAGTTACCGTTGAACATGCTCATGGCACGGAGGCACCTTCACCCCTCGGTGTTTCGTTAACATGTTCGTGGGTCATTCGTTGAGTTGGTTTTAAGAATGATCCTTTCATAGGTTCACTTATAAAAACCCTATTATGACTTTTCCATCCTCTAAATGATAAGGTTAAGTGGACTTCTCATGATGTCATGCATAGTGAACCATCCACATTACAGTGATCTAGACACTTTACTAGACCTTTGAATCACTAGTAGTGATGAGTGGTGTGTACAAAAGGCAGGGACATAGTCAATGCAAGCTGATGACTCATGTTTGTTCAAAATTCCTCATTAAAGATCAATAATTGCAATTTTCTATCCCCGTCATGATGAAATTTAAAAGATTACCTAAGCCTATCAGCCAAGGCTATAGAGCCATTGAATACATCATTATAGTATACGTGCAACCCAAAACATCTAAGGGCTTCACAGACTTATTATTGGCTCAAACTTCCTTGGCCTAAGCAACCATAGTCCTTTAAAAAGTTAGCCACAAAGGATCACCCCCACAAAGCTAGTTAGCAGGATAAGGACTCATTTATTAATGGAATTAACTAGACAAATTGCTCTACCAACTACAAACAGCCATGCACCACAACCCATAGAATAAAAAAAAGCTCTTAGTTTGTCAATCTTTACTATGTCTAAACCTAGTAAGTTTTTTTGTGTAAGTTAAATTAAGCTGTAGGCTCCACTCCTAGTGGTGCCCTTTCATCAATTCTTTTAAGTTTTAGCCTTGTGACCATGCTTCCCCCAAAACCCAAAGACTTTGATTTCTTATAAGGTGCTAGCAGAGTCCTAAATATAACATCCATCGATCCCTGGTCAACATCATTTACAGTTAAGACTAGGATAGTATTTGATCATCTTTGAGCCCCTAACTTTCATTCTTGATTAATGAAAATATTTTTGTCAAATGCTTTCACAGTTGTTCATTTTTCATAAATCCAAGAATTTCACCTTTGACTATGAAATATGAATGCCCTTGATTGTCTCTGTTAATCATTACTCCAAAAGCCAACATAATAAGACTGAAAAGATGACCATATAAGGGAGATTGATAAGGATGATGGGTTGATAGTTTGATGCATAGAGCATGGAGCCTACCAACATGCATAACCATAGCACCATTCATATGCCCATTGCATACAAGTAGCAGCATCCATGCACACTAGTCCATAATCCACTCAATTGATTTCTCGATGAGCAAGTAAAGGAAATGACACATGAAGCCATGCTACAACTGTTTGGCATGAGAAAAACACAAGCAAAAGCCACGAGACTACCCTTGCCATCCAACAAACAATAATGGCATGACACCACCAATGCTTGGTCTAGTCAGGACTACACACGCAATCTTTGCTGTCACCAACATAGGGGAACATTGCTCGATTCAAAGACTTGTTTTTAGGGTTTTGGGTAGTATTGGCTGCATGCATAGGCTTGGCCAGACCAAGAATTTTTAGGGTCGATGAGAAGGGACACAAGACTACAAAATACCTGAAAGACTTGGCCAGACCATACCCATAACTATAGCTTTCGCTTGCACCACCCAGGGAGTAATTACCCAATTTAGAGACTTGGTCTTGGGGTAAAAGGCAGCATCAGTCGTAAGCATGGGTTTGAGCTTAGCCTTTTTCAAGTGCATGCCAACTAGTTAAGGCCACAGGTTCCTGTAGGTCATCAGAGCAACCACCCTCTAGACATAATAGCCATAAGACATGCATAGCCATAAGACATGCACAGCCTAGCGACGATGTCCGATGCAACATCTCATACAAAGGGGTCAGCATCTGCTGAGAGTGTCTGAAGTAAGAACTAGCTGGCATCTACCAATGGTGTTGGATGTGATTACCCGCACAACAATCAAGGGCCAAATGTAGTCGATGGCATTTGAGGAAATAACCTACATCAGGGACCAACATGTGCCGATGGAGATCGAGACAATGCCTACATTAAGGGCGAGCCCATCCTTGTAACAAATATAAAAGGCATTTGGTTGCCATTTACTTGGATGCTCATGAAAGGATGTCATCACCCAACTAAATTGGTTACAATAGGAAACACCATTCATCCCTAACCCCAGAGCGGTGCAATGTAAAAAAATAAAGTGAGAGGGCTTTGATGGGTGTAGGGAAAAGGATGAATCGGAGGGTTAAAAGGCAGAATCTCAATGGATCATGGTAGCAAGGCCACCCTACCACTTACAATAAGCCATCACATATTTAAGTCATCTATAAAGGATTCTACCCACTACTTAGTGGGAATTGAGCTTCAAGGAGGCTCAAATGACTTGTTTGCTATGAGGGCTGCACCTATGACACATCCCCTTGGGGGCTATAGGCCCCTAATATGGGTCAGTAATTAGGTGGCATGTGTTTGTGTCACTTTTAGCCTAGATTCTAACTTAGAGGTGTTCAGTCATAATCTAGCACATAGTAGCTTCATGCCACTAGCTTCTGAACTAAGCGCAATGACCAATTAGGTGAATCAATGGTTCCTCTTGCACTAGGTTAAATTATTTTTGAGATGCTACCATTAGTAGGGTAAAATTAACCTTTTTCATGATCATCTAAACCTTGCTCACGTTCACTATTGGTGGGTGAACAATCTAATACTTGGTAAATTCTATTGACAATGATAGGAAGAGCTAACATCGAAGGATCAAAAAGCAATGCTGCTATGAATGCTTGGCTACCATAAGCCAATTATCCCTGTGGTAACTTTTTTGACACTTATAGCTTCAAATTTTGAATGTCTAAAGAATCGATCAACCACACTTTTGTGGTTCGTATTCGTACTAAAATTCAAAATCAAATCTTTTACCCTTTTATTCCACATGGGATTTTTGTTCTCGTCGAGCTCATCTTAGGACACCTATGTTATCTTTTAATAGATGTGCTACCCCACCAAACTCCCTACCTGACAATGTTTTCTACTCAGATTGACTGACCAAGGTTGGCCTTAGGTCCAAAAGAAGGGGTCATGCCCTACCTCTAATTCATGAAATAAGTACAATAATGTTAAAAGTAATGGTATTTTAATTTTACCTGAGGGCTCCCACTTATCCTACACCTTTTAAGTCATTTTACAAAGTCAAACTAGAGTCAACCTCAACAAGGTCTTTTTTCCTTGTTGATTTTGTTAAGCCCTTTCTTTTGGTTGTGGTTTCACTGGACAGTAGATAGGGTAGTGGGAATCTCGTTAATCCATTCATGTATGCCAATAGTTATATGGCTTGGCATTTGGCTACCTTAAAAGAGTCATAGTTACTCCTACCATTTACCTTTGTTTGGTTGAATTTCTTCACTTTGACATTTAGAGCACTAGGCTAAAATCACATTGCATGAGCATTTGTAAGGATCATTGCAATGCTTTGTTTTAATTAAACAATGGATTCCTATTTTCCATACCAATTCTAAGTCGACTGTTCGTCACCTGAGGAAGGCCTCCAATAAAGCCATTCCTAGTTCGTACCTCGACCAGTAAGAGGTGACCCATTCTCATTACAAGAGCAACTCAAGCAATGCATCGACAGTCAATGGGTTTGGAAGTAGGGCCCTTATGCCCAACCTTTAGAGCTAATCTTTTTCCCAAGGTTAAGGATCCATTTTACCAACTTCCCTTACATATATTATTCCATCGACCAGAGGCTATTCACCTTAGAGACCTAATGTGGTTATAAGTATGTCCAGGCATGGATGGCACTTGATCCTCTAGATTTTCAAGAGCTGTTGAGGGTGCACCAAACCTCACATAACATGCAATACTCTTCCAACTATTGAACCCTACCTCCGGCTGAGTCATTTCTAGGGTAGGTATGTCATTAAATAAAAAAGATAACTCTTCTTGAGGCCCCCATTGATGTCTTTAGACTTCCTACATTGTTTTTAGCCACCACATCTCAGTTTAGGAATTTCAACCCAATTCCTTTTTGAAGCTATACTGGACATGCTGTCAGATGGGCTTCCCTCATCTCTTATGATCAACTAACCCTTGTGCAAGTGTCATTTATGTGGAACCTTTCTTCTATTTGGCTTTCAAAGTTCTCATTTGAATATTTGCTACTACTTCCAAGATCTACACCGACAGCCACTCTACCCGAGTTCATGCCATGGGGTTTACGGTGAGCACTACTTCCTCTTACTCATCAAGGCCTGGCCTTTACCCTGATGGCCGAGTATGGATCACACTTTTAAGAACCATCCATATTCAGGGCTAGTTGATTCGGTAGGTAAGTTATTACCTACTCCTTAGTGAATTTTGACTTCCATGACCATAGTCCTGCTATCTTAATTGACTAACACCCTTTGTGGGTTTAAGATTAGCATATAGTTGGGCACTATAACTCGACTTTCAATTCATTGCACATTGCCAGTTTTGCTTACCAAAAATGGCCTACATAAAGCTCTCAATTCCATGGCGCTACTCAATAAAGTAGCCACATCATCCTACCTATTTACAATTTGATAATAGGTTGAGGGCAATGCCTCTAATCATTGGCTTTACCCTATAGAACTCGTTAAGGGCTCTAGCTATCCTAAGCAAAACTTTAGAAGGAACTAGCTACTAAATGATTCAATTAGTCTTTCACCCATATACCCAACTTTGATGAATGATTTACACATCAATATCATTATGGGCCTTCACTAGAGTTTCCTCTAGCTTCACCTTACTTAGGCGTAGTTCACCATATTTTAGGTCTCGATAGGTATGCTCGCACTCAAACCCTTCTTAAACAACAAGGTTAGTCATCGGTGCACCCATAAAGGATCTTGTCAATCAGCTTTCTTATGCCTGATGGGTTTCTTAGCCTATCATCGTGGATACATGTCAAACTCTTTGGTCTGTATTGCAAGGCTAGTCAGATAAAGAGCTCGTAGGCTAACATCGAGAGCATGTAGGTGCCAAGGCAAACTGAGATGGTGCATGCTACATTCCATGATTACAGTGTTGATGTCTTCATTAGCATATCAAAAGCTTGGGCTTAAGTAGTCACTGTGACCCATGATAGTCCATGCCCTAAACCAATCGGTAGACTGATTCTCATCATTCCACATCCACCTAAGACACATTATCAGCCCCTATCTGCTTCCCTCCTAATAATTTTAAGCACTCTTTGATTCTCTTTTCAAAGTAGTTTTCATCTTTCCCTTATGATACTTGTTTGTTATCAATCTCTTACTAATATTCAACCTCGGATAGAATTTACTACCCAATTAGGGCTACATTCCCAAACAACTTGACTCATACATAGTTCATCCTGATATGATAATGTCTAGGCACAATAGGGCTCTCATGCTCTCTAAAGCCCCTTTTCAGAGGACCTAGGCCTGGTCTGTCACTAAAAAAGCTTCTCTAAACTATAATTTGAATGCTAAGGGTGCTTGATTTTCAAGCTAGGCTCTTCTAAATGCACTTGCCTTTACTATGGGAATCTTGCTATTTTCTTCTCCTCTTCTTATTGATATGCTTAAACTCAGTTGGTAATCTCACCTAACTTGAGGTCATGATGTGACCATCAATCGAGCAAATGGGAGGTTCAATGGGGTTTGGATGGACAATAAACGTACATCACCAGAGAGAAGGCACTCAATGAGGTTTACCAATAATGATTATGATGCTATCATTGATAGGGACTTGTTTTTGGGCTAACCATGACCAACGAGATCATGGGAGGCCATTTTCCACCCCTTCATCCAGAGCCCAATGGGCAAGGGGTTAGGGGCAACAATGCATGACATCCAAGTAGACGTGCTTTCAACTTAATGGCTTAAGGCATAATTTGCATTCAAAGACTCGATGGTTCACAAGATTCTCTAATTTACACCAAGTATCATATTTCTTTATGTTTTTCATTGATAAGAGAGTTGAGATATCCATTGCCAAGAGTCATTTTGGTTTTTCACAACAAAAGGAGCCATGGTGCCTCCCATGCACACATCACGACTGGAATAGCAATGGTACATGTGCTCTTTTCCATTTTGGTTCCTTTGCGTGATTCACATTGAAGGTTCTTATTCAATCATGGTTGATGATGCCAATCATTTCATTTGCTTGAGAGGCAAAACAAAGCAACCATCAAGCATGCCCAGGGCCAAAAAGGACTTAGGGCATAAAGGCACCCTCACCCCCTCAGTGTTTTGTTAACACATTTGTGAGTCATTCATTGATAGTTTTGACAATATCCTTCCTCAAGTTCACCTATGGAAACCTTCTTATGACTTTTTTTTCCTTTAAATGATAAGGTTTAGTGGACTTTCCATGACATTATGGGTAGCAAACCATCTTTGTTGCCATAATCCAAATAGTTCACCAGACCATTTAATCAGTAAGAGTGATAGATGATGTGTATAAAGGGTAGGGACGTAGTTAATGCAAGCTGATGACTTGTGCTTACTAGGAATTCTTCATTGAAGACCAGTAATTACAATGATCGATCCTCATCATGATGAAATTTAAAAGATTACCCAGGCTTATCAGCCAAGGCAATAGACTTATTGAATACATCAATGTAGTGCATGTGTGGTTTAGAACATCTAAGGGCATTACAAGCTTATTATTACCTCAAACTTCCTTAGCCTAAGTGGCCATAATCTCTCTAAAAAGCTAGCCATAAAGGATCTGCTCCACGTAGCTAGTTAGAAGGCTAAGGTCTTATTCCTTAACAAAATTAACTAGATAATCATCCACCAACTAAGAACGACCATGCACTACAACCCATAGAATCAAGATAGAGCTCCCTACAACAAATACTGAGGGTATTTGTTGCCCATTTACTTGGACACCCAAGAAAGGGATGTCACCACTTGATCGAATTGGTTACAATGGGGAACACTATTTATCCCCAGCCATAAAGGGGTGCAGTGTGAAAAAATAAAGTAGAGGACTTCGGTGGGTATGAGCAAAGAGATGAATCAAAGTGACAAAAGGTTGAATCTTAGTGGATTATGGTAGCAAGGACACTTTACCACTTAAAATACCCCATCACATATTTAAGTTATATGTCAAGGATTTTACCATTGCTTGGTGGGAATTAAGCTCCAAAGAGGCCAGTGTGGTTTGTTCACCACAGGGGCTACACCTAAGACACGTGCCCTTAAGACCATGGGCCCATATTATGGGTGTACAATCGAACGATGGGTGCATTCATCACTTTTAGCCCAGATTCTAACTTAGAGGCATTCAGTCATAATCTAGCACATGGTAGCTTCATGCTATTGGCATTACAACCAAGTGCGATGACCAATTATGCATATCAATGATTCCTCTCATATTAGATTGAATTATTATTGCAATGCTATCATCAGAATGGTAAAACTAACTCGTCTCATGACAGTCTAAACCTAGCGTATATTCCCTATTGGTGGGTGAACAATCCAACATTTGGTGAATTCTGCTTCATAATGATAAAAAAAGCTAACATTAAAGGATAAAAAAGCAACGTCACTATGAACACTTGGCTACCACAAGCCAGTTATCCCTATGTTAACTTTTTTGACACCTCTAGCTAGAAATTCCAAAGGTTTAAAGGAATGATAGGCCATGCCTTTATGGTTCATATTCATACTAGATAGAATCAAATAAGCTTTTACCCATTGTTTTATATGAGATTTTTATTCTTGTTGAGCTCATCTTAGGACACTTGTGTTATCTTTTAGCAGATGTGTCGACCTAGCCAAACTTCTTACCTAATAATGTCGTATACCTGAATTGATCAACCAAGGTCAGCGTTGGGTCCAAAGAATGGGTCGTACCCCCACCTTTGATTCACAAAATAAGTAAAATAACGTTAAAAATAGTGCTATTTCAATTTCACCTGAGGGCTCCCACTTATCCTACACCCCTTAAGTTATTTCAAAAAGTCAGACAAGAGTCAAGCTCAATATGATCTTGTTTCCTTGTTGATTCCATCAAGCCCATTTTTTTGGCTATGGTTTCGTAGGATAATAAAGAGGGATATTGGAAATCTCATTAATCCATTCATGTGTGTCACTAATTAGATGATGAGGCATTTAGCTACATTAAGAGAGTCATAATTACTCCCACCATTTACTCATGCTTGGTTGAATTTCTTCACTTTGACATATAGAGCACTAGGTAGAAATCACATTGTATGAGCACTTGTAAGGATCATCACAATGCTTTATTTTAATTAAATAGTTAGATTTCCCTTATCTGTACTAGTTTTGGGTCAACTATTTATCACTCGAGAAAGCCCATGAGGGATCCATTCCCAATCCATCCCATAGTTGACACATGGTGACTTACTCTCATTATAGAAGTAGCTTGAGTAGTGCACCTATAGTTGATGGGTTTGGCACTAGGACCCCTGTGGCTAGACCTTAGAGCTAATCCTTTTCATGAGGTTACAGATCCATTTTACCAATTTCTCTTACCTATATTGCTCCATCGACCAGAGGCTATTCACCGTGGAGACCTAATGTGGTTATGAGTACAATTGAGCATAGATGGCACTCAATCTTCTGGATTTTCAAACGCTACCAGAGGTACACCAGACACCACGTGATGTGAGGTGCTTTTTTGGACTTTAGACCCTACCTCCAGTTGAGCCATTTCTAGGGTGGGTAGGCCATTAAATAAAAAAAATAACTCTTCCCCAAGCCTTTACCAATGTCTTTGGACTCCCTAATGTTGCTATCAGTAGTTGTATCTTAGTTCAAGAATTTTAACCTAATTCCCTTTTGAAGCTCATGTTGGATGCACTTTTAGATGGGTTTCACCCATCTCCTTGGATTAGCTAACCCATCTGTAAGTGTTGTTCACATGCAACCTTTCATTTCTTCGGTGTTCAAAGTTCTCATTTGAATATTAGCTACTACCATCAAGATGTGCATCAATGGTCATTTTGCTCGGCCTTGTGCCTCAAGTTTTGCAATGACAACTATGCCTTTATAATCATCGGGGCCTAGTCGTTGCCCCATTGGTGGGGTATGGGCCATGTGCTTAAGCACCATCCATTTTTTGGGCTAGATGATTCAGTAGGTAAGTTATTACTCCTTAGTGGATTTTGACTTCTATGAGCACTATCTTTCTATCTTAATTGACCAACACCCTTTATGGGTTCTAGGTTATCAGGTAGTTAGGCACCATAACCTGGCTTCTAGTTCATCTTGCTTTGCCAGTTCCACGTACCAAAAATTACCTACATGAAGCTCTCAATTTTATGGTGTGGCTCAGTGAAGTAGCCGCACCATCCTACCTATTTAATGTTTGAGAATAAGTCGAGGGTGTTGCACCCTAATGCCTCTAATCATTGGCTTTACCTGATAGAACTCACTAAGGGCTCTGACTATCTTGAAAGAAACTTTAGAGGGAACCAGTTGCTAGATGATTAGTCTTTTGCACCTTACCCAAGTCAAACAAATAATTTGCACATTAGTATCACTGTAAGCTTCCCTTAAAGTTTCTTTTGGGTTCCCTCTGCTCAAGCATAGTTCACCATATTTTGAGTCCTAACAAGCATTCTCGTACTTGAACCCTACTTAGAAGATCAAGGTTGATCAATGGTGCACCCATAAGGGATCTTGCTAATTAGCTTCTTTGCACTTTACGAATTTACTAGCCTATTGACTCGCACACATGTCAGACTCTTTGGTCCATGTTTCAAAGTGGCCTGGATGGGGAGCCCGCAGGCGAACGATGGAAACATGCAGGTGCGAGGCATGCCAAGATGGCACATATTGCATTCCACAATTATAGTGACAATGTCTTTGTAGGCATATCAAAAGCTTGGGCTTGTGTTACAAATATAACCCATGTTGGTCCATGCCCTAAGTTGATCAATGAATTGGCTTTCACTGTTCCACATCTGATCAAGGTGCATTGCTAGCCCCTATCTACTTCTCTCCTAACAATTTCAAGCACTCTTTGACTCTCTTTCAAAGTCCTTTTCATCTTTCCCTCGTAGTGCTTGTTTGCTTTTGGTCTCTTGCCCGTATTCAGCCTTGGATGGAATTTACCACTCCATTAGGCTACATTCTTAAACAACTCATCTCACAAATAGTGCCTCATGGTACAACAAGGTCCAGGCATAGCAGGGCTCTCACCTTCTTCGATGCCCTTTTCCAAGGGATTGGGTTCAGTTTGCCACTGAAGACATTTGTCCAAACTATAATTTAGATGTTAGGGGCACTCGATTCTGAAGTTAGGCTTGTCCCAGTTCTTTCATCATTATTAGATGAATCCTGGTAAGCTTCTTTTCCTCCACTTATTGATATGCTTAAACTCTATAGGTAATCCCACTTAACCTAGGGTCATGGTACAAGTATCTACCAAGAGATGTGGGAGTCCTAATGAGGTTTAGTTGGGCAATGAGCATGCATAACTAGAGATAAGGCATGTAATGAGCTTTACCATTGATGGTCATGGCGCTATCATTGCTGGGGACTTGCTTTTAGGCCAACCATGATCGATGAGATCACAGAAGGCCATCTTTAACCCCCTTCAGCTAGATCTCGATGGGCAAGGGGTTGGGGGTGAAGATGCATGACACCTAAGTTAGCATCCCTTTAGTCTAATGGTTTAGGGTGCAACTTATGTTAAAAGACTTGATAGTTCATGGGATTTTGCAATTCACACCAAGTATCACACTTTGCTATGTTTTTTATCAATGTGAAAGCTTAGATATCCATTTCCAATAGTTGTTTTGTTTTTTCACAATGAAAGGAGCCATGATGCCACCAATGCATACACCATGAACAGGATGACAATGACATATGCATTCTTTTTCATGCCAGTTCTTTGGTGCAATTCTCGTATGGGTTCATTATTTGGTCACGGGTGATGATGTCGATCATTTCGTCTGCTTGAAAGATGGAATGAGGTGATCGTCACTCAAGACTAGGGCCAAAAAAGGCTTGAGCATAAAGGTACCCTCGCACCCTTAGTGTTTTATTAATGTGTTCACAGGTTATTCGTTGAGCTGGTTTTGACAATGATTTTTTTATAGGATCACCTATAGAAACATTGTTAAGACTTCTCTTTCCTCTAAATGATAAGGTTCAATGAACTTCTTGTGATGTCATGGGCAACAAATCATCCGCATCACTATGATCCAAAGACTTCATCATGAAAGCATCATCGAAGAACCTGACTAGCGGTATTAGGGGTTCCGATGATTGGGGGAAGGGAGAAGGGGGAAGGGGTCAAGGTGTGTGTGTGCATGATGTGCGATGGGTGCTAGTCCTTGACTCTTATATTGGCCCCTATCCCCCAAGCAACCTTGACTACTCACACCCCCTTAAAAAGCATAAGAGCTTTTATAGGTTTGTAGCCAGTAACCATTCAAGTGTTTGAAGTAAAGATGCTTTTTTAAAATGGCCACAAAATCTTTTACACTTTGAATTTTTAGCTGAATTTTTTATGGATGCCAACAAAAATACAAGGATCACATATACCAAATTTAGGGCCAAAATGCCTTCTAAAAAATTTTAAAAAATCCCAAACTATAAAAAATTTTAAAAATCATGAAAAATAGAAAACAAGTCACCTTACCATGAAACTTCACATGAAGGATTACAGGACCATTATATGAATTTACAAGCCATAAAAATGGTATTGGCATAGTAGAAACATGAAAATATGCCTGAACCCACCTATTGCCTAATCATGGTGTGCGTGGTGAATGACCCGAGCCCTAGATGCCCTTGCATGGTGTATAGTGCAGCATGTGTTGATGGTGTTCAAGGGAACTTTCCACACAAAGGGCCAATAAGTGCTAAGACTAAGGGCCAACAAGTGTCGATGTTACACTCCACATGCTAGTTTGATTCTAAGGGTTCTCTTCGAGTTGATAGGCCATTTTGATTATAAGGGGCTAGGGTTCGACAGTCGAGAACTAGTCTTTAAGGCTTACAAGAGGCCCAAGTCATGGGAACTAGCTAATAATAGTGGTATTGGTAGTAATCAAGATTTGAGGTCACAAGTATGATGCTCAATTTCAACAGAATTGAGCCAACCTCATGTACTGGCACTAGTGAGCACTTTTATGAATTTATAGGCCACGAAAATGTTATTGGCATGGTAGAAATATGAAGATGTGCTTCAACCCACCTATTTCCCAATCATGGTGTGCATGGTGCATGGCCCGAGCCTAAGATACCTTTGTGTGGTACACAGCCCAATATGTGTTGATGGTGTTCAAGGGAACTTCTTGCAAAAATGGCCAGCATGTGTAAATCTCGTCAAAGCATATGCTGAGACCAAGAGCCAACATATCCCAATGATGGTCGAGGAATGTGCATGTGTCACAGTTCGTATACTGGTCCAGGCCCAAAGGTTTTTTCCAAGTTGAGAAGTAGTTTCGGTTCTACAAGACAAAAATGTGACAGCCAAGAGGACCAGGCCTTAAGGTCTACTAAAGGCTTAAGTTACATGAAACTAGCCTAGAATAACAGTATAGGTAGTAACCAAGATTCCAGAGGTGCAAGCATGGTGTTCAAGTTTGACATAATTGAGCCAAACCCAAGTACAGGTGCTGCTGAGCACTTTTATGAATTTACAAGCCATAAAAATACCAATGGCATGGTTGAAATATGAAGATGTGCCTGAACCAACCTACTATCCAGTCATGGTATACATGGTACATGGCCTGAGCCTAGGATACCTTTACATGGTGTGCAGCCTAGTATGTACTAATGGTGTACGAGGGAACTACCTGCATAAAAGGTTAGCATGTACCGATGGTGGTTGAAGTATATACCGAGACCAAGGGCCAACATACCTCAATAGTGGTTAAGCTATGTGCTTGTATCATGGTCCACAAGCTGGTCTAGGCCTAGGGGTTCTTTCTGAATTAAAGAACAGTTCCAGTTCTAGTGGGATAAGGTCTGACAGCTAAGAAGACCAAGCTATGAGGCCTACTATATGCCCAAGTCACTAGAAATTCACCTAGAATAGTGGTATGGGCAATGATGAAGACTCTAGAAGCTCAAGCATATTGTTTGGGTATAGTAGATTGAGCCAAGCCTAGGTGCAGGCACTAGAGAGTGATGTACAGGCACACAATCCACCTAGGTGCATGTACTAATGATAGAGGTGTAGGCGTACAGTGAAACCTAGCTGTGGGCATACTTGAACACATTCTTGAGAGGATCATATTTGTGGCCTTTTAAAAGGTTTAGTACTATAACATAATCTTTGACAAGCTAAAATTATGATGAGCACTTGAGTTTTGTAGGCTAACTTAGGCACATGAAGTTAATTCATTATCAAGGCCACATAAAGTTTGGCTTAAAACCAGAGCCTGTGACACATACACCAAGCATCATTTCATGCTAATGATGATCAAGGGGCAGACAAGTGCCTTGGGTAGGAGGGTCATGGTACATATGTCACACCAAGTGTTAGCATCTACCAAATAGGTGCCTGAGGTAACAACCCACACCAATGGCCTATTTGTATTGATAGTGGTTGAGGCTAGTGCTCGTTCAAACATTGCTAGCATCTGGTGATGGTGTCTAAAGCAACATCCCAAATGAAAGGTTCAGCATTAGTTGACGATATCCAAGGTTAGAATGAGTTGGCATTTACCGACTGTGTTGGATGTGATTTCTTGTATAGCAACTAAGGATTAGATACGGTCGATGGCATTTGAGGTAGCAACTCACACTGAGGGTCAACATGTGTCGATAGAGATTGAGCTAAGTGCCTACACCAGGGGTGAGCCTATCCCTATAACAAATGCCTAGGGCATTTGATTGCCATTTACTTGGACACCAGAGGGAGGGCTGTCATCACCCAACTAAATCGATTGCAATAGGGAACGCCATTCATCCCCAACACTAAAGGTACAGTGTAAAAAAAATAAAATGAAAAGGCTTCAATGGGTGTAAGGGGAATGGATGAATCAAAGTGACAAAGGGCTGAATCTCAGTGGATCATGGTAGCAAGACCACTTTCCACTTATAATACCCCTTCATATATTTAAGTCAATTGCAAGGTCACTGCTCAGTGGGAATGAAGCTCCAAGGAAGCCTGTATGGCTTGTTCGCCACAGGGGTTACACCTATGACACATGTTCTTGAAAGCCATAGGCCCTTACTGTAGGTCAGCAATTAGGCGACGGGTGTGTGTGTCACTTCTAGTTTGGATTCTAACTTAGAGGCATTTGATCATAATCCAACGCATGGTAGCTTTGCACCACTGGCTTTTCAACCAAGCACAATGACTAATTGTGCAAATCAACAATTGCTCTTGTACTAGGTTGAATTATTGTTGTGATGCTACCATCAATAGGATAAAACTAACCTATCTCATAATATTCTAAACCTTCAAAGTGAATATTTTCCCTAATGTTATGGATCTATTTTGCTGACTTAACTTGCTTACATTGTTCCATCGACCAAAGGCTATTCACTTTAGAGACGTGATACGATTATGACTACGATTGGGTGTAGATGGCACTCAATCCTCCAGATTTTCAAAGGCCACTAGGGTTACACCGAACACCATGTGACATGCGATGCACTTCTAGTTGCTAGACCCTACCTTTGGTTGAGCCATTTCCGAGGTGGACTGGCCGTTAAATAGAAAACATAACTCTTTCTGAGGCCCTTATCGCCATCTCTAGACTCATTAACATTGCTATTACCGATGACATCCTAGTTCAAGAATTTTAACTTGATTCTCTTTTGAAAATCATGTTCGATGCACTATCAGATGGGCTTTCCATGTCTCTTAGGATCAACTAACCCATGTGTAAGTGCCGTTCACATGGAATATTTCCCCTCTTTAGCCTTCAAAGTTCTTATTTGAATATTTGCTATTACCACCAAGATCTGCACTAACAATCGCTCTGCTTGGGCTTATGCCTCAGGTTTAGGATTGACTAACCCATGTGTAAGTGCCATTCATATGGAATTTTTCCCCTCATTAGCCTTTAAAGTTCTTATTTGAATATTTGCTATTACCACCAAGATCTGTACTGATAGTTTTTTTGCCTGGGCTCATGCCTCAGGTTTTACGAAAGCCATCACACCCTTCTAATCATCGAGGCCTGGCCCTTGCCTTAACCACTGAGTATGGGTCGAGTGCTTATGCACCATTCATTTTTGGGGCTACTTGATTCATCAGGTAAGTTGTTACACACTCTTTCACAAATTTCAACTTTCATGACTACTATTCTACTATCTTAATCAACTAGCACCTTTTGTGAGGTCTAGGTTAGTGTATAGTTTGGCACCGTAACCTACCTTCTAGTTCATCCTACATCACTAGTTCTGCTTACTAAAAATGGCCCACTTGGAGCTCTCAATTCCCTGACAAGGTTCAACGAAATAGCCACACCATCCTACCTATTTAAAGTTTAAGAATAGGGTGAGGGTGTTACTCCCTTGATAGAACTTGCTAAGGGCTCTGGCTATCTTAAGGCAAACTTTGGAAGGAATCAACTACTAGATGGTTTGATTAGTCTTTCACCCCTATACCCAAGTCAAATGAATGATTTGCATGTTAGTATTTTTGTGGGCCTCCACCAGAGTTTCCTCTGGCTTTGCCCTACTCAGGCATAGTTCATTATCTTTCAGGTCCCAATAGGCATGCTTTTACTCGAACCCTTCTCAGAAGATCAAGGTCAGTTAGTGGTGCACCCACAAGGGATCATGCCAATTAGTTTCCTTGCACCTTAAAGGTTTCCTAGCTGTTGACTTGCATATATGTCAGATTCCTTAGTCTTTGTTTCAAGATAGGTTGGATGGGGAGCCCGCAAGCCAACGTTGGGAACATACAGATGTTGAGGCATGTTGAGATGGCATGTGCTACATTCCATGATTATGGCAATGATGTCTCTGTAGGCATATCAAAAGCTTGGGCTTAGGCCACCGTTACGACCAACATTGGTCCATGCCCTAAGCTGATCGATAGACTAGTTCTTACCATTTCACATCCAATTGGGGTGCATCATGGGTTCCCATTTACTTCTTTCTTGACAATTTTGAGCATTCTTTGACTCTCTTTTCAAAGTCATTTTCATCATTCCCTTATTGTACTTGTTTGCTATTGGTCTCTCACCGGTATTTAACATTAGATAGAATTTACCAGCCGATTAGGGCTATATTTTCAAACAACCTAACTCACAGACAATGCCTTATAGTGTGACAGGGTCTAGGCACAATGAGGCTCTCACCCTCTTCGATGCCCTTTTTCAGGGGACTTGGGCCTAGTCCACCACTAGGGATTTTTTTTAGACTACAATTTTGATGTTAGGGGTGCTCGATTCTTAAGCTGGGCTTATCCTGATTTGCTTGCTATTACTAAAGAAATCCTAGTAAGTTTTTTTTCGTCTACTTATTGATATGCTTAAACTTAGTGGGTAATCCCACCTAACATAGGGTTACGATATGAGCATTGATCGAGTGATGTGAGGGGTCTGATGGGGTCTGAATGGACAACAAGTGTGCATCACCTAATTAGGGTGTAACTTACATTCCAAGATTTGATGGTTCATGGGATTCTGTAATTCACAGCAAGTATAACATTTTGCTACATTCTTCATCATACAAGAGCCAAGATATCCATTGCCAAGAGTCATTTGGTTTTTCATGACAAAAAGAGCCACAGTGCCACTTGCATATACATTTTGAATGGGATGGTGATGGCACACATGCTCTTCTTCATTTGGTTCCTTAGCGTGATTAATGCTGAAGGTTCATTATTTAGCCATGGGTAATAATGTCGATTGTTTTGTCTACTTGAGATGTAGAACAAAACGACTGTCACATACATTTGAGGTCAGAAGGGGCTCAAGGCATGGAAGGAACGGAGGCACCCTTACCCCCTTGGTGTTTCGTTAATGCATTCACGGGTTATTCGTTGAGGTGGTTTCAACAATGATCCTTCCATAGGTTCACCTATGAAAACTTTGTTACGACTTCTCCTTCCTCTAAATGATAAGGTTCAATGGACTTCTTTCGATGTTTCGAGCAATGAACCATCCATGTTGTCATAATTTGAACACTTCACCAGACCATTCAATCAGTAGGAGCAATGGGTAGTGTGTAGAAAGGCCAAGAACATCATCAACATGAGCTAATGACTCACGCTTACTAGGAATTCCTTATTAAAGACCAACAATTGCAATGATCTATCCCTATCATGATGAAATTTCAATGATTAGCTAGGCCTATAGGCCATGGCTATAGACTCGTTGAATATATCAATGTAGCGCATGTGTAGCCCATAACATCTAAGGGCATCACAGACCTATTACTGCTTTAAACTTCCTTAGCCTAAGTAGACATAGTCCCTCTAAAAAGCTAGCAATGAAGGATCACCTCCGCATAGCTAGTTAGTAGGTTGAGGTTTATTCATTAATAGAATTAACTAGATAAATTGCTACACCAACTAGTAGAATCAAGAAAGAACTCTTAATCTATCAATCCTTACTATATTTGGACCTAGTAATTTTTCTTATGTTAAGTCACATTAAACCATAAGCACCACTCTTGGTGGTGCCCTTCTATCAAATCCTTTATGTTTCAACCTTGCGACCATCTCCCCTTAGAACCCAAAAACTTTGATTCCTCATAAAGTACCAATGGAGTCCTAAAAGTAAGATCTGTTGATCCCTGGTAGGCATCATTTATGGTTAAAACTAAGATGGTATTTGATCATCTTTAAGCTCTCAACTTTCTTTCTTAATAAATGAAAACATCATTGGCAAAAGCTTTTCCAATTGTTTGTCTTTTATAAATCCAAGAATTTCACCTCTGACAATGAAATATGATGCCTTGGACCATCTTTGTTAATCATTACTTTGATCTCGAAGGTTAACATAATAGAACCAAAATCCTATTATTTTATCCCATGCTATTGTGTACAAGCGTAGGCCTACTTTGAGCACTCCAATTTCTTCAAAGCAATAACATCAGAGGAATGACCCTACTAGTTAAGGCTATGAGTGCATTATTGGCAGTCTTGTTATTTTATCCCATGCTCATGTATACAAGCGTAGGCTTGCTTTGAGAACTTCAATTTCTTCAAAGCAATAGTGATGAAAGAACGACCAGGCTAGTTAAAGCTAGGAGCACATTATCAGCAATAGGGATGAGTAGACCGAATGATCCAACCCTAGTTCCAACTATAAGCTTTTTAACTACAACAATTTAAATATACATTATTAGAGCTAGAATTATTATGGCTGCTGACACCAGACTTGCCCTCAAATGGATCCTCGTTAAGTGATTTAGATTGTACTCATTCCAATTATCAAACTCATAGAGCTTGGTATTGTTATTTATTATCACTACCTTCTTATGTCAAGATTGGGTAATTTACATGCTTACTGCCTTCCTTAGAAGTGCTAGTTGTTTCTTAGGCTCCCTCTCTAGAACTGAACCCTAATTCTCTATCAACCGTTGTCACCACCATGTTAGGCCACTATCCTACCCTCAAAAGTTGATAGGGAAGAAATTTGAATGATGCGTCATTAGCATAAAAGCCATGTGATCCATTGAGTTATGATGAATCATCAGAGCAACGAGCAAAACCTGTGTTGGCTTTTTATCTAATAAATGCATCCCTTTCAGAAGTTAAGGTTTGTTGCACATATTAGCTTTAGAATTACTATGGTTATCTAAGCAGTAGATACCATCAAACAATCTATAACAAATTTAATGAGCCATTCATAGTTTCATAGCATAAATCAGCTCATACTTACACATACATGGCTTAATCTTTAAGACAAGCATATGACTATTGCCAGGATCAACCAAATAGCATTCTTTTGGGATGTTGGCACTACATAGGCTTCAACGCACCAATTGCGTAGTGGAAAAAGCCAACACAGAGCACAAGCATTGTGTGTGTTGAGCACGTAAACTACATAGCATCGATGAATAAGGGTCGAGGACTTGCACCCATAAAATGTTTCATATCTAAGAGGACAATTAAACAACAATACACCAATGCACCCACAAAGGTTTGGGTGGCATACTTGGGACATAGTGCATGATTGAGGTATGACCTACAACCTTAAAGGAAACAATACGGATGAAAGATGGTAAGACATCTGGTTTCAATCAATTTAGGTATGCAATAGAGGATCCTAATAATACCCTAAGGCACAATGACCACATAAAAGAGATTGAAAAAGATGATGGGTTGATAGTTTGATGCATCGAGCCTGCTAACATGCACAATCATAGCACCACTCATATACCCATTGTATACATGTGGCAGCATCCATGCACACTGGTCCACAACCCACCCAATCAATTAATCAATGAGTCAGTAGAGGAAATAACTAACGAGGCCACATCATAACCGCTTGGCACAAGAAAAACACAAGCAAAGGCCACGTGACTGCCTTTGCCATCCAATAGGTAACAATGGCATGACACCACCAATGCTTGGTTTGGTTGAGATCGCACATACAAACTCTACTGTCACTACCCCATGGGATGTTACTTAATTTAAGGACATGTTTTTAGTGTCTTGGGTAACATTGGCTACATACACGGGCTTGGCCAAGCAAGACATTTATGTGATCGATGAGAAGGGACCACAAGATTGCCAAATAATCGAGAGACTTGGCCAAACCAAGCCCACGACCACAGCTTCTGCTTGTACCATACCAGAAAGTTGTTACCTGATTCAAGGACTTGGACTTGGGGTATGGGGTAGCATCAGCCGCAAGCACAAGCTTATGCTCGGCCTTTTTTCAGTGTATGCCAACCGATCAAGGCCATGGGCTCTTACGGGCACCAAAGCAACCGATCTCTAGACAACACAACCAAAAGGAATGTATAGCCTAAATTTTGCCTCAGGGATATTACTGTGGATGTATGCAATGAGAGGCCCATCATGCACATCTATTCCCTCTGTAGGGGAGGGTAAAGTCTTTTGAACAACTATCCCTTAAAGAGCATAAAAGATTTTATAGATACGCTAGTAGTAGACATTAAAGTTTCTGAAATGGGGACACTTTTTTCAAATGCACATATCCCACCCCAACAGTCCATAGGTGCCGGTGGTGGTTGAGGCAAGTGCTCGTACTAAAGCCTAGCACATGTCAATGGTGTTCGAGGTAAATGTGTGCGCAAGGGTTAGCATGTGTCGGTGGTGTTTGAGGTAACTACTCGTATAAAGGGTCATCTTATTTCAATGCTAATTAAGGCACATGCCTGCACCAAGGGCAAAGATGTGTCGATGGTGTTCGACGTAAATGCCCATACGAAAAGCCATCTTGTGCCAATGGTGATCGAGGTAAGTGCCCATACTAAAGGCCAGCATGTGTCGATGATAGTTGATGCCTTGGTCAAAGTTTGATTTTGGGCCATAGTGCACACACAAGGCTTAGGCATGTGCTAGAGCAACATTTTTTTACCTAGGGCACCATTATTGGAGCATCACCAAAGAACGTAACTGGTAACATTAGGGTTTCCAATGATTAGGGGAAGGGGCTGGGGGTGTGTGCACATGATGTGTGATGGTTGCTAGTCCTTGGTTCTTATATTGGCCCCTATATTGGCCCCCTATCCATCAAGCAAACCTAAGTACCCCCACCTCTTTAAGGAGCATAATAGTTTTTACAAGTTTGCAGCCAGTAGCCATTCAAGTGTACAAAATGAAGACTTTTTTTTCGATGGTCACAAAATCTTCTATGCTTTAAATTTTTAGCTACATTTCTTTTATGGATGCCAACAAAAATACAAGGATCATGTATACCAAATTTGGGGCTAAAACTCTTCAAAAAATTTCAAAAAATCTCAAACTATGAAATATTTTAAAAATCATGAAAAATAGAAAACGTGTCATCTTGCCATAAAACTTTACATGACGGCTTAGGGGACTATTATATGAATTTACAAGCCATAAAAATGGCATTGGCCTAGCATAAATATAAAGATGTGCCTGAACCCATCTACTACCCGATTACGGTGCACATGGTGCGTAGCCTAAGCCTAAGATAACCTCGTGTGGAGCATGGCCCGGTATGTACTGATGGTGTTCGAAGGAATTACCCAGACAAAGTGTTAGCTTGTACCAAGACCAAGGGCCAACATGTCTAGATAGTGGTTAAGGCATATGCATGTGTCATGGTCTACATGTAAGTCCAAGCCCAAGGGTTTTCTTCGAGTTAAAGAATTATTTTAGTTCATGGAGGACAAGGTCTGACAGTCAGGGGGGCCAGGCCTTGAGGCCTACTAGAGGCCTAGGTCATAGGGAAATAGCCTATTGGCAGTGATCAAGACTTGAAAGGCTCATGCATAATGTTCAAGTTTGGCAAAATTGAGTCAGGCCCAGGTACAGACACTAGTAAGCACTTATATGAATTTACAAGCCATGGGAATGGCATTGGCATGGCTAAAACATGAATATGTGCCTAAACCTACCTACTGCAAGGTCATGGTGTGCATGGTGGGGCCCACGCCCAAGATACCCTTATGTGGTGCATGACCCGACATGTACTAATGGTGTTCAAGGGAACAACCAACACAAAGCACTAGCATGTGCCAAGAGTGGTTGAAGTGTGTGCCAAGAGCAAGGGCCAACATGTCTTGATGGTGGTCAAGGCATGTGTATGTGTCACAGTCTGTATGCTAGTTCAGGCCCTAGAGTTCTCTCTGAATCGAGGAACAATTTTAATTTTAAGGGGATAGGGTTTGATAGGCAGGGGGACCAGGCCTTGAGGCCTAGTAGAGACCCAGATCATGGGGAACTAGCCCAGAATAGTGGTATTGGTAGCACTCAAGACTTCAAATGCTCAAGCACGATGTTCTATTTAGCAAAATTAAGTTAGCCCAAAGTGCGAGCGCTAGTGATTGCTTATATGAATTTACAAACCATAAAAATGGCACTGGCCCAGCAAAAATATGGAGATGTACCTAAACCCACCTACTACCCGATCATGGTGCACATGGTGCATGGCCTAGCATGTGCCAATGGTGTTCAAGGGAACCACCCACACAAAAGGCCAACATGTGCCAATGGTGGTCGAAGCATGTGCTGAGACCAAAGGCAAAAATGTCTCAATTATGGTCGAGGCATGTGCATGTGTCATGGTCTTCTTGGTCATGGTTTGTATGGTGCATGACCTGGGCTTAGGATACCCTTGTGTGGTGCATAGCCCATCATATGATGATGGTGTTTGAGGGAACTACCTGCACAAAAGACCAGCATATGCTGAGACTAAAGGCCAACATGTCTCAATGGTGGTTGGGTCATGTGCATGTACCATGATCCACATGTTGGTCCTAGCCTAAAGGTTCTCTCTAAGTCAAGATGTAGTTTCAATTCTCAGAGGATAGGGCTTAACAACTAAGGGGACTAGGCCTTGAGGATTATTGGAGGCAAAGGTCATAGGGAACTAGCCTAGAATAGTGGTATTGGTAATGATTAAGACTCAAGAGGCTTAAGCATAGTGTTCAGGTTGACAGAATTGAGCTAACCCCAGGTATGGGCACTAGTGAGTGCTTATATGAATTTACAAGCCATAAATATGGCATTGGCATGGCTAAAATATGAAAATGTGCTTGAACCCATCTACTACCCGATTATGGTGCACATGGTGTGTGGCTTGGGCCTAGGATAACTTTGTGTGGTGCACCAACTAGCACGTAATGATGGCGTTCAAGGGAATTACCCGTACAAAGGGCCAACTTGTGCGGAGAGTGAGGCCCAACATGTCCCAATAGTGGTTATGGCATGTGCAAGCGTCATGGTCTGTCTGATGGTTCAGGCCTAGGGGTTCTTTCCAAGTCAAGGAGTAGTTTTGGTTCTAGTGGGACAAGGTTTGATAACCAGGGGGACCAAGCCTTTAAGCTTAGTAAAAGCTCAGATTATTGGGAACTGGCCTAGAATAGTGGTATAGGCAATGATCCAATCTGTAAAGGATCAGGCATATTGTTCATGTTTAACATAATTAAGCCAGGCCCAAGTATGGGCATTAGTGAGTGCTTATATGTATTTACAAGCCATTAAAAATGCCATTGGCATAGCAGAAATATGAGGATGTGCTTGAACCCACCTATTGCTTGGTCATGGTATGCATGGTGCACAGCCTGGGCCTAAGATACCCTCACGTAATGTGCGACTCAACATATGTCAATGGTGTTTAAGGGAATTGCTTGCACAAAGGGTGACCATGTACCAATGGTGGTCAAAGCATGTGCCGAGACCAAAGGCCAACATGCATTAATGGTAGTCATTGCATGTGCATGTATCATAGTTTGTAAGCTGGTCCAAGCCTAGGGGTTTTCTCTGAGTCGAGGAGCAGTTCCAACTCTAGCGAGATAGGGTCTGACAATTAGGGGACTAGGCTTTGAGGCTTACTATAGGCCCAGGTCATGGGAAAATAGCACAAAATTATGGTATGTGCAGTGATCAAGACTCTAGAGGCTCATGTACAGTGTTTAAGTTTGACAAAATTGACCTAGGCCTAGGTCCAAGTGTTGGTAATGGATGCACAGGCACATGGTCGACCCAAGTGCAAGCTTTGATGACCAAGCCAAGGGCACATGATCAGACCTAAGTGTGGGCAGGTCTACACATACTCTTGGGAAGATTAGATTTATGGGCTTTTAGAGGGCCTAGTACTATAGCACAATCTTTGGCAAGATAGAATTATGATGGGCACTTGAGTTTTATAGGCTAACATAGGCACACAGAGAAATTCCTTGTCCAAGGCCGCATAGAGTTTGGCTTAAAACCAAAACCAATGACACATGCAACAAGTTTCATTTCGTGCCAATGGCGATTGAGGGGTAGACTAGTGCCTTGGGTGGAAAGGTCATGCTACACATGCCACAAAAAATGTTAGCATATACCAAAAGGTGTTTGAGGCAATAACCTACACTAAGGGCTCACTTGTGTTGATAGGGGTCGAGGCAAGTGCCTCTTCAAATATCATTAGTATCTACTGATGGTGTCTAAAGCAACATCCCATATGAAGGGGTCAGCATCTATTGATGATGTTAGAGGCAGGAACAAGCCAACATCTGCTAATGATGTTTGATGTGATTACTCACATAGTAACCGACAACTAGATGCGATTGATGGCATTCGAGGTAATAACCTATACCGGGGCCAGCATGTGATAATGGAGATCAAGTCAAGTGCCTGCATAAAGGGTGAACCTATCTTTATAACAAATAATGAGGGCATTTGGTTGCTATTTACTTGGATGCTTGAAGAAGGGATGTCATCGTCCAACTTAATCGGTTGCAATAGGGAACACCATTCATTCATAATCATAATAGGAAGAGGTGTAAAAGAAATAAAGTTAGAGGGCTTTGGTGGGTGTGGGGGGAAAAAGATGAATCAACACAACAAATGGTTGAATCTCAGCGGATTATGGTAGCAAGGCCACTCTGCCATTTACAATACCCCATCATATATTTAAGTTATTTGTAAAGGATTCTACCCATCCATTCGATTGGAATTGAGCACTAAGAAGACCCACACAACTTATCCACTATTGGGGCTACACTTGTGATAAGTGACTTTAGGGGCTATGGGCCTCGACTGTAGGTTGGAATTTGGTGAAGGGTAACTGTGTCATTTCTAGTCTAGATTCTAACTTAAAGGCATTCAATCAGAATCCAATGCACGACAGCTTCGCACCACTAGCTTTTCAACCAAGCGCAATGATTAATTGTGTGAATCAATAGTTCCTCTCATACTAGGTTAAATTACTATTGCAACACTACCATCAATAGGGTAAAACTAACCTATCTTATGATGGTCTAAACCCAGCTCACATTTCTTATTGGTGGGTGAATAATCCAACAATTGGTGAATTCTATTTCATAATGATAGAAAGAGCCAACACCAAAGGATTAAAAGGCAACGTCGCTATGAACGCTTGGCTGTCACAAGCCAGTTATCCTTGTGTTAACTTTTTTGACACTTTTAACTTCAAATTTCAAAAGTCTAAAGGATCAATACGCCACTCATTCACGGTTCATATTCTTATTGAAAATCAAAATCAAACAAGCCTTTACCCATTTTATTGCACATGAGATTTTTGTTCTCATTGAGCTCATCTTAGGACATCTGCATTATCTTTTAACAGATGTGCTACCCTAGCCAAACTCCCCACTTGACAATGTTTTTTGCTTGAATTAATCAACTGAGGTTAGCCTTGGATTTAAAGGAAAGGGTCGTGCCTCACCTCTGATTCATGGAATAAGTAAAATAACATTAAAAGTAGTAGTATCTCAATTTTATTCAAGGGTTCCCATTTATCTTGTACCTCTCAAGTCATTTGACAAAGTCAGACTAGAGTCTAGCTCAACGAGGTCTTCTTTCCTCGTTTATTTTACCAAGCCTATTCATTTGGCTGTGGTTTCACTAGATAGTAGATAGGGATAGCGAGAATCTCGTTAATCTATTCCTGCATATTAGTAATTAAATGACAAGGCATTTGGCTACCTTAAGTGAGTCATAGTTATTCCCACCATTTACTTATGCTTGGTTGAAATTCTTCACTTTGACATTTAAAGCATTAGGTAGAAATCACATTGCATGAGCATTTGGAAAGACCATCGTAATGCTTTGTTTTAATTAAACTGTCAGATTCCCCATGTATATATCAATTCTAAGTCGACTATTTATTGCCAGAGAAGGCACTCGAGGGAGCTATTCCCAGTTCATCCCCCGATTGGCATGTGGCAACCCACTTTTGTCATGGGAATAGCTTGAGTAGTGCACTGATAGTTGACGGGTTAAGATTGGGACCCGTATGCCTAGCCCTCAGAGCCAATCTTTTTCCTAAGTTTGCATATCCATTTTGCTAACTTCCTTTGCCTACATTGGTCCTTGCCTACATTGGTCCCTCGATAAGAGGCTATTCACCTTGGAGACCTAATGCAGTTATGAGTATAACAAGGCAAGGATGGTACTCAATCCATTGGATTTTCAAAGATCACAAGTGGTGCATCAAACACCACATAACGTATGGTGCTCTTTTAGCTATTGGACACCACCTTCAACTAAGCTATTTCCTACATGGGTAGGCCATTAAACAACGTAGGTCGTTAAATAAAAAAGATAACTTTTCTTGACGCCTCCACTAACGTCTCTAGACTCCTTAACATTATTGTCAGCCATTGCATCTTAGTTTAGGAATTTTAACCTAATTCCCTTTCAAAACTTGCACTAGATGTGCAGTAAGGCAAGCTTCCCCCATCCTTTATGATTGATTAACCCATGTACAAGTGCTGTTCACATTGAACATTTCCCCTCTTCAGCTTTCAAAGTTTTCATTTGAATATTTGCTACTACCACCAAGATTTACATTGACAGCCATTTCATTCGGGCTCATGCCTAAGGTTTTGTAGTGACCATCATGGCCTCCTACTCATTAGGGCCTAGCTTTTGCCCTGATGATTGGGTATGACTCGCGTGCTTAAGCGCCATCCATTTTTTAGGCTAATTGATTCAGCTGGAGAGTTGTTACACACTTTTTAGTAGATTTTGACTTCTATGACCATTGTCCTATCATCTTAATTACCAACACCCTTTATGGGTTCAAGGTTAGCAAGTAGTTAGGCACCTTAACTCAACTTTTAGTTCATCCCATATCACCAGTTTTACTTACTAAAAATGGCCTACTTGGAGCTCTTAATTCCATGGCATAGCTTAACGAAGCAATTGTGCCATCATGCCTATTTAAAGTGTGAGAATAGGTTGAGGGCATTGCACCCTTAATGCCTTTAAGCATTGGTTGTACCCGATAGAACTCGTTAAGGGCTCTAATAATCCTAAGGGAAACTTTAGACAAAACTAACTACTAGATAGTTCCATTATTCTTTTACCCTTATACCCAAGTTAGACGAATGATTTGCATGATAGTATCACTACGAGCCTTCACTAGAGTTTCCTTGAACTTCACCTCACTCAAGTATAGTTCATCCTACTCAAGCATGCTCACACTCAAACCCTTATCAGAAGTTCAAGGTCGGTCGATGATGCACCCGTGAGGGATTCTATGAATCAGCTTCTTTGCATGGTATGTGGCCCAGCATGTGCCAATGGTGTTCAAAAGAACTGCTCACATAAAAAGCCAACATGTGCCAAAACCAAGGGCCAACATATCTTGATGATGGTTAAGGCTTATGCATGTGTCACGATCCGCATGCTGGTCTACGCTTAGGGTTGTCTCTCAGTTAAATACAAGTTTTGGTTTGAGAAAGATAAGGCTTAGCAGCAATGATAACTAGTCCTTGAGGCCTACTGAAGACCTAAATTATAGGGAACTATCCCAAAATAGTGGTATTGGTAGTGATCAGGACTCGAGAGGCTCAGGCATAGTGTTTAGGTTTAACAAAATTAAGCCAACCATTGGGACAGGTGCTAGTGAGCACTTATATGAATTTACAAGCCATAAAAATGGCATTGGCATGGCAAAAATATGAAGATATGCCTAAACACACCTATTATCCAATCATGGTGTGCATAATGTGTGGTTCGAGCCCAGAATACCTTTGCATGGAGCATGGCCCAGCATGTGCCAATGGTGTTCAAGGGAATTGCTCACACAAAGGGCCAACATGTGCCGATAGAGGTCAAAGCATTTATCGAGACCAAGGGAAAACATGTCTTGATGGTGATCAAAGTTTGTGCGTGTGTCATGGTTGACATGCTAGTCTAGGCCTAAGGGTTCTCTTTGAGTCGAGGACCAATTTCAGTTATAGCAAGATAGGGTCTAATAGCTAGGGGACCAAGCTTTGAGGCCTATTAGAAGCTCAAGTCCTAGGAAACTAGCCCAAGACAATGGTATGTGCAATGATCAATTCTCCAAAGGCTTAGGCAAGCTGTTCAGGTTTAACATAATTGAGCCAGGCTTATGTGCAAGCACTGGTGGGCACTTATATGAATTTACAAGCCATAAAAATGCCACTAGCATGGCAAAAATATGAAGATGTGCCTAAACCTACCTATTGCCCAGTTGTGGTGCACTTGGTGTGTGGCCTGAGTGTAGGATACCCTCATGTGGTCCACAGCCTAGCATATGCCAGTGGTGTTTGAGGGAATTGCCCATATAAAAGGCTAGCATATGCTGATGATTGTTGAAGTATGTCCTAAGACTAAAGGCTAACATGCCCTGATGGTGGTCGAGGCATGTGCATATGCCACGAGCTCTGACCTTAGACTCAAAATCTATGTGGTCTTCAGCTTGGAATCACCTCTTTCTAGCCTAAGTCAGCCTAAAACACAAGCGTGCGAGCACTAGAACAATGGAAATGGCAGAATGTGCAAGTTGGAGAGAAACAGAAGAATAAGAGAATTGCTAGAAATATGCTCTATATTTATGAAACAAAAGTGTGTATGATGATGTACAAATGAGGGTGGAGCAGCCTTCAATTTATAATTGAGGCTCCCAACTACACTTATGGCTAAATCCTTAGAATCAAGGCCAAAATCAAGGAATTTACAAAGATTACAATCAATCGGGATTCTATTTCCTGAATTATAAGATTAACCAGATCTGCCAAAAGGCTCATGTTGATCCTGTGAGCTTCTAGAAGATCCCTTTGTGTATCTCCCACCTTGGGCCCTTCTAGATGTCATGCAAGCATTATGCAGGTCAGGCCTTGGCCATACGGGCTTGCCTGTAAGCTGTGCGAGTGTTCTGGCCTTCTCTCTAAGGCCTTACACGTAAACTCCCGCCAGTGCTTCTAGTGCACAAGCCTCAACCTCAAGTGCACCTGATGTGCCTGATGCACCTAGCCAGGGTGTGACATTCTCCCCCACTTAATTGTACAACACCCTCGTTGCGTCCTCTGCATGGTACTATTTGATTTGGTCCCCAAACTACCATAAGTCCTCTACCCGGTTCCCAGCTCACCTTAATATCTGGAAGTCCCTTCCAACGTACCAAGTACTCTTGTCTTGGTTGGTAGTTCTTCTATCTCACATCCTGGTCAGCTATGATGCTGTGGACCTCCTTCTCATATGAGGCCCTTGCTTTCAATGGTGCATGCTTTGATTTTGCCCATCTTGGATCTCCCTTATCCTCATGGAATGACTTGGGCATGCTTACGTGGAACACTGGGTGTACCTTTAGCTTAGGTGGCATATCCAGCTTGTAGGCAACCTTGCCTACCTTCTTGACTACATAGAAAGGTCCCTCATACCTCTGAACTAGGCCTTTGTGTAGCCCCCTATGGCACACAATGGGATGCAACTTCATCAAAACCAAGTCTCTAACCTAGAACTGCACATTTTGCCTATTCTAGTCTGCTAACTTCTTCAACCTCTTTGCCACCTTGTGTAGACAACTCTAGCCAAGTCAGCTTGCTCCTGCCAAGCGTTGGCAAACTTGTATGCTACTGGATTTAGCCTTGCATAACCTACAGCAATCGAACCGAGTGTTAGTGGTTGTTAACCTCTCACAACCTTAAATGGGCTCTGGTTCATTGCCTCACTCTTATGTAGGTTGTAAAAAATTTAGGTAGCATCTAGCAGCTTCGGCCAGTCCTTTTACGTGGCACTCCCATAGTGCCTGAGGTAGACCTCCAACAGTTCATTCACACGCTTAGTCTGCCCATCGATCTACGGATGCATGCTAGAGGAAAAGTTCAAGTCTAACCCTAATAGCTTGATCAACTTAGTCCAGAACCTACCTGTAAAACACCCGTCGTGATCACTAACAATGGTCCTCGACACTCCCTAGTACTTAACCACATTCTTCAGGAATAATCGAGCTGCCTCCTCAGCTAGGCACTCTTTGGTTGCTGGAATGAAGATTCCATACTTGGAAAACCTGTCCATCACTACCATGATCCTTCCAAACTCTTCTGCCTTGGGAAGACTGACTATAAAGTCTAGAGAAACACTCTCCCATAGTCCCTATGGCACTAGAAATGGCTCTAAGAGACCACCTAGTTTCTTGAGATCCATCTTGTCTTGTTGACACATAAGACAAGTCTTCACATAGGCCTCTACATCATCTTTCATGTACGGCTAGTAGTATTGATCCTCTAGCAACACCAAGGTGTGGCTCACCCCTAGATTTCCAGCCCACCTTGAGTTATGGCACTTTTGCAAAACTTCCCTGTAAAGCTTCCCATGCTGCGGCATAAATAGTCTACTACCCTTAGTGTACAACAAAACATCATACACCGAAAGATGCCTACTCTTACCTTGCTGGATGTACTCTATAAGAGCCTTAGCTGTAGGATCATGGGTAATTCCATCCTTGATGCGCGGTACCCGTGACCCCTTTGGTTGGCTAATGTTAGTAAGGTTAACCTTCTTGCTCAAGGCCTCTACCACCAGGTTTGCCTGCCCTGGCTTGTACTCTATTTAGAAATCAAATTTTGTAAGAAAATCTTACCATCTCGCCTGTTTGAGGGACAACTTCTTCTGCGTTTGGAAGTAGCTGGTCACTACATTGTCCGTCCTAACCATGAACTTCGACCCCAATAGGTAATGGCGTCAAGTGCGTAAGTAGTGTACCACTACAGTTATCTCTTTCTCTTGGACCGTGTAGTTGCGCTTAGTCTCATTCAGCTTTCTGCTTTTGAAAAATGACTAGATGTTCCTCCTGCATCAACACGCCCCTTATGGAAAAGTCTGATGCTTCGTATGCACTTCATATGGCTTGGCATGGTCTGTCAAGGCCAAGATTGGTTCTTTGGTCACAGCCTACTTCAACCTATCAAAAGTTTCCTAGCACCTTATGCTCCACTATTATGCTCTCTCTTTCTTGAGTAAGTCAGTCAATGGCATGGCTATGACTGAGTAGCCTTTGATGAAGTGCTTATAGTAGTTAACTAGCCCAAGGAATGACCTCAACTCTATGACCTTGGCTGGTGGTTCCCACTTCATGATGGTTTACACCTTGCCTTCATCCATGCGTATCTTACCACCTCCCACTATATGGCCTAGGAATGGGATCTCCTATTAGGTAAACGAGCACTTCTCCCTCTTGACAAATAGCTTGTGCGCTCGTAACACCTTGAACACCTACCTCAAGTGGTCTACATGCTCTCCCAAAGTCTGGCTATAGATCATAATGTCATATAAATAAACCACAACAAATTGATCAAGGAACAACTGAAGTACCTTGTTCATAAGGGTGCAAAATGTTGCTAGGGCATTCATGAGTCCGAATGGCATGACCATGAACTCATACGAACAACATCAAGTGACACATGCTATCCTGGGCTTATCTTCATTCGTGATCCTAACTTGGTAGTAGCTTAACCTTAAATCCAGCTTAGTGAACCACCTTGCACTCCCAAGTTGGTTGAACAAGTCTACAATAAGTGGGATAAGATACTTGTTCTTAATGGTCAGCTTGTTCAAAACCTGGTAGTCTATGCATAGTCACAATGACCCATCATGCTTGTGTTGGAATAGAACTAGTGCACTATATGGCACCTTCAATGGCTTGATGAAGCCAGCATCAACTAACTCCTTGAGCTATTTCCTTAACTCTTTCAAATTTGGTAGGGAGATTCGGTAAGGGGCTCTAACTGGTGGCTTGGCCTCATGCACCAACTCGATCTAATGGTCCACCTTCTTCTTAGGTGGTAGCTGGCTAGGCAGCTTTACGGGCATCACATCGCTAAAGGACTTCAACACCTTTAGCACCTCCAAGGGTGACTCGATCTCTTTTTCCCTTGGCTTCTCATACTTTAAGGCTACCAAGAAGGTGTCTTCCTCTCTGCTCGCTACCTTGGCAAATTGAATGGCTGACACCACCCTCAACCTAACTCTGGACCCTCATCTCAATGGTTCTAGGCATTGGCACCATGCCTCCAAGATACAAATACAATTAGCAAAAGGCACAATGAGGGCATTAATCCGAACAAAGAAATCCAACCCAATCACAAACTCATAGTCATCAAGGGGTATTACCTCTATGGTCTCCTTGCCTTTTTAGTCTCCAAGCTGCAACTCCACTCCTTGCGTTACTTCAAGGGCTGGCACTTCCTTAAAGTTCACCATTTTAATGGTACCGGTCCTTTTTTGCACCTTTAATCTAAGCTTCTAGGCTTTATCACCTAAAATAAAAATATGTGAGACATTTGTGTCCACCAATATGCTTAGCTTTTGACCCATAACTATCAGATCTATAACATCAAGCCTTTTGGCTTGTGACATTCCTTATTCTAGACAGCATTAAGCACCAATGACCTAAGCTTTGCTATCTCTACCTCTGGCTTTTCGTTAGACTCTTTGTCTATAGTAGCCAGCTTACCCTTTTATGGGTAGTTATGCATTATGTGGCTCCTTCCACATAGGTAGCATACGAGTGACTCTCACTCACCCATCACTTTCCACTTGCCTACTAGTGGCTTCCTCTCGCCATCCTTGTCTGAACACTTTCAGTCCCCATCCTTGGACTACCGGTCATGATCCCCACCCTTAGAATACTTCTTTCGGTCCCTCTCATCCTTGCCCTTACCTTTGGGCTTGCAGGACTCGAACTTGTTCAGTAGCTTAACTCTATCAAGGACTTAGCAGTAGTCATGAACTCTCATTTGTTGTAGCTCATGCTTCACCGACAGCTTCAGCCCATCCATAAAAGCAAACAGGGCATCTTTCTTGCCTAGATCTGAGATCTGTAGCAACAGTTCAGAGAATTTCTAGACATACTTTCTTATGTCCCCTACTGGTTCAGCTTGTATAACTTTGCCCGTGCCTCATCATTGATCTACTCCGGGTAAAATTGCTCCCAGAACTTCTTTTGGAACTTTGCCTAGGTTTCAATCTTGGTGCTCCCATGCCTCACATCATCACTCATGTGCCTCCACCATAATAAGGCCAAATCAGTAAGATACATAGCAGTGGTGCTTACCTTGATCACCTTGTCTTGCATGCTGATGGCTTAGAAGTACTACTCCATACCCTATAGGTAGTTGTCTACTTTTTTGGTTGCCCTAGTCCCCTTGAACTCTTTGGGCTTGGGGACATCCATCCTGGACTTAGACGCTCCAGCAAACATGCAATTCCCAATGGTAGTCTTGCATGCAACGAGCTCACCGGTGAGCTCCTCTATCCTCTTGCGTATGGCCTCCAAGCTATCGCGCATGATCTCCACCATAGCCTCCAAGGCCTCGTTCCTTTGAGTGATCGTGTCTATGCCTTTATTGAGAGCAGCTTGTAGCTCACCCTAGAGCTCCTCCCCTATGGAGTCTACAACTTCAATGTGAGTCTCCACTTCATCAAGCTTCTCTATTATGTCACCCATGGTCACCTCTACCTTCGCCAGCCTCCCATCCATGGTCGACCAAATATTTCTCGAATTGGCCTTCTTGCCTCTTCCACGCTCCTACTCCTAGGCCTTTGGTTGTTGGCTAGCAACGTCACTCTAGGATGCCATATCCTCAACTGTGATCTAACCCGCACAACACAAACATGCAATAGGCAAAACTAAAATTGCTCTAATACCAACTGTCACGGGCTCTGACCTTAGACTCAGAATCCGTGCAACCTTAGGCTTGGAATCACCTCCTTCTAGCCTAAGTCAACCTAAAACACAAGTGTGTGGGCACTAGAACAATAGAAAAGGCAGAATGCGTAAGTTGGAGAGAAATAAAAGAATAAAAGAATTACTAGAAATATACTCAAACAGAAGTGTGTATGATGATGTACAAATAAGGGTGGAGTAGCCCTCTATTTATAGTTGAGGCTTCTAGCTACACTTATGGCTAAATCCCTAGAATCAAGGCTAAAATCAAGGAATTTATGAAGATTACAATCAATCAGGATTCTGTCCCCTAAATTATATAGTCAACCAAATCTGCAATAAGGCTTCTACTGATCCTGTGAGCTTCTAGAAGATCCCCTTACTTGTTTCCTACCTTGAGTCTTCTGGATATGGTGCAAGCATCATACAGGCCAAGCCTTGGCTGTAGGGCTAGCTTGCAAGCTATGCGGGCATTCTAGCTTTCTCTTTAAGGCCTTGTGTGCAAACTCCAGCTAGTGCTCCTGGTGCGTGAGCCTCAAACTCAGGTGCACATGATGGTGCGCTCGCCCAGGGTGTGACACATGTATCATGGTCCACAAGTTATGGGAAACTAGCCTAAAACATTAGTATGGACAGTGATCAAGACTCCAAAGGCTCAAGCATGATGTTCAGGTTTGGCATAATTGAGGCAAGCCCAAGTGTGGATGTTGGTAAGTGATGTACGGGCACATGGTCAAGCCTAGGTATGGGCACCTATAACCAAAGTGTAGACACACCATCTGACCCAGATGTAAGTACCCGTAAACAGAGTCCTAGGAGGATCAGATTTATGAGCTTATAGAAGGCCTAGTACTATAACATAGTATTTGACAAGTTAGAATAATGATAAGCCCTTGAGTTTTGTAGGGTTATTTAAGCACACAGCCTCAATTCCCTATCCAAGGTCGCACAAAGTTTAGCTTAAGACTAGAGCCTATGACATATGCACCGAGTGTTATTTCATGCCAATGGTGATCAAGGGGTAGACAAATGCCCTAAATGGGAGGGTTATGGTACAGATGCCGCGCTAAGTGTTAGCATCTACCAAAGAGGTATTTGAGGCAACAACCCATACCAACGACCCACTCGTGCTAACGGTGGTTGAGGCAAGTGCCCACTCAAACATCACCAAAATTTGGAGAAGGTGTTCAAGGTAACATCCCACACGAAGGGGTCAGATCTACTAATACTGTTTGAGGCAAAAACTGATTGATATCTACCAGTGGTGTTGGATGTGATTATCTGTGGTACAATCGAGGGCCAAATGCAAACAATGGCATTTGAGGCAATAACCCCACACTGGTGGCCAGTGTCTATCGATAATGGTCGAGGCAAGTGCTCGCATTAAGGGTGAGCCATCCCTATAACAAAAGCTAAAAGCATTTGGTTGCTATTTACTTGGATGCCTGAGGGAAGAATGTCATTGCCTGATCGAATCAGTTGCAATAGGGAATACTATTCATTTATAGCCCCAGAAGGGTGCAATGTAAAAAAAATGAAATGAGAGAGCTTCGTTGGGTATGAGGGTACAAAACAAAGTGATAAAGGGTTGAATCTTAGTAGATTGTGGTAGCAAGGCCACTTTGACACTTATAATACCCTATCACATATTTAAGTCTTCTGCAAAGGATTCTACCCATCACTTGATGGGAATTAAGCTCTAAGAAGGCCTATGTCGCTTGTTTGCCATAAGGGTTGCACCTATGACACGTGCCCTTAGGGGTCATAGGCCTCTATTATAGGTTAGCAATTGAGCAATAGATGTGTGCATCACATCTAGCCTGGATTTTGATTTAGAGGCATTCAATCATAATTCAGCATATGATAGCTTCATACTAGGTTAAATTACTATAAGTAAAGACCAAATGTGAGAACCAATAGTTCTTCTTGTATTAGGTTAAATTACTATTACAACTCTTCCATCAGTAGCGTAAAACCTACCTATCTCATAACGGTCTAAACCCAACTCACATTCCCTATTGGTGGGTGAATAATACAACATTTGGCAAAATCTACTTCATAATGATAGGAAGAGCTGACATTGAAGGACAAAAAAGTAATGTTGCTATGAACACTTGTTGCCATAAGCTAGTTATCCATGTGGTAACTCTTTTAACACCTCTAGCTTTAAGTTTTAAAAGTCTAAAGGATTAATAGGCCATGCTTTTATGATTCATATTCGTACTAGAAATTAGAATCAAATGAGCTTTTACCTTTTTATTCCACATGGGATTTCTATTCTCATTGAGCTCATCTTAGGACACATGTATTATCTTTTAACAAATGTGCTAGCCTAGCCAAACTCCCCACCTAACAATGTCTTCCACCAGAATCGATTGACTAAGGCTAACCTTAAGTCTAAATGAAAGGGTCATGCCCCACCTTCGATTCATGGAATAAGTAAAATAACATTAAAAGCTATGGTATTTCATTCCTGAAGGCTTCCACTTATCTTACACCTCATTTCACAAAGTCAGACTAGATCAAGCTCAATAGGGTCTTCTTTCCTCACTAATTCCACCCAGCCCGTTCTTTTGGCTATGGTTTCATTGGATAGTAGACAGAGACGATGAGAATTTTGTTAATCCATTCATGTGCATCACTATTAAGATGATAAGGCATTTGGCTACCTTAAGAAAGTCATATTTACTCCCACCATTTACCCATGCTTCGTTGAGTTTTTTCACTTTGACATTTAGAGGATTGGGTAGAAATCACATTGCATAGGCAGCCTTATGGACCATCGTAATGCTTTGTTTTAATTAAACAGCTGGATTCCCCTTTTTCATACCAATTTTGAGTCAACTGTTTATCACCTAGGAAAGGTCCTTGATGGAACCCTTCCCAGTCCATCCCTTAGCCAGCATGTGGCAACCCACTCTCACCATAGGAGAAGCTCAAGTAATGCCCTGGTAGCCGATGGGTTCAGGACTGGGACCTTTATGCCCAGCCCTTAGAGGTAGTCTTTTTCCCATGGTTTACATCCATTTTACCGACTTCCCTTGCCTACATTGTTCTATTGACCAAAGGCTATTCACCTTGGAGACTTGATGCGGTTATGAGTATGACCAGGTGTGGATAACCCTCGATCCTCCAAGTTTTCAAGCATAGCCAAGATGCATCAAACACCATGTGATGTGTAGTGCTTTTTCGATAGCTAGACCCTACCTTTGGTTGAGCCATTTCCATGGTGGGTGGCTATTAAGTAGAGAAGATAACTTTTCCTGAAGCCCTCGTTGATGTCTCGAACTCCCTATTGTTGTTGTCAGCCACCACATCTTGGTTTAGAAATTTTAACTTGATTCTTTTTTTATGCTTGCACTAGACACATTGTTGGATAGACTTTTACCATCTTTTAGGATCGACTAACCTATGTGCAAGTGTTGTTCACATAGAATCTTTCCCCTTTTTGGCCTTTAAAGTTCTAATTTGAATATTTGCTACTACCATCAAGATATGTACTGACAGCCACTTTACTTAGGCTCGCACCATAGATTTTGTGATAACTGCTACCCTTTCTTACATTTCAGGGCCTGGCCCTTACCTTGATGGTTGGGTATGGGTCGCACGCTTAAGCACTATCCATTTTTGGGGCTAGTTGATTTGGTAAGTTAGTTGTTACACATTCCTTAGTGAATTTCAACTTCCATGACCACTATCCTACTATCTTAATCGACCAACATCCTTTGTGGGTTGTAGGTTATCACATAATTGGGCACCGTAACCTGACTTTTAGTTCATCCTGCATTGCCAGTTTTGCTTACCAAAAATGGCCCACTTGGAGTTCTTAATTCCAAGGCGTAGCTCAATGAAGTAGTCACTTCATCCTGTATATGTAAAGTTTAAGAATAAGAAGAAGATGCTGCACCCTTGATGCCTTTATTGGCTTTACCTTATAAAACTCACTAAGGACTTTAGCAATCCTGAGGGAAACTTTGTAGTGAACTATTTACTAGATGGTTTGATTAGTCTTTCCCCTATACTAAAGTCAGACAAATGATTTGCATGTCAGTATTACTGAGAGCCTTTACCAGGATTTCCTTTGGCTTTGCCCTGCTCAAGCATAGTTCACCATCTTTTGGGTCTTGAAAAGCATGCTCGCACTCAAACCCTTTTTAAAAGATCAAGGTCAGTCAGTGGTGCACCCACGAAGGATCCCACTAAGTAGTTTCCTTGTGCCTTACTAGTTTTCTAACCTGTTAACTCGTACACTTGTCAGACTCTTTGGTCTGTTTCAAGATGAGCCAAATAGGGAGCCTATAGGCTTGCACTAAGAGCACATAAGTGTCGATGCATGCCTAGATGGCATGTGCTACATTCCATGATCATGGTGATGACATCTCTGTAAGCATATTGAAAGTTCAAGCCCAGGATACCCTCACGTTGAACCAAGCTTTAAGGTCGATTGGAGGCTTAAGTTGGAGGAAGCTAGCCCAAAATAGTGGTATTGGAAGTGAAAAGGACTCAAAAGGCTCAGGTATGGTGTTTAGGTTTGGTAGAATTGAGCTAGCCCTTAATGCAGGTGCTAGTGAGCATTTATATGAATTTGCAAGCCAAAAAAATGGCATTAGCATGGCAAAAATATGAAAATGTGCCTAAACTAACCTACTACCTAGTTGTGGTGTGCATGGCATGTGACCTAGGCCCAGGATACCCTTGCGTGGTGCATAGACCAACATGTGTCGATGGTGTTCAAAGGAACTACCCAAACAAAAGGCTAGTCTATGCCGATGGTGGTCAAAGTATGTGCCAAGACCAAAGGCCAACTTGTCTCGGTGGTAGACAAGGCATGTTTATGTGTCATGGTTTGCATGCTAGTCCAGATCTAGGGGTTCTCTTTAGGTTGAGGAATAATTTCGATTCTAGCGAGATAGGGTCTGATAGCCAATAGGACTAGGCTTTAAGGCCTACTAGAGGCTCAGGTCATCAAAAACTAGCCTAGAATAGTGGTATTGATAATGATCAAGTCTTTAGAGGCTTAGGCACGGTGTTCAAGTTTAACACAATTGAGCCAAGCCTAGGTATAGCCACTGATGAGCGCTTTTATGAATTTACAAGCCATAAAAATACCACTAGAATGGCAAAAATATAAAGATGTGCCTGAATGCATCTACTGCTCGATTGTGGTGCATAAGGTACACGGCCCAGCCTAGGATACCCTCGCATGGTGCATGGCCTAATATGCGTCGATGGTGTTTGAGGGAACTGCTTGCATAAAGGGCTAGCATGTGCCAATGGTCGTTGAAGCATGTGTCAAGACCAAGGGCCAACATGCCCCAATGGTGGTCAAGTCATGTGCATTCATCACAATTTATAAGCTGGTCCAGATTTAGGGATTCTCTTTAAGCTAGGAGTTCTTCTAGTTCTAGCAGGATAGTGTCCAATAGTCGAGAAGACCAAGCATTGAGGCCTACTACAGTCTAAAGTCATGGGGAACTAGACCAAAACAGTGGTATAGGTAGTGATAAAGATTTCAAAAGCTCAGATACGGTGTTCAAGTTTGGTAGACTTGAGCTAAGCCTAGGTGTGGGAATGAGTGAGTGATGTGTGGGCACACTATTAGACCTATGTGTAGGCAATGATTATCGAGTTGTAGGTGCATAATCAACCTAAGTATAGGCACGTTTAAACATAGTCTTAGGAGGATCAGATTTGTGGGCTTTTAAAAGGCCTAGTACTGTAGCTCAATCTTTGATAAGCTAGAATTATGATGAGCACTTGAGTTTTGTAGGCTGACTTAGGCACACGGAGTCAATTCCTTGTTCAAGGCTACATGGAGTTTGGTTTAAGACTAGAGCTTTGTGACACATGCACCAAGCATCATTTTGTGCCAATGACGATTGAGAGGCAGACATGTGCTTTGGGTGGGAGTGTCATGGTACACATGTCATACCAAATGTTAGCATCTACCAAAGAGGTGTCTGAGGCAACAATCCACACCAAATGCCCACTTGTGCTAACAGTGGTCAAAGTAAGTGCCCACTTAAACATCTCTAACATTAGCAATAATGTCTAAAACAACATCTTGCATGAATGGGTCAGCATTTGATGATGGTGTCTGAGGCAGGAATAGGCCAGCATCTGTAGATGGTGTTGGATATGATTGCCCATGCAGCAACCGAGGGCCAATTACAATTAATGGCATTTAAGGCAACAACCACATTGGCGGCCAACATGTGCTGATAGAGATCGAGGCAAGTGCTAACACCAAGGGTAAGCTTATCCTTATAATAAATGTTGAGTGCATTTGATAGCCAGTTACTTGGATGCTTGAGGGAGGGATATCATCAATTGATTGAATCAGTTGCAATGGGGAACACAATTGATCCCTAACCCTAGAAGGTTGCAATGTAAGAAAAAATGAAATGAGAGGGCGTTAATGGTGTAGGGGAAGGGACAAGTTAGAGTAACAAAGGGTTGAATCTTATTGAATCATGGTAGTAAGGCCACTCTACCACTTACAATACCTTGTTGTGTATTTAAGTCATTTGCAAAGGATTCTACCTATTGCTCGATGGGAATTGAGCTCCAAGCAGGCTTATGTGGCTTGTCCTTAAAGGGGGCTGCACCTATAACATGTGCCTTTGGGGGCCATGGGCCCCTATTGTAGGTTAACAATTGGGTGACAAGCACACACATCACTTTTAGCCAAGATTTTGACTTAAAAGCATTCAATCATAATTTAGTATATGGTAGCTTCATGCCACTAGCTTTTCAACCAAGTGCAATGACCAATTGTGCGAATCAATGGTTCTTTTCACACTAGGTTGAATTACTATTGCAATGCTACCTTTAGTAGGGTAAAACTAAGTTGTCTCATGATGGTCTAGACCCAGTTCACGTTCTATATTGGTGGGTGAATAATCAAACACTTGCTAAATTCTACTTCATAATGATAGGAAAAGTTGACATTGAAGGATAAAAAAGCACTGTCACTATGAACGCTTGGCTGCCACAGCTAGTTATCCCTATGGTAACTTTTCTAACTCCTCTAACTTTAAATTCCAAAGTTTAAAGGATCGATAGGCCACACTTTTAGGGTTTATATTCATACTAGAAATTAGAATTAAATGAGCTTTTACCCTTCTGCTCCACACAATATTTCTGTTTTTATTGAACTCATCTTAGGACACCTGTATTATCTTTTAATAGATGTGCCACCCTAGCTAAACACCTCACCTGATAATGTCTTTTGCCTAGATAGATTGATTGAGGCTAGCCTTGGGTAAAAAATAAAGGGTCATGCCTTGCCTTCGATTCATGGATTAAGTAAAATAATGTTAAAAGTAGTGGTATTTCAATTTTACCTGAGGGCTCCCACTTATCCTACACCTTTTGAGTCATTTCACAAAATTGGACTAGAGTCAAGCTCAATAGGGTATTCTTTCCTCACTGATTTTGCCAAGCCTATTCCTTTTACTGTGGTTTCTCTAGATAGTAGATAGGGATAATGGGAATCTCATTAATCCATTCATGTGTATCACTAATTAAATGACGAGCCATTTGGCTACCTTAAGAGAGTTATAGTTACTCCCACCATTTACCTATGCTTGGTCGAATTTTTTCATTTTGACATTTAAGGCACTAGGCAAAAATCACTTTACGTGAGCATCCATAGGGACCATTGCAATACTTTGTTTTAATTAAACAATTGGATTCCCCTTGTCTATACTAGTTCTGAGTAGATTGTTCATCACCCAATGAAGGCCCTTGAGAGAGCCATTCCCAGTCTATCTTATTGTTAGCATGTGGTGTCCCACTCTCATCATGAGAGTAGCTCGAGCAGTGCACTAGCAGTTGATGAGTTCAGGACTAGAAACTCTATGCCTAGCCCTCGGAGCCAGTCTTTTTCCTGAGGTTATGGATCCATTTTGCTGATTTCCCTTGCTTACATTGTTCTCTTGACCAAAGGCTATTAACCTTGGAGACCTAACGCAGTTATAAGTATGATCAAGTGTGGATGGCACTTGGTCTAGTAGATTTTCAAGGGTCATCGAGGGTATACCAAACACCATGTGATGTGTGATGCTTTTTTAACCGCTTAACCCTACCTTCGGCTGAGCTGTTTCAAAGGTGGGCAGGCCATTAAATAGAAAATATAACTCTTCATAAGGCCCCTATTAATGTCTTTGAGCTCCCGAACATTGCCATTAACTACCATGTCCCAATTTAGGAATTTTAACAGGATTCCATTTTGAAGCTCGCACCAGACATGTTATCGGATAGGCTTCCCCTATCTCAAAGGATCGACTAACCCATGTGTAAGTGCCGTTCACATGGAACCTTTCCTTTCTTCAGCCTTCAAAGTTTCATTTGAATATTTTCTACTACCACCAAGATCTACACTAATGGCTACTCTACCCAGGCTTGCACCCTGGGTTTTGCAGTGACCGTCGCATCCTCTTACTTATTAGGGCTTGGCCCTTACTTCGATGGTCAGGTATGGGTCATACGCTTAAGTGCCATCCATTTTTGGGGCTAGTTGATTTGGCAAGTGAGTTGTTATACACTCCTTAGTGAATTGACTTCCATGACCATAATCCTACTATCTTAATCAATCAACACCCTTTATGGGTTCTAGGTTAGCATGCAATTGGGCACCATAACCCAACTTTTGATTCATTTCGTATCAGTAGTTTTGCTTACAAAAAATGGCCTATATTAGAGCTCTTGATTCAATGGCATGGCTTAATGAAGTAACCACACTATCCTACCTATTTAAAGTTTGAGAATATGTCAAGGGTGTTGCACCCACAATGCCTCTAATCATTAGCTTTACTTGATAGAACTCATTAAGGGCTCTAGTTATCTTGAGGGAAACTTTAGAGGAAACCACTACTAGATAGTTCAATTAGTCTTTCACCTGTATACCTAAATTAGACAAACATTCGCACATCAATATTGTTGTGGGCCTTCATCAAAGTTTCTTTTGGCTTGGCCCTACTTAGGCATAGTTCACCATCTTTTAGGGCTTGATAAGCATGCTCGCACTCAAACCTTTCTCAAAAGATCAAGGCCAACCGACAGTACACCCATGAGGGATCTCACCAATCAGCATCCTTACACCTTATGGGTATCCTAGCCCATTGACTCGCAGACATGTTAGACTTCTTAGTCCATGTTTCAAGATGGGCTACATAGGGAGCCTGTAGGCCGACGTTGAGAGCACATGGGTATCGAGGCATGTCGAGATGGTGTGTGCTACATTCCATAATCATGGTGATGACATCTTCATAGGTATAGCAGAAGCTTACGCTTGGGCTATTGTCACAACCCGCATCGGTCTATGCCTCAAATCGATCTATAGACCAGCTTTTTTGTTCCACATTAGATCATGGAGCATCACTGGCACCCATCCACCTCCTTCCTGACAATTTCAAGCTATCTTTGACACTTTTTCCAAAGTTCTTTTCATCTTTCCCTTAGAGTACTTGGTCATTATCGATCTCTTGCTCCTATTTAGCCTTAAACAAAATTTACCGCTTGATTAGGGTTGTATTCCCAAACAACCTAACTCACAGATAGTGCGTTGTGGTATGATAGGGTCCATGCACAATGGGGTTCTCACCATCTTTGGCACCCTCTTCCAAGGGTCATAGGCTTGGTCCATCACTAAGGACTATTTTCCAAACTATAATTCGAAAGTTAGGGGCGTCTAATTCTCAAGCTAGGCTTTTCTTGGTTTGCTTGCTGTTATTAGGAAAATCCTGGCAAGTTTCTTTTCCTTCACTTATTGATGTGCTTAGGTCACGATGCGAGTATTGATCGAGTGATATGAGCATTGACTGAGTGATGCAAGGGGTCCAGTGAGCGTGCATCACTAAAGATGAGGCATGCAGTTAGCTTTACAATCAAGAGTCATGGTGCTATCATTGTTGGGGACTCACTTTTGGGTCAACCATGACTGATGAGATCATGAGAGGCCATTTTTTGTCCCCTTACCCGAAGCTTGATAGGCGAAGGATTAGGGGGCAAGGACGCATGACACCTTGGTAGGTGTGCACTCAGCCTAATGGCTTAGGGTGCAACTTATGTTCAAAGACTCGATGGCTCACAAGATTCTGCAATTCACACCAAGTATCGCATTTCGCTATATTCTTCATTGATGCAAGAGCCAAGATATCTATTGCTGAGAGTTATTTTGGTTTTCCACGACAAAAGGAGCCATGGTGCTATTCGCGCACACACCATGAATGGGATGGTAACATCACACATGATCTTGTTTATTTCGATTCCTTGGAATGATTCAAGCTAAGGTTCATTATTCGGTTATGGGTGATGATGCCAACATAGCACATAAGCATCATGCTTCTCAAGCATGTAAAATGCATAGCATCAAACGAATAAGGGCGAAGGGCTTGCACCCATAAAACATTTGGCATATGAGAGCACGATTGGACACTGATGCACCAATGCAACCATATGGGTTTAGGTGGCACACTTGGGACATAGGGCACAATTGAGGTCTAACCCATAGCCTTTAAGAACACAAGGTAGATGAGGGATGGTAAGACATTTAATTTCCATTGATTTAATATGTAGCACAGGATAGCAATCGCACCCTTAGGGTATGATGACCACATAGGGGGATATTGAAAAGGATGATGGGTCGACAATTTGGTAAATCAAGCATGGAGCCTGCCAATACACACAACCATAACACCATTCATGTGCCTATTACGTACAAGTGGCAGCATTCATGCACACCGGTCCATAACCACTTAGCATGAGAAAAACACAAGCAAGGGCCACAAGACTACCCTCGCCATCTAACAGGCAACAATAGCATGACACCACTAATGCTTGGACTAGCTGGGGCTGCACATAAAACTTTGTTGTCACCATGCCAAGGGAATGTTGCTCAATTTAGGGACTTATTCCTGGGGTCTAGGGTAGTAGCAACTACATGTACAGGTTTTCCTAGGCCAAGGCATTTTTTGGGTCAATGAGAAGGAACCATGAGGTTGCCAAATACCTGAGAAACTTGGCTAGACCAAGCCTATGTTTGTAGCTTCTGCTTGCACCACCCTAGGGAACCATTACCCAATTCAAGGACTTGGTCTTGGGGTATGGGGCAGCATTGGCTACAAGCACGAGTTTGAGTTTAGCTTTTTTTAAGTGCAAACTAACCGATCAAGGCCATAGGCTCATACGAGGCACTGAAGCAACTGGTTTCTACACCACATAGCCATAAGGCATGTATAGCCTAGATTTTGCCCTAGGGACATTGCTGTGGATGTACATAATAAGAGGCCCATCACACACACCTACTCCCCTCATAGAGGGGGAAAATAGGTGCCTGGACAACCACCCCTTAAAAAACATATGAGATTTTATAGATATGCTAGCAATAGAAATTAAAGTGTCTGAAATAAGGATACTTCTTTCAAATGGGCATATCTTGCACTAAGGGTCTATAGGTGTTGGTGGTGGTTGAGGCATGTGCCTGCACCAAAGACCAGCTTGTATCGATGGTGTTCAAGGAAAATACCTGTAGCAAGGGCCAACATGTGCCGATGGTGTTTAAGGTAATTGCTCGCATGAAAGGCCTTATTCTTCCAATGCTAATTGAGGCATGTGCCTACACCAAGGGCTAGCATGTGCAAATGGTGGTCAAGGCAAGTGCCCATACCAAAGGCCAACTTTTGTTGATTGTGGTCGAGGCAAATGGCCATACCAAATGCCAATTTATGCCAATAATGGTTAAGGCATGTGCCCGCACCATGTGCCAGCATCTATTGATGGTGGTTAACGCGTTGGCTATAGTTCATTTCTGGGCCACGATGCATACACTAAGCTTGGACATTTGCTGGAGCTACATTTTTTTGCCTAGGGCACCATCATCGGAGCATTGCTAAAAAACTTGACTGAAGGCATTAGGGGTTCTGGTGATTGGTCAAGGGAGTCGAGGGTTATGCATACATAATGTGCAATGGGTGCTGGTCCTTGGCCTTTATATTGGCCCCTATCCCCTAACCAATCTTGACTACTCACAACACCTTAAAGAGCATAAAAACTTTTACAGGTTTACAACCAGTAGCCATTTAAGTGTCTAAAATGCTATTTTTAAATGGCCATAAAATCTTCTACAGCTTATTTTTTAGTTGAATTTTTTTATGGATGCCAAAAAAATTTCAAGGATCACATATACCAAATTTTGAGCCAAAACTCCATCTAAAATTTTTTTTAAAATTCCCAAATTGCAAAAAAATTTTAAAAATTATGAAAAATAGAAAACAAATCATCTTACCATGAAAGTTCACATAAAGGCTTAAGGGATCGTTATATGTATTTACAAGCAATAAAAATGGCATTGGCATGGCAAAAATATGAAGATGTGCCTAAACCCACTTATTACTCTATTGTGGTATGCATGGTACGTGTTTTGAGCCTAGGATACCCTCATGTGGTGTGTGACCTAGCTTGTGTCGATGGTGTTCAAGGAAACTACCCATACAAAGGGCTAGCATGTATCCATACCAAAGGCCAACATGTGTTGATGGTGGTTGAGGCATGTGTATGTGTCACAGTTTGCATGCTAACCCGAGTTCAAAGGTTTTCTCCAAGTCGATGAGTAATTTTAGTTTTAGGGGGATAGGGTCCTACAGCTAAAAAGACCAGGCCTTGAAGCCTACTAGAGGCCTAAGTCATAGGGAACTAGCCCAAAATAGTGGTATTGCTAGTGATTAAGGCTCAAAAGGCTCAAGCATGGTGTTTAGGTTTGGTAAAATTAAGCTAGCCCCAGTTGTGGGCACTAGTGAGCACTTATATGAATTTACAAGCCACAAAAATGACATTGGCATGGTAGAAATATGAAGATGTGCCTGAATCCACCTATTACCTCATCATGGTGTGTATGGTGCATAGCCTAAGCCTAAGATACCCTTGCATGGTGTATGGCCCAGCATGTGTCGATGGTGTTCAAGGGAACTACCTACTTAAAGGTCTAGTATGTGCTGATGGTGGTTGAAGCATGGGCTAAGAGCAAGGGCCAACATATCCTGATAGAGGTTAAGACATGTGCATGTGTCATGGTCCGCATGCTAGTCTAAGCCCAAAGGCTTTCTCCAAGTCAAGGAGCAATTTCAATTTTAAAGGAATAACATCAAACGTCTAGGAGAACCAAGCCTTAAGGCCTACCAAAAGCCCAGGTCATGGGGAACTAGCTTAAAACAATGGCATTAGTAGTGATCAAGACTCCAAAGGCTCAGGCACTATGTTTTGGTTAGACAGAATTAAGCTAGCACTAGGTGCCGACATTGATAAGTGCCTATATGAATTTACAAGCCATAAAAATGACTTTTGCATGGTAGAAATATGAAGATGTGCCTAAACCCACCTCTTGTCTAGTTACCATGCACATGGTGTATGGCCCAGTCCCAGGATACCCTTAGATGGTATGTGGTCTAGCATGTGCCAATGGTGTTCAAGGGAACTGCTTGCTTAAAGGGCCATCATGTGCCAAGACCAAGGGCCAACATATCTTGATGGTGGTTGGGGCATGTGCATGTTTCATGGTTCGTATGTTGGTCTAAGTCTAGAGATTATCTTTGAGTTAAAGAGCAATTTTGATTCTAAGGGGATAGGGTCTAACAGCTAGGGGGACCACGCCTTAAGGCCTATTGGAGGCCTAGGTCACAAGAAACTAGCCCAAAATAGTGGTATTGGCAATGATCAAAACTTGAGAGGCTCAAGCATGGTGTTCAGGTTCAGCAGAATTATGCTAACCCTAGGTACGAGGGCTGGTGAGTGGTTATATGAATTTACAAGCCATAAAAATGGCATTGGCATGGTAGAAATATGAGGATGTACTAGAACCCACCTATTGCTTAATCCTGGTGCACATGGTGTGTGGCTAAGCCTAGGATACCCTCTCGTGGTTTACGACATAGCATTTGTTGATGGCATTTGAGGGATCTACTCATACAAAGGGTTAGCATGTACCGAGACCAAGGGCCAACATGTCTTAAAGGTGGTCAAGGCATGAGCACGTGTCATAGTCTACATGCTGGTCAAAGCTCAAGGGTTCTCTCCAAGTTGGGAAGTAATTTTTATTCTAGCAGGATAAGGTCTGATAGCCAAGGGACCAGGCCTTGAGGCCTATTGGAGGCTTAAGTCATAAGGAACTAGCCCAGAATAATGGTATGGGTAGTGATAAAGTCTCCAAAGGCTTAAGCACGATGTTCATGTTTGACAAAATTGAGCCTAGCCTTATGCTAGCATTGGTGAATGCTTATATGAATTTTCAAGCCATGAAATTGCCACTAGCATAGTGAAAATATAAACATGTGCTTGAACCCACCTATTGCCTGGTTGTGGTGCGCATGGTGCATGGCCTGAGCTCAGGATACCCTTATAAGGTGTGCAACCTAACATGTGCCAATAGGAATCAAGGGAATTGCCTCACAGAGGGTCAACATTTGATGATGGTGGTTGAAGCACATACCAAGACCAAGGGCCAACATGCCCTGATGATGGTCAAGGCACATGCATGTATCATATTCTGTAAGCTGGTGTAGGCCCAAAAGTTCTATTCGAGTTAAAGAGTAGTTCTAATTCTAGTGGAATAGGGTTCAACAGCTGTGGGGATCAAGCTTGGAGGCCTACTACAGGCCTAGTTCATATGAAATTAGCCTAGAATAGTGGTATGGGCAGTGATCAAGACTCTAGAGGCTCAGGCACATGTTCAAGTTTAGTAGAATTAAGCCAAGCCCTGGTGTAGGTGCTGGTGAGCAATGTGCAAGCACATTGTCAGACCTAAGTGCAGGCATTAATGATTGAGGTGCAGGCACTAATGATTAAGGTGTATGCATATAGTTAGAGCTAGATGTATGCGGGCATGCTTGAATACAGTCATGGGAAGATTTTGTTGTGGGCTTCTAGAAGACCTAGTACTACAACACAATCTTTGATAAGATAAAATTATGATGAGCACTTGAGTTTTATAGGCTGACTTAGGCACACAAAGTCAATTCCTTATCCAAGGCCACACAAAGCTTGGCTTTAAGACCGAAGCCCATGACATATGCCTCAAGCATCATTTTGTGCCATTGGTAATTGAAAGGTAGATAAGTGCCTTGGGTGGGAAAGTCACGGTACACATGCTACATCAAGTGTTAGCATATGCCAAAAAGGTGTGTAAGGCAATAACTTACACCATAGGCCCACTTATGCTGACTGTGGTTGAGGTGAGTGCCTATTTAAACATTGCCAATATCTAGCAATGGTGTCTGAAATAGCATCTTGCACAAAGGGGTCAGCATTTGTTGATAGTATTTGAGGCAAAAATAGGTCGACATCTACCAATAGTGTTGGATGTGATTGCTTGTGCAACAACCAAGGGCTATATGCAATCGATGGCATTCATGGAAACAACTCACACCAGGGGCTAATGTGTGCTGAAAGAGATCAAGGCAAGTGCCTGTGTCACGCCCTGGGCGGGCACACCAGGCACATCAGGTGCACCAGCAGGCGAAACAGAGGTTAATGCCCGCAGACTAGGCGCGCTGGCTGGTATTTGAGTGCAAGGCCTAGGAGACGAGGTCAGAACGCCCGCCCAGCTTGTAGACCAGCCCATGAGACCAAGGCCTAGCATGCAGGTTGCCCGTACCACATCCAGAAGGGCCCAAGGTCCTGGACACGTAAGGGAAGCTTCTAAAACCATGTAGGATTAGTAGAAGCCTCCTGGCAGATTTGGTTGACCCTAGAAATCAAAAGTTAGAATCCTGATTGATTGTAATATGTGTAATCCCATGATTTTAGCCTTTATTCTAGGGATATTTCCATTAAGTGTAAGCTGGAGCCTCAACTATAAATAGAGGGCTACTCCACCCTCATTTGTACACCATCAAACACTTCTGTTTCAGTGAATATAAAAGCATTTCCAACATTCTGCCTTATTATCTTATTTCTCTTTAACTTACGTAATCAGCCCTTTCCATTGTTCTAGTGCCCGCACGCTTGTGTTTTAGGCTGACTTAGGCATAAAAGAGGAGATTCCAAGCCTAAGGCCACATGGATTCTGAGTCTAAGGTCGGAGCCCGTGATAGTTGGTATCAGAGCAGGTTCGATTCTACGTGTTTGTGTTGTGCAGGTTAGATCGTGATTGAGCAGATGGCATCCCAAAGTGACGCTGTTAACCAACAACCAGAGGCCCAGGAGCATGGGCATGGAAGAGGTAGGAAAGCCAGTTCAAGAGATATCTGGTCTACCATGGACGGTAGCCTGGCCAAGGTAGAGGTGACCATGGGCGACATGTGGGAGAAGCTTAAAGAGGTAGAGACTCACATTGCATTGCTAGACTCCATGGGGGAAGAGATCCAAGATGAGCTGCAAGCTACTCTCAACAAAGGCATGGATGTGATCACCCAAAAGAATAGGGCCTTAAAGGCTGAAGTGCTGACCTTACGAGATGGCATGGAGGCCATGCGCCAGCGGATGGAGGAACTTGCTAGTGAGCTCGTTGCTTGTAAGACTACCATTGGGAATGGCATGTTTGCTGGAGTGTCCAAATCCAGAGTGGATATCCCCAAGCCTAACAAGTTCAAGGGGAATAGGGTGGCCAAGGAAGTAGACAACTACCTTTAGGGTATAGAGCAGTACTTCTAGGCCATAGGCATGCAAGACGAGGCGATAAAGGTAAGCACCGCTGTTATGTATCTCACTGATGTAGCCTTATTGTGGTGGAGGGCAGGTGTGATGATGTCAGGCGTGAGAGCACCAAGATTGTAACCTGGGCAGAGTTCTAAAAAGAGTTCAGAGAGTAATTTTGCCCGAAGTGTGCCGATGATGAGGTGTGGGCAAAGTTATGCCGACTTAGATAGCAAGGGGACATAAGGGAGTATGTCCAGAAATTCTTTAAACTTATGCTATAGTTCTCGGATCTAGGGAAAAAGGTCGCCTTATTTGCTTTCATGGATGGGCTGAAGCCAGGGGTGAAGCATGAGCTACAATGGAGGGGAGTTCATGACTTGGCTAAAGCCATGACTACTGCCAAGGCCTTGATAGAGTTCAAGCCTCTGAACAAGTTCGAGTCTTCCAAGCCCAAGGGTAAGGGTAGGGACAATAGGGACTGGAAGAAGCAATCCAAGGGGAAAGACCGTGACTAGGAGTCCAAGGATGAAGACCAAGATCGTTCAACCAAGGATGGCAAGAGGAAGCCACCAACAGGCAAGTGGAAAGCAAAGGGGGACCGAGAGCCACTAGCATGCTACCTATGTGGAGGGAGCCACATAGGACGTAATTGCCCATAGAAGGGCAAGCTAGCTACTGTAGACAAGGAGTCTGACGAGGAGCCAGAGCCAGGAGCAGCAAAGCTTAGGTCATTGGTGCTCAATGCTGTCCAGAGTAAGGGAAGCCGCAAGCCAAAGGGCTTAATATTTACGGATCTGATGGTTGCAAGTCAGAAGGTGAGCGTACTGGTGGACACAAGTGCCTCACATATTTTTATCTTAAGTGATGGAGCCCGGAAGCTCGGACTAAAGGTGCAGAAAGGGACTAGTACCATTAAAAACGTGAACTCTAAGGAAGTTCCAGCCATTAGAGTAGCACGGGGAGTGGAGTTACAGCTTGGAGACTGGAAAGGCAAGGAGACCATAGAGGTAATACCCCTTGATGACTATGTGTTTGTGATTGGGTTAGATTTCCTTGTTTGGATTAACGCCCTCCTTGTGCCTTTTAGCGATTGTGTTTGCATCCTAGATGCACGGTGCCAATGCCTAGTGCCATTGAGGAGAGGTTCTGAAGTTGGGTCGGGAGTGGTGTCAGCCATCCAATTTGCCAAGACGGTAAGCAGAGAAGAAGACACCTTCTTGGCAGCCTTGAAATATGATGAGCCAAGAGAGAAGGAGATCGAGTCACCCTTAGAGGTGCTAAAGTTACTGAAGAGCTTTAGCGATGTGATGCCCATAAAGCTGCCTAGCCAGCTACCACCTAAAAGGAAGGTGGACTATAAGATCGAGCTAGTGTCTGAGGCCAAACCGCCAGCTAGAGCCCCTTACCGAATGTCTCCACCAGAGTTAGAGGAGTTGAGGAAGCAGCTCAAAGAGTTAGTTGATGCTGGCTTCATCAGGCCATCGAAAGCACCATATGGTGCACCGGTTCTATTCCAGCGTAAGCATGATGGGTTGTTGCTGTTGTGCATAGACTACATGGCTTTAAACAAGCTGACCATCAAGAACAAGTACCCTATCCCACTCATTGCAGACTTGTTCGACCAACTTGGGAGTGCAAGGTGGCTCACCAAGCTGGATTTGAGGTCGAGCTACTATCAAGTCAGGATCACAGAGGGAGATGAGCCAAAGATAGCCTGTGTCACTCGGTATGGTTCGTATGAGTTCTTGGTGATGCCTTTCAGACTCATGAACTCCCCAGCAATGTTCTACACCCTTATGAACAAGGTACTTTAGTCGTTCCTTGATCAATTTGTTGTAGTTTATTTGGATGACATTGTGATTTACAGCCAGACTTTGGGAGAGCATGTAGACCACTTGAGATAGGTGTTCGAGGTGTTATGGGCGCACAAGCTATTTGTCAAGAGGGAGAAGTGCTCATTCGCCCAACAGGAGATCTCGTTCCTTGGCCACATAGTGGGAGGTGGTAGGATATGCTTGGATGAAGGCAAGGTGCATGCCATCTTGAAGTGGCAACCGCCAGCCAAGGTCACTGAGTTGAGATCATTCCTTGGGCCGGTTAACTATTATAGGCACTGCATCAAAGGTCACTCAACAATAGCCACGCCATTGACTGACTTGCTCAAGAAAGGGAGAGCATGGGAATGGAACGCAGGGTGTCAGGATGCCTTTGATATGTTGAAGCGGGCTGTGACCGAGGAGCTAGTCTTGACCTTGCCAGACCATGCCAAGCCGTATGAGGTGCATACGAATGCATCAGACTTTGCCATAAGGGGTGTGTTGATGCAGGAGGGACGTCCAGTCACATTCGAGAGCAGGAAGCTGAACAAGACTGAACGCAAGTACACGGTCTAAAAGAAGGAGATGAAAGCAGTGGTGCACTGCTCACACACTTGGTGCCATTACCTGTTGGGGTCGAGGTTCGTGGTTAGGACGGACAATATGGTGACCAGCTACTTCCAGACGCAGAAGACGCTGTCCTCCAAGCAGGCGAGATGGTAAGATTTTCTTACAGAATGTGATTTCCAGATGGTGTACAAGCCGGGGCGGGCAAGCCTACTGGTAGACGCGCTAAGCAGGAAGGCTAACCTTGTTGTCATTAGCCAACCAGAGGGGTCACTGGTGCCTCGCATCAAGGAGGGACTTGTGATGATCCTACAGCCAAGGCTCTTATAGAGTATGCCCAGTAAGGTAAGACTAGGTGGTTTTGGATGTAGGATGGTTTGTTGTACACTAGGGGTAGTAGACTATTTGTGCCGTAGCATGAGAAGCTCTGCAAGGAAGTTTGCAAGAGTGCCATGATTCAAGGTGGGTTGGACATCCAAAAGTGAGACATACCTTGGCGTTGATTGAGGACCAGTACTACTGGCCGCACATGAGGGATGATGTGGAGGCCTATGTGAAGACTTATTTTGTGTGCCAACAGGACAAGGTAGAGCTCAAGAAACCAGAGGGTCTCTTAGAGCCATTGCCAGTGCTAGAGTGACCGTGGGAGAGTGTTTCTCTAGACTTTATAGTCGGTCTACCCAAAGCAGAAGGGTTTGGAAGCATCATGGTAGTGGTGGACAGGTTTTTCAAGTATGGAATCTTCATTCCAGCAACCAAGGAGTGCCCAATCGAGAAGGTAGCTCGATTGTTCTTGAAGAACATGGTTAAGTACTGGGGAGTGCTGAGGACCATTGTTAGTGATCGGGACAGGCGTTCACAGGCAGGTTTTGGACTGAGTTGTTCAAGCTGTTGTGGTGACTTGAACTTTTCCACCAGCATGCATCCGTAGACCGATGGGCAGACAGAACGTGTGAATGGACTATTAGAGGTTTACCTTAGGCACTATGTGAGTGCCATATAATGGGACTGGCCAAAGCTGCTAGATTTTGTGTAGTTTTCCTATAACTTGCAAAGGAGCGAGGTAACGAACCAGAGCCCATTTGAGGTTGTGACAGGGTAACAACCACTAACACCCGGTTCAATTACTGCAGGTTATATAGGGTTGAATCCAACAACATACAAGTTTGCCAAGGCATGGTAGGAGCAAACTGACTTGGCTAAAGTTTGTCTATACAAGGCGGCTAAGAGGTCAAAGAAGTGGGCAGACCAGAATAGGTGGGATGTGGAGTTTCAGGTTGGACACTTGGTGTTGGTGAAGCTGCATCCCATTGTGCGCCAGAGGGGGCTGTACAAAAGCCTAGTTCGAAGGTATGAGGGACCTTTTTGAGTAGTCAAGAGGGTAGGCAAGGTTGCCTACAAGCTGGATATGCCACCCATGTCGAGGATACACCCGGTGTTCCATGTGAGCATGCTCAAGCCATTCCATGAGGATGAGGGAGATCCAGGACAGGCAGAGTCAAAGCGTGCACCATTGGAAGCAAGGGCCTCATATGAGAAGGAGGTCCATAGCATCATAGCTGACCAGAAGGTGAGACAGAAGAATTATCAACCTAGATAAGAGTACTTGGTACGCTAGAAGGGACTTCCAGATAGTGAGGCGAGTTGGGAACCAGTAGAGGACTTATGGCAGTTCAGGGACCAGATCAGGTAGTACCATATAGAAGATGCAATGAGGGCATTGTGCAATCAGGTGGAGGAAAATGTCATGCCTTGGGCAGGCGTGCCAGGCACATCAGGCGCACCAGCAGGCGAGCCAGAGGTTGAGGCCTGCAGACCAGGCACGCTGGCAGGTATTTGCATGCAATGCCTAGGAGACAAGGTTAGAACGCCCGCCCAGCTTGCAAGCCAGCCCATGAGACCAATGCCTAGCATGCAGGTTGCCCGTAACACATCCAGAAGGGCCTAAGGTGCTGGACAAACAAGGGAAGCTTCTAAAAGCATGCAGGATCAGTAGAAGCCTCCTGGCAGATTTGGTTGACCCTAGAAATCAAGAGTTAGAATCTTGATTGATTGTAATCTATGTAATCCCATGATTTTAGCCTTTATTCTAGGGATATTGCCATTAAGTGTACGTTGGAGCCTCAACTATAAATAAAGGGCTGCTCCACCCTTATTTGTACACCATCAAACACTTTTGTTTCAGTGAATACAAGAGCATTTCCAGCATTCTACCTTGTTATCCTATTTCTCTTTAACTTGTATAATCAACCCTTCTCATTGTTCTAGTGCCCACACGCTTGTGTTTTAGGCTGACTTAGGCATAAAAGAGGAGATTCCAAGCCTAAGGCTACACGAATTTTGAGTCGAAGGTCAGAGCCCGTGACACATGTACCAAGTGTAAGCTCATCTCTATAACAAATATCGAGGGCATTTGGTTGCCATTTACTTAGACGCTCAAGGGACAGATGTCATTGCCCAATTGAATTAGTTCCAATGGAGAACACCATTCATCCCCAACCCCAGAAGGGTGTGATGTAAAAAAATAAAGTGAGAGGGCTTCAGTGGGTAAGGGGGCAAGGATGAATTAAAGAGACAAAGGGCTGAATCTTAGTGGATTATGGTAGCAATGCCACTTTGCCACTTATAATACCTTGTCAAATATTTAAGTTGTTTGCAAAGGATTCTACCTATCACTTGGTCATAATTGAGCTCTAAGGAGGCTTGTATAGCCTGTCCATAGCAGGGACTATAGTTACGACATGTGCCCTTAGGGACCACGGGCCCATACTATGGGTTGGCAATCAAATGATCGGTACGTGTGTTGCATCTAGCTTGGATTCTAACTTAGAGGCATTTAGTCATAATCCAAGGTATGATACCTTCGTGTCGCTAACTTTTCAACCAAGCACAATGACCAATTTATGTGAATCAATGATTCCTCTCATACTAAGTTGAATTGTTATTGCAAGGCTACCACCATTAGGGTAAAACTAACCTGTCTCACAATGTTCTAAACCTAGCTCATGTTTCTTACTGGTGGGTGAACAATCCAACACTTGATGAATTTTGTTTCACAATGATAGGAAGAGCCAACATCCAAGAATAAAAAAGCAACATTGCTACGAACACTTGGCTACCACTAGCTAGTTATCCTTGTGGTAATTTTTCTGACACCTCTAGTTTCAAATTTCAAAGGTCTAAAGTATCAATAGGCACACTTTCACAGTTTGTACTTGTACTAGAAATCAGAATCAAATGAGCTTTTACCCCTTTATTCCACATGAGATTTTTGTTCTCATTGAGTTTATTGAGTTCATCAACACCTACGTTATCTTTTAACAAAAATGACACCCTAGCCACACTCTCCACCTGATAATGTCTTCTACCCAAATTGATGGATCGAGGCTGACCTTGGGTCCAAAAGAAGGGGTCGTGCCTTATCTCTGATTCACAAAATAAGTAAAATAATGTTAAAAGTAGTGGTATTTTAATTTTTCCTGAAGGCTCCCGGTATTTCAATTTTGCTTGAGGGCTCCTACTTATTCTACACCTCTCAAGTCATTTCATAAGTCAAACTAAAGTCAAGCTCAACATGGTCTTCATTCCCTGTAAATCCTGCCAAGCCCATTGCTTTGGCTATGGTTTCATTGGAAAATAGATAGGGACATTAGGAATCTCATTAATTCATTCATGTGTGTCACTAATTAGACGACAAGGCATTTGGCTACCTTAAGAGAGTCGTAGTTACACTCACTATTTACCCATCTTGGTTGAATTTCTTCACTTTAACATTCAAAGCACTGGGCAAAAATCACATTGCATGAGCATTCTTAAAGACCATCACAATGCTTTGTTTTAATTAAATAGTTAGATTCCCCTTATTTGTACCAATTCTGAATTGACTATTCACTACTTAGGGAAGGCCCCTGAGGGAGTCGCTCCTAGTTCGTTCCTCGATTAGCATAGGACAACCCATTTTCATCACGAGAATAGCTCAAGCAATGCACCAGCAATCAATAGGTTTAGGAATAGGATCCATGTGCCCAGTGCTCAAAGCTAATCCTTTTCACAAGGTTACAGATCTATTCTACCGACTTCCCTTGCCTACATTGTTTCATTGACTAGAGGCTATTCACGTTGGAGATCTGATGTAGCTATGACTATGATTGGGTATAGATGGTACTTGGTCCTTTGGATTTTCAAGGGCCGTTAGGGGCATACTTGACATCACATGATGTACATTGCTTTTTTGGCCATTGGACCCATCATTTGACTAAGCCATTTCCATGGTGAGTAGGTTGTTAAACAAAAAAGATAACTCTTCCCAAGGCCCCTATCGATGTCTCTAGACTCCGTAATGTTCCCGTTAGCCATTGTATCCCGATTCAAGAATTTTAACCCAATTCACTTTTAAAGCTAGCACTAGATGCACTATTGGATGGGCTTCCTTTGTCTCTTAGGATTGACTAACCCATGTGCAAGTGTCATTCACATGGAACCTTTCCTCTCTTTGGCCTTCAAAGTCCTCATTTGAATATTTGCTACTACCATCAAGATTTGCATCGATGACTACTTTACCCAGGTTTATGCCCTAGGTTTTACAATGACCGCCTTACCTTTCTACTCATTAGGGCTTGGCCCTTACGCTGATAGTTGGGTATGAGTCATGCACTTAAGCACCATCCATTTTCAAGGCTAATTGGTTCAACAAATGAGTTGTTACACTTTTTAGTGGATTTTGACTTTCATGACAAATGTCATGCTATCTTAGTTGACCAACAACCTTTGTGGGTTTAAGTTTAGCATGTAGTTTGGCACCATAACATGGCTTCTGGTTTAACCCGTATCACCAATTTTGCTTACCAAAAATGGCCTACTTAGAGCTCTTGATTTCATGGTACAGCTTAATGAAGTAGTCATGCCATCCTACCTATTTAAAATTTAAGCATAAGTTGAGGGCATTGTGCGCCTGATGCCTTTAATCATTGGCTTTACCTTATAGAACTTGCTAATGGTTCTAGCTATCCTAAAGGAAACTTTAGAAGGAACCGACTACTAGATAGTTTGATTAGTCTTTGACCCCTATACCTAAGTCAGACGAATGATTTGTAGATCAATATCGTTGAAGGCCTTCACCAAAGTTTCCTCTGGCTTTGCCCTGCTCAAGCATACCTAGGTCGATCAGTGGTGCACCCTCAAGGGATCCCATTAATCATCTTCATTGTGCCTTACAAGTTTTCTCTCTTGTTGACTCATACACATGTTAGAATCCTTGGTCTGCGTTTTAAGATGGGTCAGATAAGGAGCCCGTAGGCAATGCTAAGGGCACGTAAGTGCCGAGGCACGATGAGATGATACATGCTACATTCCATGATCATGGTAATGACATCTCCACTTGCATATTGAATACTCAAGCTTAGGTGACCTTTGTAACCTACATCGGTCCACGACCTGAGTTGATCGACGGACTAGCTCTCATCATTCCACATCTAATCGGTGTGCATCATTTGCCCCTATCTACTTTTTTTTTGACAATTTCAAGCACTTTTTGACTTTTTTTTCCAAAATTCTTTTCATCTTTACCTCACAGTACTTGTTTGCTATCAGTCTCTTACTCATATTTAACCTCGGATAAATTTTACCACCCAATTGGGGCTATATTCCCTAATAACTCAACTCATATATAGTGCCTCATGCTACGATAGGGTCCAAGCATAACCGGGCTCTCACCCTCTTCGACGCCTCTTTTCATGGGACTTAGGCTCGATCCACCATTGAGGATGCTTGTCCAAACTTCAATATGGATGTCGAGGGTGCCTGGTTCTCAAGCTAGGCTTTTCTTGGTTCACTTACCATTACTAGGGAAATCCTGGTAAGTTTCTTTCCTTTGCTTATTGATATGCTTAAACTTAGCAGGCAATCTCGCATCACTTAGGATCACAATGTGAGCATCGATCGAGCAATGCAAGGGGTCCAATGGGGTTTAGATGGACAATGAGTGTGCATCACTAGAGATAAGGCACGTAGTGAGCTTTACCATAGATGGTCATAAAGCTATTGTTGTCAGGGACTCACTTTTGGGCGAACCATGACTGACAAGATCATAGGAGGCCATCTGCCACCCCTTCACTCAGAGCTTGATGAGCAGGGGGTTAGGGGGCAATGATGCATGACACCAGGCTAGCATGCTCTCAACCTAATAGCTTGGGGTGCAACTTATATTCAAAGACTTAATGGTTCATGAGATTCTATAATTCACATCAAGTATCATATTTCACTATGTTCTTCATCAATGTGAGAGTTGAGATATCCATTTCTGAAAGTCATTTTAGTTTTTCATGACAAAAAGAGCTACGGTGCTGCCCGTACATGCACCATGAACGGGATGGTGATGGCACTCGTGCTCTTTTTTATTTTGGTTCCTTAGAGTGATTCACACCAAGGGTTTATTTTTCTGTCATGGGCGATAATGCCAATCATTTCATCTACCTAAGAGGTGGAACAAAATGACCATCAAGCACGCTAGGGGTAAAAGGGCTCGAGGCATAAAGGTACTCTTGCCCTTTGGTGTTTAATTAATGCATTTATAGGTCATTTAGTGAGCTAGTTTCGATAATGATTCTTTTGTAGGTTCACCTGTCAAAACTTTGTTATAACTTTTCTGTCCTCTAAAAGATAAGGTTTAGTGGACTTCTTATGCATGTTGTTGTGATTCGAACATTTCACTGGACCATTTAATGAGTAGAAGTGATGAGTAGTGTGTACAAAGAGCAAAGACATAGTCAATGTGAGATGATGACTGTCGCTTACTAGGAATTCCTTGTTGAGGACCAACAATTGCAATGATTGATGCATATCATGATGAAATTTCAAAGATTACCCAAGCCTGTTGGCCAAGGCTATAGACTTATTGAATACATTAGTGTAGCGTGCATGTGGCCCAAAACATCTAAAGCCATCACAAACTTGTTATTGCCTTAAACTTTCTTGGCGTAAGCTGCCATAGTCCTTCTAAAAAGCTAGCCATGAAAGACCATCTTCGTATAGCTAGTTAGCGGGTTAAGGTCTCATATGTAAATGGAATTAACCAAACAAATCACTCTACCAACTAAGAATCCATACACCACCACTTATAGAATCAAGAAAGAGCTCTTAATCTATCAATTCTTATTATGTTTGGACTTGGTAAGTTTTCCAGTGTTGGGTTAAATTAATCTGTAGGTTCCCTAGTGGTGCCCTTTTGTTAATTCCTTTAAGTTTTAGTCTTGTCACCATACTCCCTTTGGAACCCAAAGACTTTGATTTCCCATAAGATGCTGGTGGAATCCTAAAAGTAACATCCACTGATCCCTAGTCAGCATCATTTATGGTTGAGACTAGGATGGTATTTGATCATCTTCGAGCCCCTAACTTTTATTCTTAATTAATGAAAACATCATTGGCAAATGTTTTTGTAGGTATTCTTTTTTCACAAATCCAAGAATTTCACCTCTAACTATGAAATAAGAATCCTTTCAACTATCCCTGTTAATTATTACTATGATCTTGAAAGCCAACACAATAAGACCAAAATCCTATGATGTTATCCTATGCTAATGTATACAAGCGTAGGCCTGCTTTGACCATTTTAATTTCTTCAAAGTAATAGCACCAGAAGAATGACCCATCCAGTTAAGGCTAGGATTGTATCATCAATAGTAGAGATAAGTAGATCGATGCTCAGCGTGAGGCAGAGTGGATGACCTAACCCTAGTTCTAACTACAAGCTTTTTAACTGCAACAACTTAAATATATGCTATTGGAGCTAGAATTACCGTGGTTGTTGGCACTAAACTTACCCTTAAATGGATCCTCTTTAAAGGATTTAGATTGTCCTCATTCCAATTACTAGACTCATAGAGCCCAATATTGTTATTTATTGTCACTACCATTGCCCTCATTCCAATTACTAGACTCATAGAGCCCGATATTATTATTTATTGTCACTACCTCCCTGTATCAATATTGGGTAATTTGCATGCTTGCTACCTTTCTTGAATGTAGTAGCTGTTTCCTAGGCTCTTTCTCTAAAATTAAACCTTAATTCTCTGTCACCCATCACCACCATAGTGGGCCATTATCCTACCATCGAAAGTTGATAGGGCAAAAATTTGAATGATGCATCACTGGCACAAAAGCTATGTGATCCGTCGAGTTATCATGAATCATTAGAGCAATAGATAAAGTCCACATCAACCTTTTATCTAATAAATGCACTCCTTCTAGAAGTTGGGGTGTGTTGCATGTATTAGCTCTAAAATTACTATTGTTATCCGAGAAGTAGATACCATCAAACAAACTATAATCGATTTAATAAGCCATTTGTAGTTTCATAGTCTTAATTAGTTCATACTTACACATGCATGGCTTAATCTTTGAGACAAGTATATGACTACTGGTAGAATCAATCAGGTAGCATTCCTTTAAGATGTTGGCATCACATGGGGCTTAATGTATTGATTGAGCAACGAAAAGAGCCAACACAGAACACAAGCATCATGCATGTCGAGCACGTAAAATGCATAGCATCAGACAGACAAGGGCCAAAGGCCTATGCCCACAAAACATTCTACATCTAGAAATACAATTGAACATAGGTGCACCAATGCAGCCACAAGGGTTTATGTGGCACACTTGGGACACAAGGAACGCTTAAGGTCTAACCTGTAACCTCTAAGGACACAGAAGATGAGGATGACAAGATATCTGATTTACATCAATTTAGGTATGTAGCATAAGATCCCTATCACACTTTTCAGTTATGATGACCGTATGAGGAGAGATTAAAAAGGATGATAGGTTGACAATTTGATGCATTGAGCATGGAGCTTGCCAAAATGCACAACCAGAGCACCACTTATATGCCCATTGTGTACAAGTGATAGCATCCATGCACATCGATCTACAACCCACCTAAGTGATTACTCAACAAGCGAGTGGAGGAAATGACATACGAGGCCACGCCAGAATTGCATGGCATGAGAAAAACACAAGCAAGGTTCATGAGACTACCCCTGCCAATCAATAGGCAATAATAGCATGACACCACCAATGCTTGGTCTAGCTGATACAGCACATAAAAACTCTATCATCACCACTCTAAGGGGACATTACCTGATTCAAAGACTTGTTCTTAAGGTCCTAGGTAGCATCAGCTACATGCAGAGTGTTGGCCAAACCAAGGCATTTTTGGGATTGACAAAAATAGACCATGAGACTACCAAATACCCAAGGGATTGGCCAAACCAAGATCATGATCATAGCTTTTGCTTGCACCAACTTAGGGAGTCTTTACCCGATTCAGGGACTTGGTCTTGGGGTATGGACCAGCATCAATCATAGGCACAGGCTTGAGCTTGACTTTTTGTCAAATGGGTATATCCCACACCAAGGGTCTACAAGTGCCACTGGTGGTCAAAGCATGGGCTCACACCAAGGCCCAGCATATGTCGATAGTGTTTAAGGCAAGTGCCTATAACAAAGGCTTACATGTACCGATGATGTTTGAGGCAACAGCTCACATGAAGTGCCATGTTCTTTCGATACTGATCAAGGTGCATGCCCGCACCAAGAGCCAGCATGTGCTAATGGTTGTTGAAGAAAGCGCCCATACCGAAGGCTGGCTTATACCAATGGTGGTTGAGGTAAGTGCTTGTACCAAAGGCTAGCATGTGCCGATGATGGTTGAGGCCTTGGCCAAAGTTTGATTTTGGGCCATGATGCATATGCTAGGCTCGAGCATGTGCTGGTGCTACATTTTTTTCCTAAGGCACCATCATCGAAACATCATCAGAAAACTGATTGATGGCTTTAGAGGTTCTACGATTAGAGGAAATGGGCCAAGGGGTGTGTGCACATGATGTGCGATGGTTGCTGGTCCTTGGCCCTTATATTGGCCCCCATTCCCTAAGCAACCTTAACTACTCACAACCCTTTAAAGAGCATAAGAGCTTTTACAACTTTGCAACCAGTATCCATTCAAGTGTTTGGAATTGAGACACTTTTTTCAAAAGGCCACAAAATTTTTTCACTTTAATTTTTTAGCTAAATTTTTTTTATGAATGCCAACAAAAATACAAGGATCACGTATACCAAATTTAGGGCCAAAACGCCTTCTGAAAAAATTTCAAAAAATCTCGAACCATAAAAAATTTTGAAAATCTTGAAAAATAAAAAATGAGTCATCTTGCCATGAAACTTCACATGAAGGCTTAGAGGATCGTTATACGAATTTACAAGCCATAAAAATGGTATCGGCATGGCAAAAATATATAGATATGCCTAAATCCACCTGTTACCTAATCGTGGTATGCATGGTACGTAGTCGAACCCAGGATACCCTCACATCGTGTGTAACCCAGGATGTGCTAATTGTGTTTAAGGGAACTACTTGCACAAAGGACTAACATGTGTCAATGGTGGTTAAAGCATATGCCGACGGCAAGGGCTAACATGTCCTGATGGTGGTTGAGGCATGTGCAAATGTCATAGTCCACATGCTAGTCCAGGCCTAGGGGTTCTCTTCAAGTTAATAAGCAATTCCAGTTCAAGGGGGACAAGGTTCGACAACTAGAGGGATAGGCCTTGAGGTCTACTAGAGGTCCAAGTCATAGGGAACTAGCCCAAAATAGTTGTATTGGTAGTGATCAAGACTCAAGAGGCACATGTTTAGTGTTTTGGTTCGGTAGAATTGAGCCAACCCTAGGTACGAGCGTTGGTGAAAGTTAATATGAATTTACAAGCCATAAAAATGATATTGGCATGGCATAAATATTAATATGTGCTTGAACCCACCTATTGTCCAATCATGGTGTGCATACTGCCCAAGTTCTAGATACCCTCAGGTGGTACATGGCCCAGTATGTGCTGATGGTGTTTGAGGGAACTACACACACAATGGGCCAGCATATACCAAGACTAAGAGCCAAATTATCTTAATGGTGGTTGAGGCATGTGAATGTGTCATGAGCCACATGTTGGTCTAGGCTTAGGGGTTTTCTTTGATTCAAAGAGCAGTTTTGGTTTTAGGGTGACAGGGTCTGACAGCCAAGGTGACCAAGCCTTCAAGCCTACTGAAGAACCAAGTCATTAGGAACTGGCTTAGAATAGTGGTATTGGTAGTGATCAAGTCTCAAAAGGCTTAGGCATAGGTTTTAGGTTTGGTAGAATTAAGCTAGCATTAAGTGTGAGTGTTATGAATTTACAAGTCAGAAAAATGTCATTGGCATGGTAAAAATATGAAGATATGCCTGAACCCACCTATTGCCAGGTCATGCTACACATGGTGCATGGTCAGGGCCTAATATACCTTTTTATGGTGCGTAATCCAGCATGTGTCGATGGTGTTCGAGGGAGCTACCCACACAAAAGGCCATCATGTATTGATGGTGGTGAAGCATATGCCAAGACCAAGGGCCAACATGTCTCAATGGTGGTCGAGGCTTGTGCATGTGTCATGATTTGCATGCTGGTCCAGGCTTAAGGGTTCTCTCCAAATCAAAGAGTAGTTTCAATTCTAGTAGGATAGGGTTCAACAACTAGGTGGACTAGGCCTTGAGGTCTACTAGAGGCTCATGTCATGGGTAACTAGCCCAGAACAAAGGTATCAGTAGTGATCAAGTGTCCAAAGGCTCAGACACAGAGTTTAGGCTTAACATAATTGAAACACGCTTAGGTGTAGGCACTGGAAAATGCTTATATGAATTTACAAGCCATAAAAATGCCACTGGCATGACATAAATATAAAGATGTGCCTGAACCCACCTACTGCCCAGTCGTGGGGCACATGGTGTGTAGTCCAGGCCCAAGATACCCTCACGTGATGTAAGGACTAGCTTGTGCTTATGGTGTTCAAGAAAACTGCTTGCACAAAAAGCCATCATGTGTCGATGGTGGTCGAATCATGTGCTGAAACCAAGGGTCAACATGTCTCGATAGTGGTTAAGACATGTGTAGGTATCATAGTCTGAAAGCTGGTCCAAGCCTACGGGTTCTCTCTAAGTCGATGAGCAGTTCTAATTCTAGTGAAAGACTATTTGACAACTGAAGGGACTAGGCCTTAAGGCCTACTATAGGCCCAGGTCATGGGAACTAGTCTAGAACAGTGGTATGGGCAGTGATCAAGACTCCAGAGTCTTAAGCATGATGTTCGGGTTCAACATAATTAAGCCATGCCTAAGTGCAAGCATTAATGAGTGATGCACGGGCACACGGTCAGACCTAAGTGTAGGCACTAATGATTAAGATATGGGTGCACAGTTAGACCCAGGTGTGAGCATGCCTAAACATAATACTACAACATAATCTTTGACAAGCTAGAATTATGATGAGCACTTCAGTTTTGTAGGTTGACTTATGCATACAGAGTCAATTCTTTTTCCAAGATCGCATAAAATTTGGCTTAAGGCCAAAGCCCATGACACATGCACCGAGCATCATTTCGTGCCAATGGCAATCAAAGGGCAAACAAGTGCCTTAGGTGAGAGCATTACGATACACATGTCACACCAAGTGTCAACAACAACAAAAGTGGTGCCCAAGGCAACAACCTGCACCAAAGGCCTATTTGTGCTAATGGTGGTCAAGGCAAGTGCCATTCAAACATCGCCAAGATCTAGCAATGATGTCTGAGGAAACATCCCCCATGAAGGGGTCAACATCTGCTAACGATGTCTAAGGCAAGAATAGGCTAACATCTACTGACAATGTTGGATATGATTGCTTGTATAGCAACCAAGGGCCAAATGCGATCGATGGCATTCAAGGCAACAACACGCACCTGGGGCCAACTGTGTCAATGGAGATTGAGGTAAGTGCTCGTACCAAGGGCAAGCTTGTCCCTATAACAAATGTCAAGTGCATTTGGTTACCATTTACTTGGATGCTCAAAGGAGAGATGTCATCACATGACCGAATCGGTTGTAATGGGGAACACCATTCATCCTTAATCCTAAAGGGGTGCAGTGTAAAAAAATAAAGTGAGAGGGCTTTGATGGGTGTAAGGGGTGGGATAAATTGAAGCAACAAAGACTTGAATCTCACTGGATCATGGTAGCAAGGCCATTTTACCAATTACAATATCTTATTGCATATTTAAATTGTTTGCAAAAGATTTTACCCATTGCTTGATGGAAATTAAGCTCCTAAAAGGCTTGCATGACTTGTCCACCATAAGGGCTACCCCTACAACATGTGCCTTTGGGGGCCATGGGCCCCTGCTATGGGGTCAACAATTGAGCGATGGGTGTGTGCATCGGTTTCGGCTTGGATTTTGACTTAAATGCATTCAATCATAATTCAGTGCATAGTAACTTCACGCCACCAACTTTACAACCAAACATGATGACCAATTGTGTGAATCAATGGTTCTTCTCATACTAGGTTGAATTACTATTGCAACACTGCCATCAGTAGGGTAAAAGTAACTTGTCTCATGGCAGTCTAAACCCAGTTCACATTCCTTATTGGTGGGTGAAGAATCCAACACTTGGTGTATTCTACTTCACAATGATAAGAATAGTCGACATCAAAAGATCAAAAAGCAATGTTACTATGAATGCTTGGCTACCACAAACCCATTATCTCTATGCTAACTTTTTTGACACCTCTATCTTTAAATTTTGAAGGTCTAAAGGATCGATCGGCCACACTTTTATGGTTCATATTTGTATTGGAAATCAAAATCAAATAAGCTTTTACCATTTTATTCCACATGAAAATTCTATTCTCATTGAGCTCATCTTAAGATACTTACATTATCTTTTAACAAATGTGCCGCCCTAACCAAACTCTCCACTTGACAATGTCTTTCACTTAGATTAATCGATCGAGGCTAGCCTTGGGTCCAAAAAAAAAGGGTTATGCCCCACCTTTGATCCATAAAATAAGTAAAACAATGTTAAAAGTAATGGTATTTCAATTTCACTCGAGGGCTCCCACTTATCCTACACCTCTCAAGTCATTTCACAAAGTCAGACTAGAGTTAAGCTCAACAAGGTCTTCTTTCCACATTGATTTCACCAAGCTTATTCCCTTGATTGTGGTTTTGCTAGATAGTAGATAGGGATAGTGAGAATCTCGTTAATCCATTCATGTGCACCACTAATTAGGTGACCAGGCATTTGGCTACCTTAAGAGAGTCTTAGTTACTCTCACTGTTTACCCGTGCTTGGTTGAATTTCTTCACTTTGACATTTAGAGCATTGGGTAAAAATAACATTACATGAGCATCTACAATGACCATTGCAATGCTTTGTTTTAATTAAACAATCAGATTCCCCTTGTTCGTACCAATTTTAAGTCAACTGTTTATTGTCTGGGGAAGGCCCTCAAGGGAGCCATTCCCAGTTCATCCCCCCACTGGCACGCGATGACCCACTCTTATCATGAGAGCAGCTTGAGCAATGCATTGATAGTCGATGGGTTTGAGACTACAACCCTTATGGCCAACCTTCAAAGCCAATCATTTTCCAGAGGTTATGAATCTATTTGGTCAACTTCTTTTGCCTACATTATTCCATTGACCAGAGGCTATTCACCTTGGAAGCCTGATGCAGTTATGAGTACAACTGGGCATAGACAACACTCAATCTTCTAGATTTCCAAGGGCTGCCAGGGGTAAAACTAACACCATGTGATGTGTAATGCTCTTCTAGCCATAGAACCCTACCTCTGAATGAGTAGTTTCTAAGGTGGGAGGTCATTAATCAAAAAAGATAACTCTTTTCGAGGCTCTCATTGACATCTTCAGACTCTTTAATGTTGTTGTCATCCATTGCATCATAGTTTAGGAATTTTAACTTGATTCTTTTTTTAAGCTTGCATTAGACGTATTGTTAGATGTGCATCCCTCGTCTCTTAGGATCGACTAACCTATGTGCAAGTGCTATGCACATAGAACCTTTCCCCTCTTTGGCCTTCAAAGTTTTCATTTGAATATTTGATACTGCCACTCAGATCTGCATTGATGACCACTTTGCCTGGGCTAGTGCCTTGGGTTTTATGGCAACTACCACTCCTTCCTACTCATCACGAAGAAACCTTGATGGCTAGGCATGAGTGATGCACTTAAGTGACATCCATTTTTTAGGCTAGTTGATTCGACAGGTGAGTTGTTACACATTCCTTAGTTGATTTTGACTTCCATGACCATCGTCCTACTATTTTAATCAACCAACACCCTTTGTAGGTTTTAGGTAAATACTCAGTTGGGCACTATAACTAGGTTTTAGTTTATCCTGTATTGCCAGTTTTGCTTACCTAAAGTGGCCTACTTGGAGCTTTCGATTTCATGGCATAGCTCAATGAAACAGCTATGCCATCCTACCTATTTAAAATTTGGGAATAGGTCAAGGGTGTTACACCCTTCATGCCTCTAACCATTGGCTTCACTAGATAGAACTCGCTAAAGGCTCTAGCTATCCTAAGGGAAACTTTGAAGGGAACCGGTTACTAGATGTTTCAATTAGTCTTTCACCCCTATACCCCAGTTAGATTAATGATTTGCATGTTAGTATCATTGCAGGCCTCCACCAAAGTTTTTTATGGCTTCACCCCACTCAGGTGTAGTTCACCATCTTTTGAGTCTGCATGCCCGCACTAGAACCCTTCTCATAAGATCAAAGTTAGTTGGTGGTGCACCCATGAGGGATCCCACCAATTAGCTTCCTTATGCCTTACAGGTTTTCCTAGCCTATTAACTTGCACAAATGTCAAACTCCTTAGTCTATATTTCAAGATAGGCTAGATAGGAAGCTCACAGGTCGATGCTGGGAGCACACAGGTGCCAAGGAACATGGAGATAGCATGTGCTGCATTCCATGATTACAATAATGACATCTCTATGGGCATATCAAAAGCTTGAGCTTGGGCTACCATCGCAACCTACATCGGTCCATGCCTCAGCTCTCATTATTTTGCATCCATCTAGGGCACATTGCCAACCCCCATCCGCTTTCCTCTTGATAATTTTAAGAACTTTTTAACTTTTTTTTTCAAAGTCCTTTTTATCTTTCCCTAGTGATATTTGTTTGCTATCAGTCTTTCATCGATATTTAGCCTTGGATGGAATTTACTGCTCAATTGGGGCTTCATTCCTAAATAACCCGACTCATAAATAGTGCCTCATGGTGTGACAAGGTCTAGGCATAACAAGACTCTCACCCACTCCAGTGCTTATTTTCAGGTGACTTAGGCTTGGTCTACCACTGACAACACTTTTCCAAGTTACAATTCGAATGTTGAGGGCACCCGATTCTCAAGTTGGTCCCTTTTCAATTCCCTTGCCATTACTAGGGGAATCTTGATAAGTTTTTTTTCCTTTGCTTATTGATATACCTGACCTGGGGTCATGATGTGAGCATCGACCAAGTAATGCAGGGAGTCTAATGGGGTTAGATGGACAGCAAGCGTGTGTCATTAGAAATGAGGCACCCAGTGAGTTTTACCACTATCTGTCACAGCACTAATGTTGTTAGGGACTCATTTTTAGGCTACCACGACTAATGAGATCATGAGAAGCCATCTTCTACCTCCTTACTCGGAGCTTGATAGGCGGGATGTTGAAGGGGGTAATGATGCATGACACCTAAGCAAGCGTCCCCTTGGCCTAATGGCTTGGGGTGCAACTTACATTCAAATACTTGATGGTTCATGAAATTCTGCAATTCACACCAAGTATCACATTTCACTATATTCTTCATTGATGCGAGAGCCAAGATATCCATTGTTGAAAGTCATATTTGTTTTTCACAACAAAAGGAGCCATAGTGTTGCCTACACACACACACCGTGAATAGGGTGGCGATGGCACATGCACTCTTTTTTCAATTTGGTTACTTGGTACGATTCACATTAAAGGTTCATTATTTAGCCACGGGCAATGATATCGATTGTTTCATCCACTCGAGAGGCAAAATGAAGTAACTGTTGTACACATTCAGGGCTAAAAAGGGCTTAGGGCATGGAGGCATCCCCGTCTCCTTGGTGTTTAGTTAATGCGTTCATTGGTTGTTTGTTAAGCTAGTTTTGACAATGATCCTTTTATAGGTTCACCTACAAAAACCTTTTTATAACTTTTCCTTCCTCTAAATGATAAGGTTCAGTGGACTTCTCATGACATCGTGGGCAGTGAACCATCCACATCTCTATGACCTGAACACTTCACTGGACCATTCAATTGGTAAGGGTGATGTGTTATGATGTGCGATGGTTGCTGGTCTTTGGCCCTTATATTGACCCTCTATCCCTCAAGCAACCTTGCTCTCACACCACCTTAAGGAGTATAAGAGCTTTTACACGTTTGCAGCCAGTAGCCATTTAAGTGTTTGAAATGGGGATGCTTTTTTCAAATGGCCACAAAATCTTCTACACTTTGATTTTTTAGCTAAATTTTTTATTAATGCCAACAAAAATACAAGGATCACATATACCAAATTTGGGGACAAATCACCTTTTAAAAAAACTTAAAAAAATCTTAAACCATGAAACATTTTAAAAATCATGAAAAATAAAAAATAAGTCATCTTGCCATGAAACTTCACATAAAGGCTTAGAGGCCCATTATATGAATTTACAAGCTATAAAAATGGCATTGGCATGACAAAAATATGAAGATATGCCTAAACCCACCTACTGCTCGATCATGGTGTGCATGGTGCATGGCTTGGGCCTAGAGCACCTTTGCGTGGTGTATGGCCTAACATGTGTCGATAGTGTTCGAAGGAATTACCCATACAAAAGGCTATCATATGCCAAAACCAAAGGCCAACATGTCACAACGGTGGTAAGGCATGTGCATATGTCATGGTCCCTACACTAGTCTAAGCTCATAGGTTCTTTTCAAGTGGAGGAATAGTTTTGGTTCTAGAAGGATAGGGTCTAACAGCCAGGAAGACCTAGCCTTGAGGCCTACTAGAGGCCTAGGTCATAGAAAACTACCCAGAATAGTGGAATTGGTAGTGATCAAGAGTTAAGAGGCTCAGGTATAGTGTTCAAGTTCAACAAAATTAAGCCAGCCATAAGTGCAAGCACTGAGTGCTTATATGAATTTACAAGCCACAAAAATGGTATTGGCATGGCAAAAATATGATGATGTACCTAAACCCACCTATTGCTCAATCGTGGTGAGCATGATGCTTGGCCCGATCTTAAAATACACTTGCATGGTGCACGGCCCAGCATGTGCCGATGGTGTTCGAAGGAATCAGCTACACAAAAGGCCAAGAAATGTTTATAAGGAATACCCAAGTAACCCTGGTGTGATCATCAATAAATGTGACAAACCATCTTTACCCAGTAATATTATTTACTCTGAAGGGACCCCAAATGTCATTATGTATCATTGAAAAAGGATGGAATGGTTTGTAAGGTTGATTAGGATATGTGGTACGAGTATCTTGGATAGTTGGTAGACTTTACACTAAAAATTGTTAGGATTTTGATTAAATAATGAGGCAAACAACCTTTTGAGGTATAAAAAATTTAGATGATCTAACTGATGTGCCATAACATGATGTACTATCTTTATTATTACTAAAGGTGAAGCCATATAAGAGGTCTTTTGATATTGTCCTTCAGAATCATTAGCTCTTAGGATATAGAGTCATGCACACATCTTAACATTGCCAATCAACTTCCCTAAATCCAAATCCTAAAATTCACACATATTTGGAAGAAATTTAGTAATACACTTAAGGTCACTTATAAGTTTTCTTATGGATAGTAGATTGCAACTTAGATTTAGGACAAACAAAATAGAGTCAAGTGTTATCTCTTTGGAAATAATAATAGAACCTACATCAATTACTTATGAAAGTGACCCATCAGTAATTCAAATTGTGAAGTTTTTATGACATAGGTTGTATTTACTAGATACAGATGCATTCTTATCATATGGTTTAAAGCTCTAAATTCACAATCCATGAATTTGATTTCTCTAGTTTTACACTCAAGGCACTTAGAAAATTACCTTTTTATGCTAAAGAACCTATTCGAATATGAGTTATAATGTTCTGTAGTGATTGAGAAACGCTAGCTCCGGGGTTAGAGGTAACCTCCGACATTGGGCTCTCCTTTACATTGGCCATGTTAGACTCTAAGTGAAAATGTTCAAAGGTTCAGATCATGTTCTGATACCATGAAAAAATATCTAGAATAAAACTATTTTATTCTTCTATATTTTTTTATTGTAATGTTAGAATTGCATGAAAATATATAAGCTAAAGGCTGAATATTCTTAGCCTTAAAACCCAAGATTTTTATGCATTAAAAAAGCTAATCAAATGAGTAATTTACTCTCTATATATAGTAGGAAAATATCTAATGGATTGGTGTAATTACCGAAATCACTTCTTATTCAAAAATAAGAGACTTAATTAAAATAGATAAAGTTAACTAATCAAGTAATAATGAAGATTAGATTTCCACATAATTATATGGAACATATATTTAAAGTTACTTTTTCTTACATTACTTCTATTTTTTTGAATCAAGTACATAGACTTAAGGATTATCATTTCTTTTGTTCTATTTCCTTTTTTGCTGTTCATTGATTTCTCAATAGTCTTACCATTGTCATGGGGTATCTTTACCAAGACTTCTTTCAATGTTTTGTCAAAAATTATTTTATCCTTTCCCATTTTTTTCTTGGATAAGGTTGCAACTTAGAAGAGAAAAAGAAATGGGGATAAAGGTAAGGGAATAATGGCAATGGTATTTTATGTGCATAAGATTTTAATTATAGGGCACACCATTTAAGTCACTTTTTCTTTCATTACTTTTGTCTATATGTATGGCACAAATGAACATAATGACAAATCCTTTCCCTTTCTTCTCTTTACTTCTCTTCCAATTGTACATTTCATAATGTTAGCACATTTTTCCTAAGGTACAATAGAAAAGGCTTCTTCCTATGGTATTTCAAAATTTATTTTCATCCTTACCCATCTTCACTCTCTTTTTTCTTTGTCCTGGGAAACACATTGCAACTTTCTTACCATAAATAAGTATATGATACATTTGTAACATCTTTGTAGATGTACATTATCTAGATGTAGTTTTAGGTTCATCTAGGGGGATAATTTCCCATTTGTATCCTTACCCCCATCTTTACTCTCTTTTCTCTTTTTCTTTTTCTTAGGAAAAACATTACAACTTTCTTATTATAAATAAATACATGATCCATTTGTAACATCCTTACAAACATACATTATCTAGATGTAGTTTTAGGTTCCATCTAAGGGTCTAATCAACCTTAGCTGAGTTGATACAATGCCAAGCTTAAGCTCAGCTAGATTAAAAAACTTGAGGCTTGAGCTTGAAATTTATTTCTTTATGCTTAGGCTCAAAAAACATATAGCTACTCAAGCTCGACTCGATTAGGTTCAATTATTCTAATTTATATGAGGAGCTTGAAACATGACTCTACTCGAGCTTGAGTTTGAAATAAAAGCTCAAATGTAACTTTAAAATATGTAAATAAATATTATATTATATTTTATGTGTATGTATGATTAAAAATATAAGAAATTCAAAATTTTGATTATGCTCATGAACCACTTGAGTTGAGTATTACAAACATCATACTCGGTTTGACTCGTTACTCTAGTAGCTTGAACTTCAACTTTGCTTCCTTGTGAATGAGTTAAATTCGAGTATTCAGTTAGTCGAATCTAAGTAGCTCTCAAGTAGCTTAAGTTGTTTACTTCCCTAGTTCCATCGAAGAGGGATCTAATTTAGAATCATAGATGGTAAGCCCTAAAAAATTTTAAATTTTTATATACTTCCTCCTTAAATTGAATGTCTAACTTTTTTCTTTAGGTTGTCTCAAAATAAAGTCTAGTTTCCTAAAAAATGGAAACTATTTTTCTAATGCTACCCTTCATTACTAACTTTAAGTGCACTTTTATAACTTTGATTACTTTTGAAGGGTAAAAGTTGTAAGTAAGAGACAACATATTGCATTCATAAAACTTTGTACCCCTAACTTTCATTCTTGATTAATGAAAATATCCTTGACAAATGCTTTTGTGGTTGTTTATCTTTCATAAATCCAAGAATTTCTCCTCGACTATGAAATATGAATGCCCCCGATTATCCCTGTTAATCATTGCTCCAAACTTGAAGCCTGACACAATAAGACCAAAATCCTATGATGTTGTCCTATGCTAATGTATACAAGTGTAGGCCTGCTTTGTGCATACTAATTTCTTCAAAGTGACAATGTCAAAGGAACAATAGAGATAGGCAAAAGTAAACTTGTATTACTCAAGTTGTGGTGTGTGTACAATGAGGTAGGGGCACCCTTTATTTATAGCTAAGGCCTTTTAAATCAATGGTTGGGATAGTTCCTATCCTAGGGCTCACAAAGAGTCCAGCAAATATAGGAGATTACAATAGGATTACATTGGAGAGTTCTAATTTTATAAAGATTCTATCAAACAAGAGTTTGAACTAGCTTGGACTTCTTCTTTAATAGTGCCCACACAAGGCCCCTCTTTGGGCCTATGCTTGGTTCCGTTATGCTCGTGCTTGGGCTTTCTCTTGTGCTTGTGCTTGTGCTTGGGTCTATTTAAAAGTTGCCAAATTGAATCCCTTGGCCTAAGCTCCTTAAGCTTGTTTCAGCACTTGGGCACCCCTTCTTGGTCATGGTCTTACCCTTAAGACCACCATTGTGCCTCTAGGCCTAATCTCCCTTGTTTCTGACTTGGTTTCGGTTGCTTTAGAACCACTCCCTATCTCAGTGAAAACTCTTAGGCTTGGTCCTTCCTATTGACTGTGACACACAAGCTTGGCCAGGTTAAGGCATTTTTTAGGTCAATGAGAAGGGACTATAAGATTGCCAAATACCAAAGCGACTTGGCCAAACCAAGCTCATGACTGTAGCTTCTACTTACACCATCCCAAGGAGCCATTGCCTAATTTAGTGACTTGGTCTTGGAGTATGGCACAACAACAGTTGCAATCATGAGCTTGAACTTGGCCTTTTTTAAGTGCACACCAATCGATCAAGCCCATAGGCTCCTACAAGTCATTGAAGCAACTAGTCTTCGAACAACACAGCCAAAAGGCATGCACAGCTTGGATTTTGCCCTAGGGATGTTATTGTGGATGTATGCAATAAGAGGCCCATTACACACATTTACTCCCACTGTAGGGGGAGAAAAGACGCTCGAACAACCACCCTCTAAATAGCATAAGAGATTTTATAAATATGCTACCTGCAGACATTAAATTGTTTGAAATGGGGACACCTTTTTTGAATAGGCATATCTCGCACCAAAGGTTTGTAGGTGTTGATGGTGGTCAAGGCATGTACCTTTACGGAGGCCCAACATGTGTCGATGGTGTTCGAGGTAAGTGCCTGTAGCAAGGGCTAGCATGTGCCAATGGTGTTCAAGGCAACTCCTCACATGAAAGGCCATCTTCTTTCAATGCTGATTAAGGCACATGCTTGTAACAAGGGCTAGTGTGTGCCGATGGTGGTAAAGGCAAGTGTCCATACCAAAGGCCAACTTGCATCGATGATGGTTAAGGCATGTGGCTGCACTATGCGTTAGCATGTGCCAATGATGGTTGAAGGCTTGGCTAAAGTTTGATTTTGGGCCACGATGCACACATTAGACTTAAGTATGTGCTAGTGCCACATTTTTTTGCCTAGGGCACCATCATCGGAGCATCATCAGAAAACCTGACTAGTAGCATTAGGCGTTTTGGCAATTAGAGGAAGGGGCCAGGGGGTATACACACATGATGTACAATGGGTTCTGCTCTTTAACCCTTATATTGGCCTTCTATCCCCTAAGCAACCTCAACTACTGACACCTCTTTAAAGAGCATAAGAGCATTTATAGGTGTGCAACCAGTAGCCATTCAAGTGTGTGAAATGGGGACACTTTTTACAAATGGCCACAAAATCTTTTACAGTTTGATTTTTTAGCTAAATTTTTATGGATGCCAACAAAAATACAGGGATCACGTATACCAAATTTGGGGCCAATAATCCTAAAAAAATTTTAAGAAATCCTAAACCATGAAAAATTTTGAAAATCATGAAAAATAAAAATGAGTCATCTTGCCATGAGACTATTATATGAATTTACAAGCCATAAAAATGGTATTGGCATAGCAAAAATATGAATATGTGCTTGAACCTACCTATTACCTGGTTATGGTGCGCATGATACATGACTAGGGCCTAGGATACCCTCACGTAGTGTGTGGCCCAACATGTGATGATGGTGTTCAAGTGAACTACCCACACAAGAGGCCAATATGTGTCAAGACCAAAGGTGAACATGTCTCGACAGTGGTCAAGGCATGTGCATGTGTCACGGTCCACATGCTAGTCTAAGCCTAATGGTTCTCTCTAAGTCGAAGAGTAGTTTTATAATTAGAGGATAGGGTTTAACAACTAGGGGACCTAGCCTTAAGGCTTATTGGAGGCCTAGATCATAGGGAACTAGCCCAAAATAATGGTATTGGTAGTGATCAAGACTGAAGAGGCTCAAGCATGGTGTTCAAGTTTGGCAAAATTAAGACAGCCCTAGATGCTAGCTAGTGAGCGTTTATATGAATTTACAAGCAATAAAAATGGCATTGGCATGGTAGAAATATGAAAATGTGCTTGAACCCACCTACTGCCTGATCATGGTGCAAATGGTACACGGCCCAAGCCCAAGATACCTACACATGATGCATAGCCCAGCATACGCTGATGGTGTTTGAAAGAACAGCCCACACAAATGGCCAGCATGTGCCAATGTTGGTCGAACCATGTGCCAAGAGCAAGGGCCAACATGTCCTAATATTGGTTGAAGCGTATGCATGTATCATAGTCCACATGTTGGTCCAGGCCTAGAGGTTCTGTCCAAGTCAAAGGACAATTCTGGTTCTAAGAGGATAGGGTCAACAACCAGTAAAACTAGGCCTTGAGGCCTAGGTCATGAGGAACTAGCATAGAATAGTGGTATTGGTAGTGATCAAGATTTTAGAGGCTCAAGCAAGATGTTTTAGTTTAGAAGAATTGAGCTAACCTTAAGTGCGGTACTATGACCCTTATATGATTTTACAAGTCATAAAAATGGCATTAGCATGGTATAAATATGAAAATATGCCTAAACCTACCTACTACTTGGTCAATGTATGAATGTTGCATGACTTGAGCCTAAGGTACCCTTGTGAGGTGCATGGACCAACATGTATCAATGGTGTTCAAGGGAACTACTTGTATAAAAGGCCAGCAAGTGTTGAGACCAAGGGCCAACATGTCTTGATGGTGGTTAAGGCTTGTGCATGTGTCATAGTCCACATGCTGGTCCAGGCCCAGGGGTTATCAGGTTCTCTTTGAGTCAAGAAATAGTTTAGTTCTAGGGGGACAGGGTTCGATAGCCAAAAGACTAGGCCTTGAGGCCTATTGAAGGCCCAGGTTATCGAGAAGTAGCTTGAATAGTGGTATTGGCACTGATCAAGACTCAAGAGGCTTAGGCACAATGTTTAGGTTTGGAAAAATTAAGCTAGCCCCAAGTATTGGTGCTAATGAGTGCTTATATGAATTTACAAGCCATAAAACTAGCATTAGCATGATAGAAATATAAAAATGTGCCTAAACCCACCAACTATCGAATCATGGTGAGCATGGTCTATGGCTCAGGCTAAGGATACCCTTGTATGGTGCATGGCCCAGCATGTGCTAATGGTCTTCAAGGGAACTACATATGCAAAGGGCCAGCATGTGTTGAAACAAAAAGCCAGCATGTCTCGATAGTGATTGAGGCATATGCATGTTCAAGGTATGCATGCTAGTCCAAGCCCAGGGGTTCTCTTCTAGTCAATGAGCAATTTTGGTTCTAAAGGGATGAGGTGTGATAGCTAGGGGAACTAGGCATTATGGCCTACTGAAGGACCGAGTCATAGGGACCTAGCCCATAATAGTGGTATTGGCCATGAATAAGACTCGAGCGGCTTAAGTATGGTGTTTAGGTTTGGCAAAATATAGCCAACCCTAAGTGTGGATGCTAGTGGATGCTAGTGGATGCTAGTGGATGCTAGTGGATGCTGGTGGATGCTAGTGAGTGCTTATATGATTTACAAGACATAAAAATGGTATTGGCACAGCAAAAATATAAAGATGTGATTGAACCCACCTATTGCAAGGTCATGGTGTGCATGGTCAGAGAATCAGGCCAAGGATACCCTTGCGTGGTGTGACCTAACATGTGCTAATGGTGTTCAAGGGAACTACCCGCACAAAGGGCTAGCATGTGTTGATAGTGGTCGAAGATGTGCTAATGTGCATATTTCACGATCTACAAGCTAGTGCGGGCCCAAAGTTTTCTCTAAGTCAAGAAACAATTCTAGTTTTAGTAGCATTGGTTTAAACAACCAAGGGGACCAAGCCTTGAGCCCTACTAAAGGCTCAGCCATGGGAAACTAGCCCAGAATAGTGGTATGGGTAATGATCAAGTCTCTAGAGGCTTGGTATAATGTTCAGGTTCAACATAATTGAGCTAGGCCCAAGTGAGGGAGTTGGTAAGCACTTATATGAATTTACATTACAAGCCCTAAAAATGTCACTGGCATGGCAAAAATATGAAGATGTACCTAAACCTACCTATTACCCTATCAGGGTACGCATAGTGCATAACTTGGGGCCAGGATACCCTCGTATGGTGCATGGCCCAACATGTGTCGATGGTGTTTAAGGGAACTACCCATATAAAGGGCCAACATGTGCCGATGGTGGTTGAAGCATGTACCAAGACCAGAGGCCAACATGCCCTAATAATGGTCAAGGCATGAGCATGTATCATAGTTTGCAAACTAGTCCAGGCCTAGGAGTTCTCTCCAAGTCAAAGAGTAATTCCAGTTTTAGTGGGATAGGGTCCAACAGCTAAGGAGACTAGACGTTGAGGCCTGCTATAAGCCCAGGTCAAGTGGAACTAACCCAGAATGCTGGATCGGTAGGCCACACTTTCATGATTAGTATTCATACCGGAAATCAGAATCAAACGAGCTTTTACCCTTTTATTCCATACGAGATTTTTGTTCTCGTTGAGCTCATCTTAGGATGCCTGTGTTATGTGCTACCCTAGCCAAACTCCCTATTTGACAATGTCTTCTACTTGGATTGACCAACCAAGGTAGGCCTTAGGTCTAAAAGAACGGTCATGCCCTACCTCTGATTCATGGAATAAGTAAAATAATGTTTAAAAGTAGTGGTATTTCAATTTTACTTGAGGGTTCCCACTTATCCTACACATCTTTACTCATTTAACAAAGTCGAACTAGAGTCAAGCTCAATATCATCTTTTTTCCCTGCTAATTCTACCAAGCCTATTCCCTTGGCTATGGTTTCATTGGATAGTAGACAGGGATAGTGGGAATCTCATTAATCCATTCATGCGGACACTAATTAGATGATGAGGCATTTGGCTACCTTAAGAGTCTCATAGTTACTTCCGCTGTTTACTTGTGCTTGGTTGAATTTCTTCACTTTGACATTCAAAGCACTAGGTAGAAATCACATTGCACAAGCATCCGTAGGGACCATCACAATGCTTTGTTTTAATTAAATAGTCAAATTCCCTTGTTCATACTAGTTTTGAGTTGACTATTCATTATTAGAGAAAGGCCCCCGGGAGCCATTCTTAGTTTGTCCCCTGATCAGTACATGGTGACCCATTCTCATCATGGGAGCAGCTCAAGCAATCCACTGGTAGTTGATGGGTTTGAGGTTGGGACCCCCGTGCACCACCCTCAAAGCCAATCCTTTTCTTGGGATTATGAATCTATTTTGCCCACTTCCTTTCCTACATTATTCTATTGACTAGAGGCTATTCACTTTGGAGACCTGATATGGTTATGAGTATGATCGAGAGTTGATAGCACTCAATTCTCTAGATTTTTAAAGGCCATTGAGGGTAAACCAAACACCATACAAAGTGTGGTGCCCTTTTGACTTTAGACCCTACCTCTCGTTAAACTGTTTCTAATGTGCCAGCCGTTAAACAGAAAAGATAACTCTTCTTGAGGGCCTTGCTGATGTCTCTGGCTCTTTAATATTGTTGTTAGCCATTGCATCTCGGTTCAAGAATCTTAACCCGATTCCCTTTTGAAGCTCATGTTGGATATGCTATTGGATGGGCTTCCCCAATCTCTTAGGATCGACTAACCCATGTGCAAGTGCCATTCATATAGAACTTTTCCCCTCTTTTAGCCTTCAAAGTTCTCATTTGAATATTTGCTACTACCACCAAGATTTGCACTAATTACCACTCTACTTAGGCTCATGCCCTAGATTTTGTAATGACTGTCATGCCTTTTTACTCATCAGTGGCTGGCTCTTACCTTGACAACTAGCTATCGGTCACATGTTTAAACATCATCCATTTTTAGGGTTTGTTAATTCAGTAGGTGAGTTGTTTCACACACCTTAGTGAATTTCAACTTCCATGACCACTGTCCCATTGTCTTAATTGACCAACACCATTGTGGGTTCTAGGTTATCATCTAGTTGGGCATCGTAACCCGACTTCTAGTCCATCATGCATTGCTAGTTTTACTTACCAAAAATGGCCCACTTGGAGCTCTTGATTTCATGGCATGGCATAATGAAGCTAGCCTACTGTCTTACCTATTTAAAGTTATAGAATAGGTTGAAGGGGCACAAGGTGTTGCACACCTAATGCTCTAATCATTGGTTTACCTGATAGAACTCACTAAGGGCTTCAGCTATCCTGAGGGAAACTTTGGAAGGAACTAGCTACTAGATAGTTCAATTAGTCTTTTACCCCTATACCCAAGTTAGATGAATGATTTACATGTCGGTATTGCTATAGGCCTCCACTAGAGTTTCCTCTAGCTTCACCCCATTCAAGCATAGCTCACCATCTTTCCCAACAAGCATGCTCGCACTCGAACCCTTCCCAAAAGATCAAGGTTGGTTGATGGCGCACTTGCAAGGGATCCCATCAATCAGCATCCTTGCACCTTACAAGTTTCCTAGCCTGTTGACTCATACACATGTCAAACTCCTTAATCCATGTTTCAAGATCAGTTAGATGGGGAGCTCATAGTCGACACCAGGAGGACTCGAGTGTCGAGGCACATCGATACGGTGTATACTACATTACATGATCACAATGATGACATCTTTACAGGCATAACAAAAGCTCAGGCTTGGGCCATCGCTATGGCCTGTGTCGGTTTATGCACCAAGTAGATCGATAAACTAGCTCTCGTTATTCCACATTTGACTAGAGTGTATCATTGGCGTCTAATTCCCTCATAATAATTTCAAGCCCTCTTTGACTCTCTTCTCAAAGTTCTTTTTATCTTTCTTTTATGGTACTTGTTTGCTATAAGTCTCTCACCCATATTCAGCCTTAGACAAAATTTAACACCCGATTAGGGTTGCATTCCCAAACAACCCGACTCACAGATAGCTCCTCATGGTGCAAAAAGGTCTAAGCATAACGAGGCTGTCCCTTTCTTTAGGACTTAGGCTTGGTTTGCCACTAAGGATGCTTTTCCATACTACAATTCCAACATCTAGGGTGCCCTATTCTCAACCTAGGCTCTTCCCAGTTCCCTTGCTGTTACTAAGGAAATTCTGGTAAGTTTTTTTTACTCCACTTATTAAAATGCTTAACTCAACGAGTAATCTTACCTAACATATGGTTGCGATAAGAGCATTAACCAAGTTATATGAGGGGTCCAATGGAGTCTGAATGGACAATGAGAGCGCATCACTTAAGATGTGGCATACAGTGAGCTTTACCACTGATAGTCACGGTACTATCATTGTTAGGGACTTGCTTTTGGGCTAACCATGACGACAAGATCATGGGATGCCATCTTTCACCCCCTCTCCCAGAGCCCGATGTATGGGGGGTTGGAAGGCAATGATGCCTAACACCTAGGCAGGCATGCCCTTGGCCTAATGGCTTTGGGCTCAATGAGCATTCAAAGATTCAATGGCGCTGGTGCCTTTCACACATGCACCATGAATGGGATGGCAATAGCACATACGTCTTTTTTCATTCTAGTTTCTTGGTGCAATTCATGCTAAGGGTTCGTTATTCGACCATGGGCGATGATGCCGATTATTTTGTCCTCTTGAAAGGTAAAACGAAGTGACCATCATGTTTGCCTAGGGCTAGAAAGGTCTTAGGTACGAAGGCACTCTCACCCCTTCAAATGCATTCGTAGGTTGTTCATTGAGCTAGTATCAACAATGATCCTTTTGTTGGTTCACCTATGGAAACCTTGTTATGACTTCTCCTTCCTCTAAATGATAAGGTTTAGTGGACTTCTCATGATGTCATAGGTACCAAATCATCTATAACGTAATGATTCAAAATTTCACCAGACCACTCAATTGATAAGAGTGACAGGCAATGTGTACAAAAGGCAAGGACATAGTCAACATTAGCTGATGACTTATGCTTATTAGAAATTCTTCATTGAAGACCAAAAATTGCAATGATCTAATCCTATCATGATGAAATTTCAAAAATTACCCAGGCCTATTGGCCAAGGCAATAGATGTGTTGAATATATCAATGTAGTGTGTGTGCAGCCCAAAACATCTAAAGGCATCATAAACTTGTTATTGCCTCAAACTTCTTTAGCCTAAATGGCCAGAGTCCCTTTAAAAAGCTATCCATGAAAGATCACCTCTATGTAGCTAATTAGCAAGTCAAGGTCTTGTTCGTTAATGAAATTAACTAGACAAATTGCTTCACCAACTAAGAACAGCCATGCACTACCACCCATAGAATTAAGAAAGCACTCTCAGTTTATAAATACTTACTATATTTGGACCTAGTAAGTTTCCTAGTGTTAAGTCAAATTAAACCATAGGCTCCACTCCTGATGGTGCCCTTCCATCAATTCCTTTAAGTTTCAGCCTTATGACCATACTTTCCCCAAAACCCAAATACTTTGATTTCTTATAACGTACTGGTGGAGTCTTAAAAGTAACATCTGTCGATCTCTGGTCGACAACTTTTATGGTTGAAACTAGGATGATATTTGATCATCTTAAAGTCCCCAACTTTTATTCTTGATTAATAAAAGCATCCTTGGCAAATGCTTTCACAATTGTTTGTCTTTCATAAATCGAAGAATTTCACCTTTGACTATGAAATATGAATGCCCTCAACTATCCCTATTAATCATTACTCTGATCTTGAAGGCCAACGCAATAAGACTAAAATCTTATGATGTTATCCCATGCTAATGTATACAAGCATAGGCCTACTTTGAGCATTCTAATTTTTTAGAAGTAACAACACCGAAGGAATGACCTAGCCAGTTAAGGCCAGAAGTGCATTACCGATAGTAGGGATAAGTAAACTAATGCTCACTATGAAGCAGACTGGATGACCTAATCCTAGTTTCAACTATGAGCTTTTTAACTGTAATAACTTAAATATACGTTATTGGAACTAGAATTACCACGGCTACTGGCACCAGACTTGACTTTCAATGGATTCTCCTTAAGGGATTTAGATTGTACTCATTCCAATTACTAGACTCATAGAGCCCAATATTGTTATATATTGTCACTATCTCCCCATGTCAAGATTGGGTAATTTGCCTACTTACTGCCTTTCTTAAATGTGGTAGCCATTTGTCAGGCTCCCTCTTTAGAATCAAACCTTAAATCTCTATCACCCATCACCACCATAGTAGGCCATTATCCTACCATTAAAAGTTGATAGGGCAAAAATTTGAGTGATGCATCACCATGACAAAGGTCATGAGATCCATTTAGTTATCATGAATCATCCAAGCAACTGGCAAAACCATGTCGACCTTTTATCTAGTAAGTGTATCCCTTTCATAAGTCAGGGTTTGTTCCATGTATTAGCTCTAGAATTACTATGGTAATTTGAGTAGTAGATACCATCAAACAAACTATAATTGGTTTAATGAGCCATTTGTCTGAATTGGTTCATACTTACACATGCATGGCTTAATCTTTAAGACAAGCGTATGACTATTGGCAGGATTAATCAAGTAGCATTCCTTCAAGATGTTGGCATTGCATGGACCTCAATACACTAACTGAACGGTGAAGAGAGCCAACATAAAGCACAAGTGTCATACGTGTCAAGCTCGTAAAATGCATAACATTAGACGAATAAGGGCAGAGGGCTCACACTTACAAAATTTCCTCATATAAGAGCACAATCAAACAATGATGCACCAATGTAGCCATGGGGGTTTGGGTGGCACACTTGGGACATAGGGCATGATTAAGGTTCAATTCATAGCCTTTAAAGACACAAGTTGGATGAAGGATGGAGAGCCATTTGATTTTCATCGATTTAGATATGCAACATAGGATCCTAATTGCACCCCTAGGGTACACTGACCACATGGAGAAAGATTGAAAAAGATGATGGGTCGACAGTTTAATACAACGAGCATGGATCCTGTCAACATGCATAACCACAGCACCACTCATATGCCCATTATGTATAAGTGGCAGCATCCATGCACTTTGGTCCATAACCCACCCAATCTATTACTCAATGAGTGAGTGGAGAAAATAATGCACAAGGCCTTGCCATAATTACTTGGCATTAGAAAAACACAAGCAAGGGCCACAAGACTACCCTGCCATCCAACAGGCAATAATGACATAACACTATAAATGCTTGGTCTGGTCGAGATCACACACGTAAACTCTACTATTACGACCCTATAGGGATGTTGCCCAATTCAGGGACTTGTTCTTAGGGTTGTGGGTAGCATCAGCTACATGCAAGTGTCACGATTGGCCTAAAGGTTCTTTTTGAATTAAGTTATAGTTCTAGTTTTAATGGGATAGAGTCTAACAACTAGCAAGACCAAGCCTTACAGTGCATTAGATGTCCAAGAGTTAGGAAACTAACCTAGACTAGTGGTACAAGTAGTGATTAAGACTCTAGTAGCTCAAATTGGGTGTTCAGGCTTAACACAATTGATCTAGGCCTAGGTACGGGTAATAATGATTGAGGTATAGGTGCACAGGTAGACACAAGTGCGAGCACTGAGGATCAAGGTGAGGGCATATGGTTGAACCAAAATGCGAGCACTCTTGAACATAGACCTAAGATAATCAGAGTTGGCAACATTGAGTTAAGCTTAGGTGTAGGCACGGGTATAAGCCCAGGCATGGGCAGTGTTAGGCATGGGTTTGGAATCGACCAGGATAGATTTCCACTCATATTGGATTAAAGATGCTAGGAATATGTTGTAGAATCATATCCCTTAGAATCAGAAATCGTATCATATCTCTTAAAATTAGGGAATTTAAATTGATATAATCCCTAGAGTTTAGAAATGTAGTCAGCACTCATTATAAGGGGGACTCAGCTATAAATAGGGAGTTCCCCACCTTCATTGTAGACACCACAACTTAAGTAATATAAGTTTACTCTTGCCTTTCTCTATTATTCTCTTTAGCTTTCCATCAAATAATATATGTGCAACCTTGCCTAGTAGCAGATTGGGTTAGCTGGCCCTAGAGGTTAAGTGTCTATGCATCGATCTGGTTGAAGGTTAATCTGGGACATCGAATGAGTCCATTTTTAGGTCTTAAAGTCATATGAGTCAAAACTTGAGTCTCAGCCCATGACAAGTCATATCAGAGTAGGTTCAGAACTAGTTTAAAATCGATAAAAGCTAGTCCAAATGAGGTGATCAGTGCTAGGTGCTATTGGAACCAGACTTAGCCTTAGAAGAGGCTTTGGACATGTTGGTATAAGCATCCTAGGTAGTTTCTATGCTCGTGAGCTAGTGATATGCCCTTTGGTGCACAACGTGCAAGCATGTAAGAGTGCAAACTAGGTGTTCGATCGATTGCTAATATTGTGCTAAGGGTGCGCTAGGCATGCTGTGTAAGGGTACTGATTACTGCCCAACAGAGTGCCAGTTGTATGTGCTATTCTAGGTAAGATCTTACTTTACTAGAGTGTTGGTCCAAAGTTTGAGGTAAATTTCCTAGACTGCATTCATGAATTTTTGGTTTGATCATTGTGCATTGCTAGTATGGCCAATAGAGGGCCTAAGCAAGGTGCATGAGGAGTGCCTACCCCATTAGCAAGGGAAAGAAGGCTAGTTCTAAAGAAATGTTAATGTCCATGGACACCTAACTGAAGGAGTGTGAGGGGGCCATTGTAGGCATGCAAGATAGATTCAAGGACAAAATAAGACCTATGCAGGACTCGATAAGGAAGGTCTTATAGGATCATGAGGTGTTGAAAGCCATGATGACAACCTTGTGAGAGGAGCTACAAAAGCTCAAGGTTGATAATGTTGCATTATGGGTGGCCATGGTTGCTAGTGCGGGTTTAAGACCAAGGGTAGAGTTGCCTAAGCCAAAACCATTCGGGGGAAGTCACTTTACCAAGGATGTTGACAACTTTGTTTGAAGCATGGAGCAATACTTCAAAGTGGTCTAGATAGTAGATGATGCCAATGTGAGCACAGTTGCTATGTGTTTAGTGGTAATGCATTTTTGTGGTGTCACCGTAAGGATGATGGTGTCAAGTGTGGTAAGCAGGCAATCGCTACATAGAAATAGTTCATGGAAGAATTTAGGCAATAGTTTAAGCTAGAGTATGCAAAAGAAGATGCTCAAGGAAAACTCTTAAGGCTTGCTCAAAAAGAAAGAATCTAAGACTATTACAATCTTGGAGCTATTATTGTAGGTACAAACATAAGCCACGCATAGACTCTATTTTACTTCTTAGATGGACTGAAGCTATGGGTAAAGTTTGAATTACAGTGTAGAGGCATGCAAGAATTGAGTTAGGCCATTATAGTTGCAAAATCATGGATAAAGTTTAAGAGCATTGTGTCATCAGGGTTAAGCCACAAAGGTAGCCTAAGCCATAAAGGTAGCGTAAGATACAAAGGCAATAATGAGGGAGACATAGATAGCACTTCCTCATCCAATGAGGGGGTTAGTGACAAGCCCAAACTTAGGAAGGCAAAGATTAACAAAGCTGCATTGTACAAGGGCAATAAGTATAAGCTTTTAAGTTGCTATTTGTGTGGTAGATCACACAGGGCCAGGAAGTGCCCTATGCATGTGAGGCTTGTATCCATTAAGCAAGTAGAGAGGCTATTTGAAGGTGAGAATAGCAATAACGATGATGAATAGCTCAAAGTGATACGGTTGGTTGCTATTTAATACTACAGAGGGTTTGAAACCTCTCAAGGAGTTGGCAAAAGAAAACCAGTGGCAATCAAATACCACGACATTAGTCCTAAAATGCAGCTAGATTCCTTACAAGAGAAGGTACCATAGATAACTTAAAGAAAGCATCGGAAGCATCAACAACACAGGTGAAAAAGACCATTATAGCAAGATATTGAGAAACTTCAGATTGAGAGTACCAAAAGCCAACAGAGTACATGTTCAAGTATAAGATTGACATGTTGGAAAACTAGTTAACGAGGTAAAAGTCGAAACTAGCGTACAAGGTAGGCATATCATCCCTTTAGTGATAAGGGTATTGCTAGAATGAGTGGGAGAGAATGTCAAAGTCTGTAAGTTGGTCCAAGCCTAGGGCTTCTCTCTGAATCAACTTATAGTTCTAGTTCTAATGGGACACAGTCTGATAGCCAGCAAAACTAGGCCTTGAGGTACATTAGAGGTCAAAGAGTTGGGAAACTAGCCCATAATAATGGTGTAGGTAGTGATCAGGACTCTAGTAGCTTAGGCAAGGTGTTCAAGTTTGACACAATCAAGCCAAGCCAAGGTGTTGGTAGTAATGATCGAGGTACAGGCACACGGGCAGACACAGGCACTAGCACTAAGGATCAAGGTGTGGACGCATGGTCAAACCAAGGTGTAAGCACTCATAAACACAAACTTTAGATAATGAAAGTTGGCTACATTAAGTTGGGCCTAAAGGCAGGAACGAGTACAAGCCTAGGCATGAGTAGTGCTAGGCATAGTCTAGAATCGACCTAGATAGATTCCCATTCAGATTGGATCAAAGATGCTAGGATTATACTGCAATATCATATCCTTTAAAATTAAAAATTATATCATTCTCTTAGAATAAGGAATTTAAACTGATGTAATCGCTAGAGTTTAGGAATGTATCTCAGCACTAATTATAAGGGACACTTAGCTATAAATAAAGAGTTCCCCACCCTCATTGTAGATACCATAACTTGAGTAATATAAGTTTATTCTTGCCTCTCTCTATTAATCTTTTTAGCTTTCCATCAAACAGTTTATGTGTAGCTTTGTCTAGCAGTAGATTAGGGTGACTGGCCTTAAAGATATGAATGTCCATGCACTAATCTAGTTGAACACTGATCTGGGATGTCAGAAGAGTCCATTTCTAGTTATTGGAGTTGCCTAAGTGAAAGCTTAAGTCTTAGCTTATGGCACGGGCTTGACCATGCCAAGGTATTTTTAAGGTTGATGAGAAGGGACCATAAGACTACTAAATACTTGAGAGACTTGGCCAGACCAAGCTTGCAGCCATAGCTTCTACTTGCACCACCCCAGGAAGCCATTGCCTAATTTAGAGACTTGGTCTTAGGGTATGAGGCAACATCAATTGTAAGCATTGGCTTAAGCTTGGCTTTTAAAGAGTGCATGCCAATTGGTAGATGCCATAGGCTCTTGTGGGTCACCAGACCAACCTGTCTCCAGACAACATGGTCAGAAGGCATGCAGGGCCTAGATTATGTGCCAATGACATTATCGTGGATATACGCAATGAGAGGACCATCACGCACACCTACTCCCCCTATAGAGGGATAAAAAGGAGCACCCAAAAACCACCCTTTAAAAAGCATAAAAGATTTTATAGATATGCTAGTAGTCAACATTAAAAAGTCTAAAATGGGGACTTTTTTCAAACAGGCATATCCCACATTAAGGGTTCACAGGTGTCAGTGGTGGTCAAGGCCTGTGGCCCCAACAAGACCCAACATGTGCTGATAATGTTTAAGGTAACTACTCGCATGAAGGGCCATTTTCTTTCAATGTTATTTGAGGCATATGCCTACAATAAGGGCCAACATGTGTCAATGGTGGTTAAGGCAAGTGCCTATAACAAAGGCTAGCTTGTGTCGATGGTGGTTGAGACAAGTGCTTGGACCAAAGGCCATCTTGTGTTGATGATGGTTGAGGCATGCACCCACACTATATGCCAGTATGTGTCAATGATGGTTGAGGCCATGGTCAAAGTTTAATTCTAGGCCACGATGCACATGTTGGGCTTGGGCATTTGTTAGTGTTATTTTTTTTGCTTAGGGCACCATTATCGAAGCATCGTTGGAGAACTTGACTGGCAGTATTGAGGGTTTTGGCAATTGGGGAAGGAGGCCAAGGGGTGTGCACACATGATATGTTATGGGTGTTGGTCTTTGGCTATTATATTGGCCCCCTATCCCTTAAGCAATCTGACTACTCATACCCTTTTAAAGAGCATAAGAGCTTTTACTAGTTTACAGCCAGTAGCCATTCAACTGTCTGAAATGGGGACATTTTTTTCAAATGGCCATAAATTTTTCTACATTTTGATTTTTTAGCTGAATTTTTTTTAGATGCCAAACAAAATACACAGTTCATGTATACCAAATTTGGGGCCAAAACTCTTAAAATATTTCAAAAAATCCTGAACAACGAAAAATTTTAAAAATCATGAAAAATAAAAAATGATTCATCTTGCCATGAAACTTCACATGAAGGCTTAGTGGATCGTTATATGAATTTCCAAACTATAAAAATGGCATTGGCACTATAAAAATATGAAGATGTGATGAAAACCACCTACTGCCCGATCGTGGTGTGCATGGTATGCGACCCAGGCCTTGGATACCCTCATGTGGTGCATGGCCTATTATGTGCCAATGATGTTCAAGGGAACTACCCGCACAAAAAGCCAACATGTGCTAAGACCAAGGGCCAACATGTGTCAATGTTGGTCGAGACGTGTGCATGTATGACGGTCCACATGTTGGTTTAAGCCTAAAGGTTCTCTTTGAGTTAAAGAGCAATTTTGGTTCTAAGAGGATAGGGTCTGACAGCCAAGGAGACCAAACCTTGATACCTATTGGAGGTCCAAGTCATGGGGAACTAGCCTAGAACAGTGGTATCAATAGTGATCAAAACTTGAGAGGCTCAGGCATGGTGTTCAAGTTTGGCAAAATTGAGTCAACCATAGATGTGGGCAGTAATGAGTGCTTATATGAATTTACAAGCCATAAAAATGGCATTGGCATAGTAGAAATATGAAGATGTGCTTGAACCCACCTATTGCCTAATTATGGTAAACATGGTGCATGGCTCGAGCCCAGAATACCCTTACGTTGTGCACAGCCCAACATCTACTGATGGTGTTTGAGGGAACTACTCGCACAAATGGGCAACATGTGCCAATGGTGGTCGAAACATGGCTGAGACTAAGAGCCAATATGTTTCAATGGTGGTCAAGGCATGTGCTTATGTCACAGTCTGAATGCTGGTCCAAGTTGAGAGGTTCTCTCTAAGTCAAGAAAGAGTTTTGGTTCTAGTGGGACAAGGTCTAATAGCCAAGAGGACCAGGCTTTAAAGCCTGCTGAAGGCCCAGGTCATGAGGAACTAGCCTAGAATAGTGGCATTGGCATTGATCAAGACTAAAAAGGCTCAAGCATGGAGTTTTGGTTTCGTAAAATTAAGCCAACCCCAAGTGGGGGCACTGGTAAATGCTTATATGAATTTAAAAGCCATAAAAATGCAATTGGCATAGCAAAAGTATGAATATATGCTTAAATGTACCTACTACTCAGTCATGGTGTGTTTGGTGCACAGCCTGACTTGAAAGGGCCAGCATGTGCCGAGACTAAGAGGCAACATGTCTTAGTAGTCGTCGAGGCATTTGCATGTGTCATGGTTCACATGCTAGTTTAGCCAAGAGGTTCGCTTTGAGTCAAGGAGCAATTTTGGTTCTAAGGCGATAGGGTTCGATAGCTACGGGGATTGGGCCTTAAGGCCTATTGAAAGCACAAGTCATGGGAAACTAGCCTAGAATAATGGTATTGGTAATGATTAAAACTTGAAAGGCTCAGGCACGATATTTAAGTTTGGCAAAATTGAGCCAACCCCAGGTATGGGCATTAGTATGTGCATATATGAATTTACAAGCCATAAAAATGGCATTGGCACAGCAAAAATATGAAGGTGTGCCTAGGCCCTCCTACTACCCAATTATGGTGCACATGGTGTGTAGCCTAGCATGTGCCAATGGTGTTCAAGAGAACTACCCACACAAACGGCCAGCATGTGCCAATAGTGGTTGAAACATGTGCCAAGACCAAGGGCAAACATGTCCCAATTGTGGTCGAGGCATGTGCATGTGTCATGGTCTGCATGCTGGTCCAGGACCAAACGTTCTCTCCAAGTTAAAGAGTAATTTTGGTTCTAGCAAGATAGGGTCTAATAGTAAGGAGGACCAAGCCTTAAGGCCTATTGAAGGCTCAGGACGTAGGGAACTAGCCCAAAATCATGGTATGGGTAGTGATCAAGTCTTCAAAGGTTCAGGCACGATGTTCAAGTTTGACATAATTGAGCCAGGCCTAGGTATAGGTGCTGGTGAGTGCCTATATTAATTTACATGCCATAAGAATGCCACTGGCATGGCAAAAATATGAAGATGTGCTTAAACCCACCTACTGCTCGATCGTGGTGCATAAGTGCACAATTCGAGCCCAAGATACCCTTATGTAGTGTGTGGCCCAACATGTGCCGATAGTGCTCGAAGCATGTGCCAAGACCAAGGGCCAACATTTTTAGATAGTGGTCGAGGCATGTGCATGTATCATGGTCCATAAGCTAGTCCAAGCCCAAAGGTTCTCTTTGAGTTAAGAAGCAATTCTAGCTCTACTAGGGTAAGGCCTGACAGTCGAGAGAACCAGGCCATAAGGCCTACTGTAGGCCCAAGTCACAGGGAACTACCCCAGAACAGTGGTAAGGGTAATGATAAAGAGTCTAGAGGCATAGGCATGGTTGGTAAAATTGAGCCAAGCTCAGGTGTGGGCACTAATGAGTAATGCATGGGAACATGATTAGACCTAGGTTGGGCACTGATGATCAAGGTGTGAGTGTATAGTCAAACCCAGGTGCTAGCACACCTAAACACTATCCTGGAAGGATCATATTTGTGGGCTTCTAGAAGGCCTAATACTATAGCACAATCTTTAACAAGCTAGAATTATGATAAGCACTTAAGTTTTGTAGGCTGACTTAGGCACACGAAGTCAATTCCTTGTCCATGACTGCAAAGAGTTTGGCTTAAGACCAGAGCCCATGACACATACACCAAGCATCATTTCTTGCCAATGCTGATTAAAGGGAAGACAAATGCCTTAGGGGGAAGGTCATGGCACACATGTCACACCAAGTGTCAACATTTGCCAAAAAGGTGTCCAAGGCAACATCCTGCACAAAAGGGTTAGCATCTATTGATAGTGTTCAAGAAAAAAATAGGTCAGCATCTGCCGATGGTGTAGGATATGATTGCCCATGAAACAATTAAAGGTCAAATGCAATCGATGGCATTTTGGGCAACAACCTACATCAGGGGCCAATGTGTGCTGATGGAGATCGAGGCAAGTGTCTGCACTAAGGGTAAGCCCTTCCCTATAACAAATGCCAAGGGCATTTGGTTGCCATTTACTTGGATGCCCAAGGGAGGGATGTCATCACCCCACCAAATTGGTTGCAATAGGAAACACCATTCATCCCCAACCTCAGAAGGGTGCAATGTAAAAAAAAATGAAGTGAGAGGGCTTCCGTGGGTGTGGGGGGGACAAATCAAAGCGACAAAAGGCTAAATCTTAGTGGATCATGGTAGTAAGGCCACTCTGCCACTTACAATACTGTATCACAAATGTAAGTCATCTACAAAGGATTTTGCTTGTAGCTTGGCCGAAATTGAGCTCTGAAGAGGCCCATGCAACTAGTTTGTTGTAGGGGCTGCACCTTAACATGCTCTTTGGGACCACAGGCCCCTATTATGTGTTGGCAATTAGGCAATGAGTGCGTGTGTCACTTTTAACTTGGATTTTGACTTAAAGGCATTCATAATCTAGCACACGGTAGCTTTGCACCATTGGCTTTTCAGCCAAACGTGATGACTAATTATGTGAATCAACGATTCATTTCGTACTAGGTTGAATTACTAATGTGACACTGCCATTAATAGGGTAAAACTAACATGTCTCAAAATGGTCTAATCTTAGCTCTTGTTCCCTATTGGTGGGTGAACAATCCAACATGAGGTGAATTTTGCTTCAAAATGATAGGAAGAGCCAACATCAAAGGATTAAAAACCATTGTTGCTATGAACACTTGGCTACCATAAGCTAGTTATCCCTATAGTAACTTTTGTTATGCCTCTAACTTAAAATTTTGAAGGTCTAAAGGATTGATATTTCTATTGAAAATTAGAATCAAATGAGCTTTTACCCTTTTGTTCCTCACGAGATTTCTATTCTCATTAAGTTCATCGTAGGACACCTACATTATCTTTTAATAGATGTGCCACCCCAGCCAAACTCCCCACCAAGGCTAGCCTTAGGTCTAAAAGAAGGGGTCATACCCTACCTCTGATTCATGGAATAAGTAAAATAATGTTAAAAGTAGTGGTATTTCAATTTCGCTCGAGGGCTTCCACTTATGCTACACCTCTCATGTCATTTTACAAAATCATACTAGAGTCAAGCTCAATAAGGCCTTTTTTCCTAGCTGATTCTGCCAAGCTTATTCCTTTGGCTGTGGTTTCACTAGATAGTAGACTGGGATAGTGGGAATCTCATTAATCCATTCATGTGTATCACTAGATGACAAGGCATTTGGCTACCTTAAAAGATTCATAGTTACTCTCATTGTTTACCCGTGCTTGGTTGTATTTCTTCACTTTGACATTTAAAGCACTAGGCAAAAATCACATTGCGTAAGCATCCACAAGGACCATCACAATGCTTTGTTTTAATTAAATAGTCAAATTTCCCTTGTCTATACTAGTTCTTAGTTGATTGTTCATTGCCTGAGGAAGGCCATTGAGGCAGCCATTCCCAGGCTATTCCTCGATTGGCATAAGGCAATCTGCTCTCACTGTAGGAGCCAGCTAAAGCAATGCACTAGCAACAAACAGTTTGGGAGTAGGGACCCCATGCCCAACCCTTATAGCCAACTTTTTTCTGTAAGTAATGGATCCATTTTGCTGACTTTCCTTGCCTACATTATTCCATCAACCAAAGGTTGTTCACCTTGGAGACCTAATGCAGTTATGAGTACAATCGAGAGTAGATGGCATTGAATCCTTTGGATTTTCAAGGGTCACTAGGGCACATTGGATACCATGTGATGTGTGTTCTCTTTTGATCACTAGACCTTACCTTTTCTTGAGCCATTTCCAACTTAGGTAGGTAATTAAACAGAAAAGATAACTTTTATTAAGGCCCTTATTGATGTCTCTAGACTCTCTTATGTTGCCATAAACTATCGTGTCTTGGTTTAGGAATTTTAACCCGATTCCCTCTTGAAGCTTGCACATGACGCACTATCAGATAGGCTTCCCTCATCTTTTAGGATCAACTAACCCATGTGCAAGTGCTGTTTACATAGAACCTATCCCCTTTTTGGCCTTCAATGTTCTCATTTGAATATTTGCTACAACCACCAAGATTTGCATTGATGATTGCTCCACTTGGGCTCATGCCTCAAGTTTTAGGATTATCGCTGCATCCTTCTACTCATTGGAGCCTAGCCCTTGCCCCAACGACCGAGTATGGGTCACATGCTTAAGCCCCGGCCATTTTTAAGGCTAGTTGATTTGGTAGGTGAGTTGTTACATACTCCTTAGTGGATTTTGACTTCCATGACCAATGTCCTACTATCTTAATTAACCAACACCCTTTGTGGGTCCTAGGTTAGTGTATAGTTGGGCACCATAATTTGACTTTTGATTCATCCTGCATTACCAATTCTATTTACCAATAACGACCCACTTAGAGCTTTCGATTCTATGGTGTGGCTCAATGAAGTAGCCTTGTCATCCTACCAATTTAAAGTTTGAAAATAGGTTGAGTGGATTACACCCCCAATGCCTTTAATCATTGGCTTTACCTAGTAAAACTCACTAAGGGCTCTGGCTATCTTGAGAGAAACTTTAAAAGGAACTAGCTACTAGATAGTTTGATTAGTCTTCCATGCCTATACCCGAGTCAGACAAATGATTTGCATATTAGTATCGCTATGGTTCTCCAGCAGAGTTTCCTCTAGCTTCACCCTACTTAAGCATAGTTTAGCATCTTTCAGGTCCCGACAGGCATGCTCACACTTGAACTCATTTCAAAAGATCAAGGTCAATCAATGGTGCACCCACGAGGGATCCCACCAATCAACTTCCTTGTGACTTATAGGTTTCCAAGCCTATTGATTCACACACATGTCAAACTCCTTGGTTTGTGTTTGAAGATGGGTTGAGCCCGTAGGCAGACACTAGGACCATGCATGTGTCGAGGCACACCAAGACAGTACGGGAGGCATTCCATGATCCTGGTGATGACATCTTTGCTGAAATATCAAATGCTTGGACTTGAGCTACTATTGTGACTTGCATCGATTCATGCCCTAAGCTAATCGACGGATTGGCTCTCATCATTCCACATCTGATCGGGGCATATCACCAGCCCCTATCCACTTTCTTTTTGATAATTTCAAGCACTCTTTAATGCTTCTTTCAATGTCCTTTTCATCTTTCCCTCATGGTACTTGTTCACTATCAATCTCCTGCTCATATTTAGCCTTAGATGGAATTTACCACCCATTAGGGCTGCATTCCTAAACAACTTAACTCGTAAACAACACTTTATGGTGCAATATGGTCCAAGCACAGTGGGGTTCTCACCCTCTCTGGTGCCCCTTTCTAGGGGACTTAATTCAGTCTGTCACTAAAAATACTTCTCTAGACTATAATTTGGATGCCCGGGGCACTAGATTATCAAGCTAGGCTCTTCCAATTCACTTGCCATTAATAAGGGAATCTTGGTAAGTTATTTTTCCTCCACTTATTGATATGCTTAAACTCAGCTGGTAATCTCGCTTGACTCAAGGTCATGGTACAAGCATCGACCAAGTGATGCAAGGGTCCAATAGGGTCTGAATGGACAATGAGTGTGCTTAATTAGAGATGAGGCATGCAGTGAGCTTTACCTCATATGGTCAAGGCACTATCATTGCCGGAAACTCACTTTTAGGCCAACTAGGACCAATGAGATCATGAGAGGCCATCTTTGGCCCACCTTACCTAGAGTTTGATAGGTAAGAGGTTAGGGAGCGATGATAATTAACACCCAGGCAGGATTACCCTTGGACTAATGGCTTGGGGTACAACTTGCACTCAAAGACTCATGGTCATGGGATCTATAATTCACACCAAGTACACATTTTGCTAAGTTCTTCATCAATGCGAGAGCTAAGACATTTGTTGCCAAGAGTCATTTTGTTTTTTCATGATAAAAGAAACCATGGTGCCACCCATGCATGCATCGTGAATGGGATGGCAATGGCATACATGCTCTATTTTACTCCAGTTCCTTGGCACAATTCATGTCGGGGTTCATTATTCGACTACAAGTGATGATGCCGATTGTTTCATTTACCTAAAAGGTAGAATGAAGTGATAGTCATACATGCTTAGGGTTGGAAAGGGTTGGGGACATAGAGGCACCCTTGCCCCCTCAGTGTTTCATTAATGCATTCATGGGTCATTCATTGAGTTGGTTTTGACAATAATCCTGCCATAGGTTCACCTATGGAAACCTTGTTATGACTTTTCCAACCTTTACATGATAAGGTTTAGTGGACTTCTTATGATGTCATAGGCAGCAAACCATCCACGTCACCATGATCCAAACACTTCACTAGGTCATTTATCGGCAGTAGCAATGGGCAGTGTATACTATAGGAAGGAATGCAGTTAATGCAAGCTGATGACTCACGCTTACTAGGAATTCATCATTGAAGATCAATAATTGCAATGATCTATCCATATCATGATGAAATTTCAAAGATTAGCCGAGCTTGTCAGCTAAGGCTATAAACTTATTGAATACATAGTGTAGTGTGTGTGGCCCAAAAAATGTGAAGGCATCACAAACCTATTTTTACCTCAAACTTCTTTGGTCTAAGTAGCCATAGTCCTTCTAAAAAGCTAGCCATGAAGGATTACCTCTCCATATCTAGTTAGTAGGTTGAGGTCTCATTCGTTAATGGAAGTCACTAGACAAATCACTCCACCAACTAAGAACAACCATGCACCACCACCCATAGAATCAAGAAAGAGCTCTTAGTCTGTCAATCTTTACTATGTCCAGACCTATAAGTTTCCCTATTTTGAGTAGTGCCCTTCTCTCAATTCCTTTAAGTTTTAGCCTTACGACCATACTCCTTATGGAACCTAAAAACTTTGATTTCTCATAAAGTGACAGTGAAGTCCTAAGAAAAACATCCATTGATCCCTGATCGACATCGTTCATGGTTGAGATTAGGATAGTATTTGATCACCTTTGAGCCCCTAACTTTCATTCTTTATTAATGAAAACATCATTGGCAAATGCTTTCACAATTGTTCATCTTTCATAAATCCAAGAATTTCACCTCAGATTATGAAATATGAATGCCCCTGACTATCCCTATTAATCATTACTCTGATCCCAAAGGCCAACACAATAGGATCGAAATCCTATGATGTTATCCCATGCTAATGTATACAAGCACAGGCCTACTTTGCGCATTCTAATTTCTTCAAAATAAAAGCATTAGAGGAATAACTCAACCAGTTAAGGCCAGAAATGCATCATTGGTAGTAGGAACAAGTAGACTGATGCTCACCGTGAGGTAAACCAATTCTAACTTTGAGCTTTTTAACTACAATAACTTAAATATAAGCTATTGGAGCTAGAATTACCATAGCTATTAGCACCAAACTTGCCTTCCAATGGATCCTTGTTAAGGGATTTAGATTGCACTCATTCCAATTACTAGACTCATACAGCCCGATATTGTTAATTGTTGTCATTACCTCCCTGTGTCAGGATTCGGTAATTTGTGCACCTACTACCTTCCTAGGATGTGGTAGCCATTTCTCAAGCTCCCTCTTCAAAATCAAACCCTAATTCTCTGTCACTCGTCACCACCATAATAGGCTACTATCCTACCATTAAAAGTTAATAGGGCAGAAATTTGAATGATGCATCACTGGCACAAAGGCTGTGCAATCTGTCGAGTTATCATGAATCATTAAAGCAACAGGCAAAGCCTATGTTGACCTTTTATCTAATAAATGCATCCCTTTTAAAAGTTATGGTTTGTTACACATATTAGCTCTAGAATTACCGTTATTATCTGAGTAGTAGATACCATCAAAGAAACTATACCTACTTTAATAAGCCATTTACAGTTTCACAACATGAATTAGTTTATACTTACACATGTATGGCTTAATCTTTGAGACAAGCATATGACTACTAGCAGGATCAACCAAGTAGCATTCTTTCAGGATGTTAGCATCACATGAGCATCAACATAGTGACTGAGTGATAGAAAGAGCCAACATAGAGTAGAAACATCATACGTATCGAGCACGTAAAATGCATAACATCAAACGAACACGGGTTGAGGGCCTACACCCACAAAACATTTTACATTTAAGAGCATATCAAACACTGATGCATCAATGTTGCCATAGGGGTTTGAGTGGCAGACTTGGGACACGAGCGTGATTGATGTCTAACCCATAGCCCCTAAGGACAAAAGGTGGATGGAAGATGGTAAGACATCTAGTTTCCATCAATTTAGGTATGCATTAGAGGATCCTAATTGCATCACCAAGGTATGATGACCACACAGGGGAAAAAAGAGGATAACGGGTTGACAGTTCAATGCATCAAGCATGGAGCTTTTTATCCAATAAGTAACAATGCCATGACACCACCAATGCTTGGTCTAGCTATGATAGCATGCATAAACTCTGTTGTCACCACCCTAAGGGCATGTTGCTTGATTCAATGACTTGTTCTTGGGGTCTTAGGCAACATAGGTTGGATGCACGGGTTTGGCTAGGGCAAGGCATTTTTAGGGTCGATAAGAAGGGATTATGATGCTAAAAAATACCCAAGAGATTTGGCCAAACCAGGCCCATGATCACAGCTTTTGCTTGCACCACCCCAAGGAGCTATTGCCTGATTTAGGGACTTGGTCTTGGGGTATGGGATAGCATCAGCTATAAGCACAGGCTTGAGCTTAGACTTTTTCAAGTGCACGGTAACCAATTGAGGCCATGGGCTCTTACGGATCACCGAGCAACCAATCTTTGGACAACATGACCAGAGGCATGCAAGACCTAGATTTTTCTTAAGGAACGTTGCTGTGAATGTACACAATGAGAGGCCCATCATACATACCTACTCCCCCATAGGAGAGAGGGGTAACCTAGACAACCACCCCCTAAAGAGCATAAAAAATTTTACAAATATGCTAGCAATAGACATTAAAGTGTCTAAAATAGGGACACTTTTTTCAAATGGGTATAACCCACACCAAAGGTCCACAAGTGCGATAGTGGTCGAGGCATACATCTACACCATGGCTCATGGTGTTCAAGGTAAGTGCTTATAGCAAGGGCTAGCATTTGCTATTAGTGTTTGAGGTAACTACTTACACAAAGGGCCATCTTCTTCCAATGTTGATCAAAGCACATGCCTATGTCATGGGTTTTGACCTATGACTCAGAATCTATGTGGCCTTAGGCTTGGAATCACTACCTTATAGCCTAAGTCAGCCTAAAATACAAGCGTGCAGGCACTAGAACAACTGGAAAGACAAAATGCACAAGTTTGAAAAAATAAGAGAACTAGAGAATTGCTGGAATATGCTCTGTATATTACTAAAGCAAGGTTTTTTATGATGTACAAAGAAGGGTGTGGCAACCTTCTATTTATAGTTGACGCCCCCAACTAAACTTATGGTTAAACCTAGAATCATAGGATTACAATATCTCCTAAAAATCAAGGATTACACAAAATACACATTAATAGAGAAGTCTTCTCCTAATTTTTAGGGTCAACCAGATCCTGTTGAAGGCTCCTATTGATCCTGGCCACTTCTAAAAGATCCTAGAGCCCACTTACTCTCTTGGGCCCTCCTGGATATGGTGCGAGTATCTTATGGGCCTGGACCTAGCTGTGTGGGTGGTCTGGACTCCTCTCTAAGGCCTAGTGTGCAAACCCCCACCAATATCCCTAGTGAGTGACCCTTAACCTCTGGTGTGCCTACCCAAGGTGTGACATTCTCCCCTACCTGATTGTGGAACGCCTTGTCGCCTCTTTTGCATGGTACTACCTAATTTGGTCTTGAAACTGCCATAAGTCTTTTGCTAGCTCCTAGCTAGCCTCATAGTCTGGAAGTTTCTTTTAGTGCACCAAGTACTCTTGTCTTAGCTGGTAGTTCTTTTATCCCACTTCCTGATCAGTTATGATGCTGTGGACCTCCCTCTCATATGTGGCCCTTGCTCCCAATGGCACATGCTTTGACACTACCCATCTTGGATCTCTCTCATCCTTATGGAACGGCTTAAGCATGCAAATATAGAACATCAGATGTACCCTTGGCTTGGGTGGCATATCCAGCTTGTAGGTAACCTTGCCTACCCTTTTGAGAACTTTGGAAGGTTCTTCATACCTCCAGACTAGGCTTTTGTGTAGCCCCCTGTGGCGCACAATGGGATGTAGCTTCACCAACACCAAGTCTCCTACTTGGAACTGCACATTTTGCCTACTCTGGTCTGCACATTCTTTGACATCTTTGCCACTTTGTGTAGATAAACTCTGGAAAAGTCAACCTGTTCTTGCCAAGCCTTGGTAAACTTGTATGCTGCTAGATTTGGCCTTGTATAACCTGTAGCAATCGAATCGGGTGTTAGCAGTTACTGACTTGTCACAATCTCAAATGGAGTCTGGTTCATTGCTTCACTCTTTTGCAAGTTGTAAGAAAACTAGGTGACATCTAACAGCTTTGGCCAGTTCTTTTGTGTGGCACTCACATAGTGCCTAAGGTAGACCTCCAATAATGCATTCACACACTCAGTCTGCCCATCGATCTATGGAAAAGTTCAAGTCTGACCCCAACAGCTTGAACAACTTAGTCCAGACCTACCCATAAAATGCCCATCCTAATCATTAACAATGGTTCTTGGTACTCCCCAATACTTCACCACATTTTTCAAGAACAATCGAGCTGCCTCATTGACTGGGCACTCCCTAGTTGTTGGAATGAAAATCCCATACTTGGAAAACTTGTTTGCCACTACCATGATGCTTTCAAACTACTTTGCCTTGGGTAGACTTATAATAAAGTTCAGAGTGATGCTCTCCCATGGTCATTCTAGCACTGGTAATGGCTCCAAGAGACCATCTGGTTTCTTGAGCTCCACCTTATCGTATTAGCATACAAGACATGTCTTTACATAGGCCTCTACTTTATCCTTCATGTGCGGATAGTAGTACCGATCCTCTAACAAAGCCAAGGCACGGCTCACTCCTAGGTGTCCAACCCACCTTGAATCAAGGCACTCTTGCAAAACTTCCTTACGGAGCTTCCCATGCTATGGCACAAATAACCTACTACCCTTGGTGTATAACAAACCATTTTGCAACCAAAATCACCTAGTCTTACCTTACTATGCAGACTTGATGGAGCCTTGGCTTTAGGATTATGCATGAGCTCTTCTTTAATGTACGGCACTAAAAACCCCTCTAGTTGGCTAATGGCAGTAAGGTTTACCTTCTTGCTTAGGGCATCAGCCACTATGTTTGCCCACCCTGGCTTGTACTCTAACTTGAAATCAAATTTTACAAGAAAATCTTACCAATGAGCCTATTTAAGGGATAGCTTCTTTTACGACTGGAAGTAGCTAGTTGCCATATTATTCGTTCTGACCATGAACCTCGACCCCAACAGGTAATGTTGCTAAGTGTGTAATCAGTGTACCACTACTGTCATCTCCTTCTCCTAAATCATTACTTGTGCTTGTTCTCGTTGAGCTTTTTGCTCTTAAATACGATTGAATGACCTTCCCGCATTAGCATGCCCCCTATTACATAGTCTGATGCATTTATATGCACCTCATATAGCTTGGCATGGTCTGGCAAGGCTAAGACTAGCTCTTCGATCATAGCTTGCTTCAACCGATCAAAAGCTTCCTATCACCCTATGCTCCACTCCCATTCTCTCCCTTTCTTGAGCAAGTCAGTCAATGGCATGGCTATGGCTGAGTGGCCTTTGATGAAGCACCTATAGTAGTTGACTAGCCTAAGGAATGACCTCAACTCAATGACCTTGGCTGGTAGTTCCCACTCTAGGATAGAGCACACCTTACCTTCATCCATGCATATCCTACCACCTCCCACTATGTGGCCTAAAAATGGGATCTCTTGCTAGGCAAATGAACATTTCTCCCTTTTGACCTATAGCTTGTATGCCCGTAACACCTTGAACAATTATCTCAAGTGGTGTACATGTTCTCCTAATGTTTGACTATAGATCACAATATCATCAAGATAAACCATAATAAAGCGATCAATGAATGATTGAAGTACCTTGTTCATGAGTGTACAAAATGTTATTGGGGTATTGGTGAGTTTGAATGGCATGACCAAGAACTCGTAAGAGCCATACCAAGTGACACACACTGTCTTTGACTCATTTTCCTCCATGATCCTGACCTGATAATAACCTAACCTCAAATCTAGTTTGGTGAACCACCTTGCGCCTCCAAGTTGGTTGAACGAGTCTACAATGAATGGGATAGGATACTTGATCTTAATGGTCAGCTTGTTTAAAGCTTGGTAGTCTATACACAACTGCAATGACCTATCATGCTTGCATTGGAGCAACATCAATGCACTATATGGTGCCTTAGATGGCCTGATGAAGCCAACATCAATCAACTTTTTGAGTTATTTTCTCAACTCTTCTAACTCTGGTAGGACATTTGGTAAGGGGCTCTACCTGGTGGCTTAGCCTTGGGCACCAGCTTCATCTTGTAGTCCACCTCCCTTTTAGGTGGCAGCTTGCTACTAAAGGACTCTAGCACCTTTAACACTTGCAAAGTTATGTCAGTCTCCTTCTCTTTTGGTTTCTTATACTTCAGGGCTGCCAAAAAGGTGTCTTTATCTCTGCTCACCACCTTGGTAAATTGATTGGCCAACACCACCTTAGACCCAATCCTGGACTCATGCCTTAATGGTACAAGGCATTGGCACCATACATCCAGAATGCATATACAATTGGCAAAAGGCACAATGAGGGAGTTAATCCAAACAGGAAAATTTAACCCAATCACAAACTCATAGTCATCCAAGGGTATTATCTCAATGGTTTCCTTACCTTTTGAGTCTCTAAACTGTAACTCTATCATCACATTACTCCAATGGTTGGAACCTTCTTAGAGTTCTCTGTCTTGATGGTACAAGTCCCTTTTTGCACTTTTAGTTTGAGTTTCTAGGCTTCATCACCTGAAATAATCAAATATGAAGCACCTATGTCCATTACTGTGCTTATTTTCTTGCCCACAACTATTAGATTTATGAATAACAAGCCTTTTGGCTTGCAACTCCTTTTACTCTGGATAGCATTGAGCACCAATGACCCAAGCTTTGCTGCCTCTACCTCTGGCTCTTCATCAGACTCCTTGTCTACAGTAGCCAGCTTGCCCTTCTATAGGTAATTACGCATTATATGGCCTCTTTCACATAGGTAGCATAAGATTGGTTCACGATCTCCCTTTACTTTCACCTTTTTGCTAGTGGCTTCCTTACCATCTTTGCCTGAATGATCTTTCTTCCCATCTTGGATTGTCGACCAAGGTCTTTTCCCTTGGACTACTTCTCCTAGTCCCTCTTGTCCTTGCCCTTTCCCTTACACTTGGAAGACTTAAACTTGTTATGTGGTTTGAACTCTACCAAGGACTCAGTAGTAGTCATGGCTTTAGCCAAGTCACAAACTCCTTATCTTTGTAGCTCATGCTTCACCCATGACTTTAGCCCATCCATGAAGGCAAACATACCCTCAGTCTCACTAAGATCTAAAATTTGAAGCAACAGTTTATAGAATTTCTGGACATACTCCTTTATGTCCCCTTACTAGCTGAACCTGTGTAAATTTGCTGAGGCCTCATCATTGGTGTACTCTAGGTAAAACTACTCCTTGAACTCTTTTCGAAACTCTACCCAGGTTCCAAACATGGCATTCTTGTGCCAGACATCATCACACTTACTCCTCCACCATAATAAGGCAACATCAGTAAGATACATAGAAATGGTGCTTACCTTGGTAGCATCGTCTTGCATGCTTATGGCCCAAAAGTACTGCTCCATCTTCTATAGATAGTTGTCTGCTTCCTTGGTCATCCTAGTCCCTTTGAGCTCTTTGGGCTTGGGAATCTCCATATGAGACTTAGACACTTAGCAAACATGCCATTCCTAATGGCAATTTTATGAGCAGCGAGCTCGTTCCTGGGCTCCTCTATCCCTTTATGCATGGCCTCCATCCCATTATGTATGGTCTCCACCTGGGCTTTTAAGACTTGATTCTTCTGGGTGATCACCTCTAGGCTTTTATTGAAAGTAGCATACAACTCACCCTTGAGCTCCTCCTCCATAGAGTATAGCACTTCAATGTGAGTCTCCACATCATTAAGCTTCGCCTTCACATCGCCCATGGTCACCTCCATCTTGGATAGCCTCTCATCTATGGTACACTAGATGTCTATCAAACTGGCCTTCTTACCCCTTTTGCACCCTTACTCTTAGGCCTCTGGTTGTTGGCTAGCAACATCGCTTTACAATGCCATCTCTTCGACTACGATCTAACATGCACACAAAAACAAGTAAAACCAAAACTGCTCTGATACCAACTATAACAAGCTCTAACCTAAGACTCAGAATTCATGCAGCCTTAGGCTTGGAATCACCTTTTCTTAGCCTAAGTAAGCCTAAAACACAAGCATGCAAGCACTAGAACAATTGAAAGGATAGAATATGTAAGCTTGAGAAAATAAGAGAACTAGAGAATTATTGGAATATGCTCTGTATATTATTGAAGCAAGGTGTTTGATGATGTACAAAGGAGGGTGGGCAACCCTCTATTTATAGTTGAGGCCCCCAACTAAACTTATGGCTAAACTTTAGAATCATGGATTACAATATCTCTTAAAAATCAAGAATTACATAGAATACACATTAATACAAAAGTCTTCTCTTGATTTTTAGGGTCAACCAGATCTTGCTTAAGGCTTTTACTGATCCTGGTTGCTTCTGAAAGATCCTAGAACACATTTACTCTCTTAGGCCCCTTTGGATGAGGTACGGGCATCTTATGGACCTGGACCTGGCTGTGTGGGTAGGCTTGCATACTGTGTAGGTGGTCTGGACTCCTTTCCAAGGCCTAGTGTGCAAACCTCCACCAATGTCCTTGATGCATGAGCCTTAACCTCTGGTGCTCAAGCCTATGTGCCTAGTGCACCTACCCAGGGCATGACACCTGCATGAAGGGCCAGCATGTGCCAGTGGTCATCAAGGCAAGTGCTTGTACCAAAGGCTAGCTTATGCCAATGGTGGTTGAGGCAAGTGCCCATACCAAAGGCCAAATAATGGTCAAGTTATATTCTCACACCATGCACCAGCATGTGCCGATGATGGTTAAAGCCTTGGCCAAAGTTTGATTCTAGGTGATGATGCACACGCTAAGCTCAGGCATGTGCTAGTGCCACATTCTTTTGCCTAGGCACCATCATCGAAACATCACTGAAGAACCTGACTGATGGCATTAGGTGTTTTAGTGATTCAGTGAAGGGGGCCAAAGGGTATATGCATATGATGTGAGATGGGTTTTGGTCCTTGACCCTTATATTGGCCCTCTATCCCCCAAGAAACCTTGGCTACCTACACCCCCTTAAAAAGCATAAGAGCTTTTACAGGTTTGCAGCTAGTAGTCATTCAAGTACCTGAAATGTGAACTTTGTTTCAAATGGCCATCAAATCTTTTTACACTTTGATTTTTTAGTTGAAATTTTTTATGGATGCCAAAAAAAGTACAAGGATCATGCATACCAAATTTGGGGTCAAAACTCCTAAAAACTTTTTAAAAAATCTCGAATTGCAAAAATTTTAAAAACATGAAAAGTAAAAAATGAGTCATCTTGTCATGAAATTTCACATGAAAGCTTAAGTGACCATTATATGAATTTACAAGTCATAAAAATGGCATTGGTAGGGTAGAAATATGAAGGAGTGCCTAAACCCACCTATTTTCTGATCATGGTATGCATGGTGCACAGCCCGGGCCTAGGATACCCTCGTGTGGTATGTAGCCCAGTATGTGCCAATGGTGTTCTAGGGAATTGCTCACACAAAAGGCTAACATGTGCCAAGACCAAAGGCCAACATGTCTCAATGGTGGTCAAGGCTTATGCATGTGTCACAGTTCACTTTCTAGTCTAAGCTTAGAAGTTTTCTTTGAGTTGAGAAGCAGACTCAATTCTAAGAGGATAAGGTCTAGCTACTAGGGTGACCAGGCCTTAAGACCTATTGAGGCCTAGGTCATTGGGAACTAGCCCAAAATAGTGGTATTGGCAGTGATCAAGACTTAAGAGGCTCAGGCATAGTGTTCAAGTTCAGCAAGATTAAGCCAACCCTAAGTACGGACATTGGTGAGCACTTATATGAATTTACAAGCTATTAAAATGGCATTGGCATGGAAAAAATATGAAGATGTGCCTAAACCCACTTGCTGCCTGGTCATGCTGCGTATGGTGCATGGCTTGGTCCTAGGATACCCTTGTATGGTGTGTAGCCCAGCATATGCTTATGGTGTTTAAGGGAATTGCTTGCATAAATGACTAGCATGTGCTGATGGTGATCAAAGCATGTGTCGAAAGCAAGGGCCAACATGTCTTAATGGTGGTCGAGGCATGTGCATATGTCACCGTCCAATGCTGGTCTAGGGTTAAGGTTCTTTTTGAGTTAAGGAGTAATTCTAATTCTAGGGTGACAAGGTCTAATAGCTTGGAGGACTAGGCCTTGAGGCCTACTAGAGGCCCAGGTCATGGGAAACTATCCTAAAACAATGGTATTTACAATGATAGAGTCTTTAGAGGCTAAGGCATGGTGTTCTAGTTTGTAGAATTGAGGCAGCCTTAAGTGCCGGCATTGGTGAGAGGTTATATGAATTTACAAGCAATAAAGATGGCATTGGCATTGCAAAAATATGAAGATGTGCCTAAACCCACCTACTGCTCAGTCGTGGTGTGCATGGTACATGGCTCTAGCCCAAGACACCTTTGTATGGTGTACGACCCAGCATGTGCCACTAGTGTTCAAAAGTACTACCTTCATAAAGGGCTAGCATGTGCCAAGACCAAAGGCCAACATGTCTCGATGGTGGTCAAGGCATGTGCATCTGTTACGGTCTACATGCTAGTCTAGGCCTAAAGGTTTTCTCTAAGTTGAGAAACAGTGTTAGTTTCAAAGGGATAGGGTTTGACAACTAGGGAGACCAGGCCATGAGGCCTACTGGAGGCTCAAGTCACAAGAAACTAGTCTAGAATTATGGTATTGGCTATGATCATGACTCAAAAGGCTCAAGCATGGTGTTCAATTTAACAAAATTGAGCCAACCCCAGGTGCAAGCGCTAGTGAGCACTTATATGATTTACAAGCCATAAAAATGGCATTGGCATGGCAGAAATATGAACATGTGCCTGAACCCACCTATTTCTTAGTCGTGGTACATATGGTGCATGGCTTGGGCCCAAGATACCCTTGCGTAGTGCGTGACCTAGCATGTGCTATTGGTGTTTGAGGGAACTACCCACACAAAGAGCCAGCATGTGTCGATGGTAGTCAAAGCATGTGCCTAAAGCAAGGGCCAACATGTCCCAATGGTGGTCAAGGTATGTGCATATGTCATAGTCCACATGTTGGTCTAAGCCCAGCGGTTCTTTCTGAGTCAAGAAGTAGTTCTAGTTTTACTAGGACAAAGTTTGATGCTAAAGAGATTGGGCTTTGAGGCTGACTAAGGCTAAGGTCACTGTAAACTAGCCTAAAACAATGGTATTGGTAGGAATCAAGACTCTAGAGGCTTAAGCATAGTGTTCTAGTTTGGTAAAATTAAGCCAACCCTAGGTATGGGTGCTACTGAGCATTTATATGAATTTACAAGCCATAAAAATGGCATTGGCATAGTAAAAATTTAAAGATTTCCCTTAACCCACCTATCACCCGATCATAGTGTGTACGGTGTATGGTTCGAACCTAGGATACCCTTACATAGTGTGTAGCCTAGCATGTGCCAATGGTGTTTAAGGGAACTACCCATACAAAGGGCCAGCATGTATCGAGACCATAGGCCAATATGGCTCAATAGTGGTTAAGGCATGTCCATGTGTCATAGTCTGCATGTTGGTCTAAGCTCAGAGGTTCTTTTTGAGTCGATGAGCTGTTTTGATTATAAGGGGATAGGATCCAATAGCCAAAAGGGCCAGGCCTTGAGGCATATTAAAGGTCCAAGTCATAGGGAACTAGCCCAAAATAGGGGTATTAGTAGTGATCAAGACCCAAGAGGCTCAAGCACGGTGTTCAGGTTCTATAAAATTGAACCAACCCCATTTGTAGGCACAGGTGAACACTTATATAAATTTACAAGCAATAAAAATGGCATTGGCATGGCAGAACTATGAAGATGTGGCTAAACCCACATACTACCCAGTTATGGTATGCATAGTGCATGGCCCAGGCCTAAGATACCCTTGCATGGTGTGGAACCCAACATGTGTCGATGGCGTTTAAGGGAATTGCCTACATAAAGTGCCAGCATATGTCGATGGTGGTCGAAACATGTGCCAAGAGCAAGGACCAACATGACACGATGATGGTAGAGGCATGTGCATGTGTCCTAGTTCACATGCTAGTCCAGGCATATGGGTTCTCTCTGAGTTAAGAAGTAGTTTCGGTTATAGTGGGATAGGGTTCGACAATGAAGGGGCCAAGCCTTAAGGCCTACTAGAGGCTCAAGTCATAGGGAACTAGCCTAGAACAGTAGTATGGGTAGTGATCAAGTCTCCAAAGGCTCAGGTGCAGTGTTTAGGTTTGACATAAATAAGTTAGGCCAAGGTATGGGCACTGCTGAACGCTTATAAAAATTTACAAGCCATAAAAATGCCATTGGCACTGCAAAAATATGAAGATGTGCTTGAACCCACCTACTACCTAGCATGGTGCGCATGGTGCATGGACCTAGCCCAGGATACCCTTATGTGGTGTATGACCCAATATGTGCTGATGGTGTTTAAAGGAACTACCCGCATAAGGGGCCAACATGTGCTAATAGTGGTTAAAGCATGTGTTGAGACCAAGGGCCAACATGCCCCAATAGTGGTTGAGCCATGTGTGTGTCTAATGGTCTACAAGCTAGTCCAGGCCTAGGGGTTTTTTCCAAGTCAAAGAGCATTTTCAATTTTAAGAGAACTGGGTTTGATAGCCAGGGGGACCAGGCCTTAAAGCCTACTACAAGCCCAGGTTGTGGGGAACTAGCCTAAAATAGTGGTATAGGCAATGATCAAGACTCCAGAGGCTCAAGCATGGTGTTTAAGTTTGACAGAATTGAGCTAGGCCTAGGTGTAGGCATTAGTGAGCGATGTGTAAGCACATGGTCAGACCCAAGTACAGGCACTGATGATCAAGGTGTGGGCACATAGTCAGACCCAGGTGTGGGCATGCTGAACATAGTCTTGGAAGGATCATATTTGTGGACTTCTAGAAAGCTTAGAACTATAGCACAATCTTTGACAAGCTAGAATTATGATGAGCGCTTGAGTTCTACAAGCTAACTTGGGCACACAAAGTCAATTCCCTATCCAAGGCCATATAGAGTTTGGCTTATGACTGAAGCCCATGACATATAAATTAAGTGTCATTTCGTGCTAATGGCGATCAAAAGGTAGATAAGTGCCTTGGGTGGGAGGGTCATAGTACACATGCCACCTCAAATGTCAACATTAGTCAAAGAGGTGTCTGAGGCAATAGCCTGCACCAAGGGTCGCTTTGTGCTGACGATGGTCAAGGTAAGCGCCCATTCAAACATTGCCAGCATCTAGTGATGGTGTCTAAGCCAACATCCTACACAATAGGTCAGCATCTATTAATTATGTCCAAGGAAAAAATGGGCTGACATCTATCGATGATGTTGGATGTGATTGCCCGCATGGCAATCTAAGGCTAGATGTGGTCATGGCATTCAAGGTAACAACCCGCACCAAGGGCCAATGTATGTTGATAAAGAACGAGACAAGTGCCTACACCAAGGGCGAGCCCATCCCTATCACAAATACCTAAGGCATTTGGTTGCCATTTACTTGGACACTCAAGGGAAGGATGCCATTATCTGACCAAATCAGATTCAATGGGGAACACCATTAGTCCCTAACCCCAAAAGGGTTTGGTGTAAAAAAAATGAAGTGAGAGGGCTTCAATGGCTATGGGTGAGGATGAGTCGGAATGACAAAAGGCTGAATCTTAATAGATCATATAGTAAGGCCACTTTGCCACTTACAATAGCCCATTATGTATTTAAGTCATCTACAAAGGATTTTACCTGATGGTCACTAGGAATTAAGCTTTAAGGAGAACCATGCGGCTTATCCAAAATAAGGAATGCACTTACGACATGTGCCCTTGGGCCTCCATTGTGGGTCAACAATCGGGCAGTGGGTGCTGCATCATTTCTAGCTTGGATTTTAAATTAGAAGCATTCAGTCATAATCTAGTGCATAATAGCTTCATGCCACTAGTTTTTCAACCAAGCATGATGACCAATTACGCAAATCAATGATTCCTATCATACTAGATTGACTTATTATTACGATGCTGCCATTAGTATGGTAAAATTAACCTATCTCATGAAGGTCTAAACCTAGCTTACATTCCCTATTAGTGTGTGAACAATCCAACACTTGGTGAATTCTACTTCACAATGATAGGAAAGCCAACATTGAAGGATAAAAAAGCAATGTCACTATGAATGCTTGGTCGCCATAAGCTAATTATCCTTGTAGTAACTTTTTGGACACCTCTAACTTCAAATTTTAAAGGTCTAAAGGATCGATAGGTGATGTTTTCATGGATTGTATTCATACTGCAAATCAAAATCAAATGAGCTTTTACTCTTTTGGTCCATACAAAATTCTATTCTCATTGAGCTCATCTTATGATGCCTATATTATCTTTTAATAGATGTGCTGCCCCAACCAAACACTCCAGTTGACAATGTCTTCCCCTGGATCGATTGACCAAGGCTAGCCTTAGGTCCAAAAGAAGGGGTCATGCCCTACCTTCAATTCATAAAATAAATAAAATAACATTAAAAGTAGTGGTATTTCAATTTTGCTCGAGGGCTTCCATTTATCTTACATCTATCAAGTCATTTTACAAAGTTAAACTAGAGTAAATCTTAACAGGGTGTTCTTTCCTCACTAATTCTACCAAGCCCATTCTCTTGATTATGGTTTCACTAGATAATAGGTAGGGATAGTGGGAATCTTGTTAATCCATTCATGCATGTCACTAATTAGATGATGAGGCATTTGGCTACCTTACGAGAGTCGTAGTTTTTCTTACCATTTACCCATACTTGGTTGAATTTCTTCACTTTAACATTTAGAGCATTGGGTAGAAAGCACATTACGTGAGCATCTGTAGGTGCCACAGACTCCAGTCTTAAGCCAAACTCTATATGACCTAAGACTAGGAATTCACTTTGTATGCCTAAGTTAGCCTATAAAAGTCAAGTGCACGTGCACAAAAAGAACACTAAAAGGTAGATTATGAAAGCTAAGAACACATAGAAATAGGTGGAATGCTCTATATACTTCTCAATGTTGGATGATACAAATGAGGGTGAAGTGGCCCTCTGATTATAGTTGAGGCCCCAACATTGTATGCTAGTTCCTAATTTCAAGGAATTACATATTCTCATTCAAAATACAAGATTATATCCCTGATCTTAGAGATTGACTAGGTTTTCCTCTATTTTGGGCATATGATATAGCACCTCAAGGGAAGAGTCCTGTACTTTGATGCTTTTAGGTGGTTTTGGGCCTGCACCACTCTCTTAGGCCTTATTGGGTGCAGGGTGGGCATGTTGTTGGCTTGGTCTTAGTGTTGTGAGCAAGATTGACTATTAGGTAGGTGGTCTTGATATTGCTAACATGATCATTGTGTGAACCCTGGACTTTATCTATAGTGCTTGAGCATTGGCCACTGGTGCACAGTCCTTAGCTTTTAGTGTACCCACCCAAGGTGTGACATTTTCCCCGATCTGATCTCACAATGCCCTCGTCACATCTTCTATGTGGAATTGCCTGATTTGGTCCTAAAACTACCATAGGTCTTTAGCTAGTTCTCAACTAGCTTCATTGTCTAGAAGCCCCTTCCATTGCACTAAGTACTCCTATCTTGGTTTATAACTTTACTGCCTTACAATGCAATCAGCAAGAATGCACTAGACCTCCTTCTCATATGAGGCCCCTTGCTCCTAATGGCATACACCTTGACTCTATCGGCCCTAGATCCCTTTGGTCCTCATAGAATGGCTTGAGCATGTTACATGGAAAATTGAGTGTACTTTTGGCTTTGGTGATATATCTAGCTTGTAGGCAACCTTGCCTACCTTTTTAAGAACTTTGAAAGGTCCTCTGTACTTCTGGACTAGGCCTTTATGCAAACCTTTGTTATGCATGATGGGGTGTAGCTTCACCAAGACCAAGTCTCTCATTTAAAACTATACATCCCTCATTTTCTAGTCTACCCACTTCTTGGACTTTTTTCACTACCCTGTGTAGATAGACTTCGGCTAGGTTTGCTTGCTCCTACCAAGCTTTGGCGAACCTAAATGCTATTGGGTTAGGCTCTATGTAACCTACTACAATCAAACTTGGTGTTAGCGATGGATGCCCTATCACGATCTCAAAAGGGCTTTGGCTCATTGCTTCACTCCATTGTAGGTTATATGAGAACTAGGCGACATCAAGTAGCTTGGGCTAGTCCCATTATGTAGCACTCATGTAGTGCCATAGGTAGACCCCTAATAGTCTATTTACTTATTCAATCTACTTATTAGTCTGAGGATGCATGCTGGTGAAAAAGTTCAAGTCAGACCCCAATAGCTTGAGCAACTCAGTCCATAGTTACCTTGTGAACTACCTATCTTGATCACTAACAATGGTCTATGGTACTCCCTAGGACTTCACCACATTCTTCAAGAACAAATGGGCTACCTCTTCAGCTGGGCATTCCTTGGTTGCTAGAATGAAAGTTTCATACTTAGAAAATCTATCCTCCACTACCATAATGCTCCTAAACCCATCCATATTAGGTAAACTGACTATGAAATCTAGAGTGACACTCTCCCATGGTTGCTTTAGTATAGGCAAAGGCTTTAAGAGATTGGCTAGTGGCTTGAGCTCTACCTTGTCTTGTTGGCATATAAGACACGTCTTACATAGGCCTTAACATCATCCCATATGTGCGGCTAGTAGTATCGATCCTCTAGTAAGGCTAAGGTACAGTGCACACCCGAGTGACTAGCCCACTTTGAATCATGGCACTCTTGCATCACTTCTTTGTGGAGTTTCCTATGCTATAACACAAACGACTAACCACTTTTAGTGCATAATAGATCATCCTACAACCAAAACCATCTAGTTTACCTTGCTTGGCATGGTTGATGAGGGTTTTTGTAATAGGATCATGTGATAGCCCTTCTCTAATATATGGCACCAAGCCTTCTGGTTGATTGATGGCAGGAAGGCTTGCCTTTTAGTTGAGGGCACCAGCCACTATGTTTGCATGCCGAAGCTCGTACTCTAGTATAATCAAATTTTGTAAGGAAATCTTGCCAGCAAGCTTGCTTGGGGATAGCTTCGTTTACATCTAGAAGTAGCTAGTTGTAACATTGTCAGTTTTGACCACAAACCTTGACCCTAACAAGTAGTGATACAAAATATGCAAGCAGTGCACTACTGCTATCATCTTATTTTCCTAGATTGTGTATCTGTGCTTGGTCTCATTTAACTTCTAGCTCTCAAATGCAATTGAATGATTTTTTTGCATTAGCACGCCCCCAATCATAAGGTTCGATACATTTGTATGCACTTCATATGGTTTCGCATGGTTTGGCAAGGCTAAGATTGGATCTTTTCGCATAATCGAGGCTTTAGTCCCACACTTTCCCCTTTTTGAGTATGTCATCAATGGTGTGGTGATGGATTAGTGGCCTTTGATAAAGCACTAGTAGTAGTTAACTAGCCCAAGGAATGATCTCAGCTCTATGGCCTTGGTTGGCAGTTCCCACTTTGGAATTGCATAGACCTTACTGGCATCCATGCGAATCTTGTCACCACCCACTATATGGCTTAGGAATGATACCTTTTGCTAGGCAAATTGGCACTTCTCCTTTTTTATGAACAATTGGTTTGCATGAAGACCTAGAACACTTGGCTTGAGTGGTCCATATGCTCGTCTAATATCTGGCTATAGATTATAATATCATCAAGATAAACCATAATGAAATGATCAAGGAATGGTTACAATACCTTGTCTATGAGAGTGCAAAATGTTGCTAGTGCATTGGTGAGTCTAAATGGCATGACCAAGAACTTGTAAGAGCTGTAATGGGTGACACAGGTGGCATTAGGCTCATCTCTCTCTATAATTCTGACATGGTAATATGCTAAGTACAAATCCTACTTGATGGACCACCTTTTGCCACCAAGTTGGTTGATCAAGTCGACAATGAGCAGGATAAGATACTTGTTCTTGATGGTCAGCTTTTTCAATGCCTAGTAGTTGATACACAACTACAAGGACCCATTATGCTTGCATTAGAATAGAACCAAGGCCCCATATAGGGCCTTAGATGGCTTAATGTAGCCAGAATCAATAAGCTCCCTGAGCTGCTTCCTCAACTTCTCCAATTATGGGATGATATTTGGTAAGGGGCCTTAGATGATGGCTTGGACTCTGGTACCAACTTGATCTTGTGGTGTACCTCTCTCTTGGGTGGCAACCTCTTAGGCAACTATGCAGGCATGATATTGCTAAAGGACTCCAACACCTTAAGCACTTCTAAAGGGGTGTCAAACTTTGGCTCATTAGGCTTATCATTCTTCAGGGTAGCCAAGAAAGTGTCTTTATTACTGCTCACCACCTTGGCAAATTGAATGGCCAACAACACATTGGCCTTAGGCCTAGACTCATTCCTCATTGGTATGAGGCATTGGCATTGTGCATCCATATTGCAAATGCAATTGGCAAAAGGCATAAGGAAGGCATTAATCCGAACAAGGAAATCTAAACCAACCACAAATTCATAATCATCTAAAGGTATTACCACAATGGTCTCCTTGCCCTTCCAATCTCTAAGTTAGAGCTCAACCCCATGTGCCACTCCAACGGTTAGTAACCCCTTAGAGTTTACTGTCTTGATGGTACCGGTCCTCTTGTGCACCTTTAGGCCAAGTTTCTAGGCTTCATCACCAGATATGAACAAATGTGAAGCTCCTATGTCCACCAAAGCATTCACTTTCTTACCTACAACTAATAGATCCATATACATCAGTCTTTTTGGCTTATAGCTCCCTTTACATTAAATTTTATTGAGCATAATTGAGCCAAGCTTTGTAATCTCCCTTTCTGGCTCTACATCTGACCCTTTATCTATGGCAACTAGCTTGCCCTTCTTGGTGTAGTCTTGTGCTACATGTGGCCCTCCACATAAGAAGCAAGAGATTGCCTCTCAATTTCTTCTAGCCTTTTGTTTCCTTACTGGTGGCTTCCCCTAGCCATCCTTAGCCAAAGGGAATCGATTTCCATCTTTGGCTTGCTAGTTGCAATCTCTACCCCTAGACTATCACTCTTGGTCTCTTTTACCCTTACCTTTCCCCTTGGGCTCGGAAGACTCAAACTTGTTTTATGGCTTAATTCTACCAGGGGCTCAGTGGCGATCATGGCTTTGGCCAAATCATGAACTCCCCTTCTCTTTAGCTCATGCTTTACCTATGTCTTGAGTCCATTCATGAGGGCAAAAGACCCTTGGTCTCATTTAGATCTAAAATCTGCAACATCAATTTAGAGAACTTTTAGACATACTCCTGTATCTCCCCCTATTGAGTAATCTGACCTAATTTTGCCTACACCTCATCGTTGGAATACTTAGGGTAGAACTGCTCCCTGAATTCCTTTTGGAACTCCTCTTAGGTTCCAATCAAGGCACCTTTATGCCTCACATCATCGTACCTACACATCCACCACAACAAGGCAACATCAATAAGATACATCAAGGTGGTGCTTACCTTAATAGCATCATCTTGCATGCCTATGGGTTGAAAGTACCAGTCCATCCCCCATAGAAAGTTGTCCACTTCCTTAGTAGCCTTATTCCTTTTAAACTCCTTAGGCTTGGGGGCATTCACATGGTGCTTAGGCACTCTTGTGATCATGCCATTCCCAATGGCTATTTTGAAAGTACTAAGCTCCCCCTTGAGCTCTTCCTTCTCATTATGCATGGTCTCAACCAAGGCCTTCAAGGTATTGTTCCTCTGGGTGAACACATCAATGGTCTAGTTTAGAGCAGCTTGCATCTCACCTTTGAGGACCACCTCCATGGAGTCCAAATCCTCAATGTGAGTCTCTATCTCATCAAGTTTCTCCTTCACATCAGCCACTATCACTTCTACCTTGGAGACCCGACCATCCATAGTAGACCAAATGTCTTTTGAACTTGCTTTCTTGCCCTTTCAGTGGCCTTGTTCCTAGGCCTCTGGCTATTGGCTAGCAACATCATTTTGAGATGCCATTTTCTTGAATTCCTTGAGTGTGACCCAAACACAACCTTCAAGCAAAGCTTGCTCCAATACCAATTATCACATGCCTTGGTTTTAAGCCAAGCTTTGTATGGCCCTAGAGTGGGAATTCAATCCATACGCCTAAGTCATCCTACAAAACTCAAGTGCGTGAGCCCAAAAACAACCCAAAAGGTATATTACAAAAGCTAAGAACACAAGAGAATAGTTGGAATGCTTTGTATATTTCTCAATGTTGGATGATACAAATGAGGTTGGGTTGGTCCTCTATTTATAGTTAAGCCCTTAGCACTGGTGTGGTAGTTCCTAATATCAAGGGATTACATATTAAAAAAAAATACAAGATTATATCCCTAATCCTAGGGATTGACCTGGTCCTCCTTTATTTTGGGGATGCATTGCAGCACCTCTAGGGAAGAGTCTCGAACCTTGATGTTTCTAGGTAGTTTTGGGGTCGTACCACTCTCATGAGCCCTCTTAGGTGCAAAGCAAGCATGTTACGAGCTTCGTCCTAGTGCTACGAGCATGATTGATTGTACGATGGGCAGTCTTGACGCTTCTAACATGATTATTGCATGAACCTGCCCAAGGTGTGACATAAGGACCAATATCTCTGGTGCTCGAGCATTTACCGTTGGTGTGCAGTCCTTAGCTTTTGGTGCACCTGCCCAAGGTGTGACATAAGGACCAACATAATGCTTTATTTTAATTAAACAGTTGGATTCTCCTTGTTTGCACTTTTGAGTTGACTATTCATTGCTCAAGGAAGGCCCTAGAGGGAGCCATTCCCGTCTATCCCTCGACTAACAAATAATGACTTGTTCTCACTATAAGGTAGCTTGAGCAGTGCACCAATAGCTGATGGGTTTAGGACTGGGACCCCTATGCCTAGCCTTCAGAGCCAATCATTTTTCCCTAGGTTATAGATTCATTTTATTGACTTTCCTTGCCTACATTGTTCCATCGAATAGAACTTGTTCACCATAGAGACCTAATATGGTTATGAGTATGACTAAGCATGCATGGCACTTGGTCTTTTGAATTTTCAAGGGCCAATGAGGGCACATTAGACATCATGCAACATGCGATGCTCTTACGACCGCTGGAACCTACATTTGGCTAAGCTTTTTGTAGGGTGGGTAGGTTGTTAAATATAAAAGATAACTCTTCTTGAGGACCTTATCGACATCTCCAGACTCCTTAACATTGCCATCAACTGCCACATCCTGGTTCAAGAATTTTAACCTAATTCCCTTTTGAAGCTTATGCTAGATGTGTTATCGGACAAGCTTCCCTTATCTTTTAGGAATGACTAACCTATGTGCAAGTGTCATTCACATGCAACCTTTCCTTTCTTTAGCCTTCAAAGTTTTCTTTTGAATATTTGCTACTACCACTAAGATTTGTATCAACAACTGTTTCACCTAGGCTCGTACCCTATAACCATCACACCCTCCTACTCATAGGGGCTTAGCCCTTACCCCAATGGCCTAGTATGGGTCGCATGCTTAAGCACCATCCATATTTAGGGCTAGTTGATTTGGAAGGTGAGTTGTTACACACTCTTTAGCAAATTTTGACTTCAATAACCATGACCTTGCTATCTTAATCGACTAATACACTTTGTGGGTTCTAGGTTAGCGCATAGTTAGGCACCATAACCTGATTTCTGGTTTATCTTGCATTGCTAATTTTGCTTATAAAAAATGGCCCACCTAGAGCTCTCAATTCTATGGTGTAGCTCAACAAAGTAGTCATGTCATCCTACCTATTTAAAGTTTATGAATAGGATAAAGGCATTGTGCCTCTGATGCCTCTAATCATTGGTTTTACCCAATAGAACTCGCTAAGGGCTCTAACTATCCTAAGGGAAAGTTTGGAGTGAACTAGCTACTAGATGGTTCAATTAGTCTTTCACAACTATACCCAAGTCAGATGAATGATTTGCACATCAATATTGCTAGGGGCCTCATCTAGAATTTCCTCCTCTACCAAAATTTCCATTGGCTTCACCCTACTCAGGCATTGTTTACCATCTTTTGGGTTCTAATAGGCATGCTCACACTCGAACCCTTCTTAGAAGATCAAAGTCAATTGGTGGTGCACCGCGAGGGATCTTGCCAATTAGCTTCCTTGCACCTTATGAGTTTTCCAGCCCATGACTCACACACATGTTAGACTCTTTGGTCCATATTTCAAGACAAGCTTGATGGGGAACCCATAGGCCACTATCAAGACCCATGTTAATCTATGCTTCAAGCCAATTAAAGGATCGGCTCTTGTTGTTCCACATCCAACCAGAGCATATCATCAGCCCTTATTTATTTTCCTTTTAAAAATTTTAAACACTCTTTAACTCTTTTCAAAGTTATTTTCATTTTTTCCTTATGACACTTATTCATTATAGGTTTCTTGCCTGTATTCAACCTTGGATGGAATTTATCACTTGATTGGGGTTGCATTCCCAAACAGCCAAACTCGTAAATAGTGTACCGTGGTGTGATAGGACCCAACCACAATGGGGCTTTCACCTTTTCTAATGCCTCTTTCTATGTGACTTAGGCCTAGTTTGCCACTGAGGACGCTTCTTCATACTACAATTCAGATGTTGAGGGTGCTCGATTCTCAAGTAGGGCTATTCTTGGTTCACTTATCGTTACTTGGAAAATCTTGCTAAGTTTTTTTTCCTCCACATATTGATATGCTTAAACTCAATGGGTATTCCCACTTGACATGAGGTCATGATGCAAGTATCAATCGAGCAATGCAGGGGGTCTGATGGGGTCCAGTGGACAATGAGCACATGTCACTAGAGATGCAGCATGCAATGAACTTTAACACCAATAGTCACAACGCAATCATTGCTAGGGACTCACTTTTGGGCCAACCATGATCGATAAGGTCATGGGAGGCCTTTTTTACCCCTTCACCTGGAGCCCTATCGACAAGGGGTTTGGGGGCAACAATGCATGATACCCAGGCAAGCATGCCCCTAACCTAATGGCTTGGGATGCAACTTGCATTCAAAGACTCAATGGTTAACAGGATTTTGCAATTCACACCAAGTATTGCATTTCACTATGTTCTTCATCGATACAAGAGCTGAGATATCCATTGCTGAGAGTCATTGATGGCAAATGTGTGTTTTCTCATTTCAATTCCTTAGTGTGATTCACATCGAGGGTTTGTTGTTTGGCTATAGGCGATGATGTCAATTGTTTTATCTACTCAAGAGGCAGAATAAAGCAACCATCACATATGCTTAGGGCCAAATTTATGGGCTTGGTTGAATTTCTTCACTTTAACATTCAATGCACTAGCCAAAAATCATATTGTATGAACATCCGTAGGGGCTATCAAAATGTTTTATTTTAATTAAACAATTAGATTTACTTTGTTCATATCAGTTCTAAGTTAACTATTCATCATCTAGGGAAAGCCCCCGAGGGAGCCGTTCCCAATCCATCCCCTAGTTGGCATGTAGTGACCTATTTTCATTGTAGAAGTAGCTCAAGCAATGCACTAATAGTTGATGGGTTTGGGACTAGGACCCTAGTACCTAGCCCTTAGAGCCAATCTTTTTCTTGAGGTTATGAAACCATTTTGTCGACCTCCCTTGCCTATATTGTTCCATTGACCCCAATCTATTCACTTCGAAGGCCTGATGTGGTTATGAGAATGATAGGGTGTGGAAGGCACTCAAGCTTTTAGATTTTCAATAGCCATCGGGGGTGCACCGAACACTACATAATGTATAGTGCTCTTCTAGCTACTATACCCTACCTTTGGTTAAGCCATTTCCAAGGTGGACAGGCTACTAAATAAAAAAGTTATCTTTTTTTAAGGCCCCCATCAACATCTTCGAACTCCCTAATGTTGCTATCAATTACCATATCTCAGTTTAAGAATTTTACAACAATTATCATGCCTTTATACTTCTTGGGGCCTTGCCCTTGCCCTGACATCCGGGTATAGGTCACCTGCTTATACACTATCTATATTTAGGGCTAGTTGATTTTGTAGGTGAGTTGTTACACACTCCTTAGTAGATTTTGACTTCCATGACCACCATCCTGCTGTTTTAATTGACCAACACCTTTTATGGGTTCTAGGTTACTATGCAATAAGGCACTATAACTTGACTTTCGATTCATCATGCATCACCAGTTTTGCTTATAAAAGATGGCCCACTTGGAGCTCTCGATTCCATGGCATGGCTCAACGAAGTAGCCATGCCATGTTACCTATTTGTTTGAGAATAGGTCGAAGACAGTGTACCCTTGATGGCTCTAATCATTGGCTTTACATGATAGAACTCACTAAAGGTTGCAGCTATCCTAAGGGAAACTTCAGAGGGTACTAGCTACTAGACAGTTTGATTAGTCTTTCACCCTATACCCAAGTCAAATGAATGATTTGCATGTTAGTATTGTTGTGGGCCTCTATCAGAGTTTCTTCTAGCTTTGCCCTACTCAGGCATAGTTTGCCATCTTTCGTGTCTCGACAAGCATGCTTACACTCGAATCTTTGTCAAAAGTTAAAGTTAGTTAGCGGTGCACTAGTGAGGGATCCCACCAATCACTTTCCTTATGCTTTACGAATTTCTTAGCCCATTAACTTTCACACATGTTAGACTCCTTGGTCCATGTTTCAAGATGGGCCAGATGGAAAGCCTACAGGATAATGTCAGGAGCACGTGGGTGCCAAAGCATATTGAGAATATGCATTTGCATTCGATGATCATGGCAATGATGTCTCTACTGGTATATTAAAAGCTTGAGCTTCAGCTACCATTGCGACCCATGTTAATCCATGCCTCGAGTTGATCAGTGGACCAGGTCTCACCATTTCCTATTCGATCAGGGCACATCATCAGCCCCTATCTGATTCCCTCTTGATAATTTCAAGCACTCTTTGACTTTCTTTTCAAAGTTTTTTTCATTTTTCCCTTGCAGTACTTGTTCACTCTACCTAATTAGGGCTGCATTCCCAAACAACTTAACTCACAAATAACGCCTCATGGTGTGATAGGGTCTAGGCATAATCGGGCTTTCACCCTCTTCAAAGCCTCCTTTCCAAAGGACTTGGACTTGGTTCGCTATTGAGGATGCTTTTCTAGACTACAATTTGGATGCTAAGGGCACCTGATTCTCAAGCTTGACTCTTTTCAATTCACTTACCCTTACTAAGGGAATCCTAGCAAGTTTCTTTTCCTTTGCTTATTAACATGCTTAAACTCAGCAGGTAATCTCACTCAACCTAAGGTCATGATTTTAGCATTGACCGAGTGATGCATGGGGTCTGATGGGTCCAGATTGACAATAACCATGCATCAATAGGTGTTAAGGCACGTAGTGAGCTTTACCACTAATGAATATATCAGTATCATTATCGGGGACTCACTTTTAGGCTAACCACGATCGACAAGATCATGAAAGGCCATTTTCCACCTCCATCATGGAGCTCAATGGGCAAGGGGTTGGAGGCATTACGATGTTGACACCTAGGTAGGCATGCCCTTGGCCTAATGGCTTGGGGAGTAACTTGCATTCAAAGACTTAATGGTTCATGGGATTTTACAATTCACACTAAGTATCACATTTTGCTACATTCTCCATCGATGCGAGAGCCAAGATATCCATTGTTGAAAGGTGGAACGAAGCAATCATTATGTACGCTTGAGGTTGGAAGGGGCTTGGGCATGAAGGCACCCTAACCCCCTCGATGTTTCATTAACGTATTCATGGGTCATTCGTTGAACTAGTTTTGACAGTAATCCTTCTGCAAGTTCACCTACATAAACCTTATTATGACTTCTCCTTCCTCCAAATGATAAGGTTCAATGAACTTCTCACAATGTCATGGGAACTGAACTATCCATGTCATCATGATCCAAACACTTCATTGAACCATTCAACCAGAATGAGCAATGGGTAGTGTGTACAAAGGGCATGGATGTAGTCAATGTGAGTTGATGACACACATTTACTAGGAATTCCTCATTGAAGACCAACAATTGCAATGATTTATCCCCATCATGATGAAATTTCAAAGATTACCCAAGCTTGTTAGCAAGGCTATAAACTCATTAAATATATTAGTGTAGTTCGTGTGCAGCTTAGAACATCTAAGAGTATGACAGGCATGTTATTACCTCGATCTTCCTTGGCCTAAGTAGCTATAGTCCCTCTAAGATGCTAGTCATGAAGGATCACCTCTGTGTAGCTAGTTAGTAGGCTGAGGTCTCATTCATTAACAAAATTAACTAGATAAATCTCTCTACCAACTAGGAATGACCATCCACTTCCACCTATAGAATCAAGAAAGAGCTCTCAGTTTTTCAATCCTTACTATGTCTAGACCTAGTAAGTTTCCCCATGTTGAGTGAAATTAAGCTATAGGCTCCACTCTTGGTGGTGCCTTTCTATCAATTCCTTTAAGTTTCAACCTTGCAACCATATTCCACCTAGAACGTAAAGACTTTGATTTCTCATAAGGTGTTGGTGAAGTCCTAAAAGTAACATCCACCTATCCCTATTCAGCATCGTTTATGGTTGAGACTAAGATTGTATCTGATCCTCTTCGAGCCCCCAACTTTTGTTCTTGATTAATGAAAACATCCTTGGCAAATGTTTTTATAGTTGTTCATCTTTCATAAATCCAAGAATTTCACCTCTAACTATGAAATATGAATGCCCTTGACTGTCACTTTTAATCATTACTCTATTCATGAAGGCCAATACAATAGGACCAAAATCTTATAATGTTATCCCATGCTAATGTATATAAGCATAGGCCTACTTTGTGCACTTGAATTTCATCAAAGTAACAATAATGGAGGAATGACTTGGCCAATTAAGGCCATTGCCCAATTCATGGACTTGTTCCTAGGGTCTTAGGTATCATCAATTACATGCATGCACAGGCTTGGCTAGGCTAAGGCCTTTTTAGGTTTGATAAGAATGGACCACGAGGTTGTAAAATGCTTGAAAAACTTGGCCACACCAAGCCCATGACCACAGCTATTGCTTACACCACCCCAAGGATTCTTTACCTGACTTAGGGACTTGGTCTTGAGGTATGGGGTAGCATCAGCCATAAGCACAAGCTTGAGCTTAACCTTTTCTAAGTGCACACTAATCGGTCAAGACCATGGGCTCTTGTAGGTCATTAGAGAAACCAGTATTCGAACAACATGGCTAGAAGGCATGCATGGCTTGGATTTTACCTTGGGAACGTTGCCATGGATGTACACAATGAAAGGCCCGTCATGCACACCTACTCCCCCCGTAAGGGGAAGGGGGCACTCGGATAACCACCCCCTAAAGTGCATAATAGATTTTATAGATTTGCTAGTAGTAGATATTAAAGTGTTTAAAATGGGGACATTTTTTTCAAATGAGCATATCCTACACCAAGGGTTTGTAGACGCCAGTGGTGGTCAATGCATGTGCCCACACCAAGGCCCAACATGTGCCAAACATGTTCGAGGCAAATGCCCTGCAGCAAAGGTTGGCATGTGCCGATGGTGTTTGAGGTAACTGCTTACCCAAAAGGACATCTTCTTTCGATGCTAATCGAGGTATGTGCGTTTACTAGGGGCTAGCATGTGTCGATGGTGGTCAAGGTAAGTGCCCATACCAAAGGCTAGCTTATGTCGATAGTGGTTAAGGCAAGTGCTTGTACCAAAGTCTAGCTTGTGTCGATGATGGACAAGGCATATGCCCGTACCATGCACCATCAAGTACTTGCACCATGCGCTAGCTTATGCCAATGATGGTTGAGGCCTTGGCCTAAGTTTGATTTAGGGCTATGGTGCACATGCTGGGCTTGAGCATGTGCTGATGCTACATGTTTTTAGCTAGGGCACCATCATTGAAGAATCGTCAAAGAACCTGACTAGTGACATTGGGGGTTTTAGTGATTGGGGCAAGCATTGGAAGGTGTGCACACATTATATGCAATAGGTGCTGGTCCTTCTCCCCTATTCTGGCCCCTATCCCTCAAGCAACCTTGACTACTCATACCTCTTTAAAGAGTATAAGAGCTTTTATAGGTTTGCAGCTAGTAGCCATTAAAGCGTTTGAAATGGGGATGATTTTTTCAAATGGCCATAAGATCTTTTACATTTTGATTTTTAGCTAAATTTTTTTATGGATGCCAACAAAAATACAAGGATCACATATGCTAAATTTGAGGCCAAAACTCATATAAAAATTTCAATTCTTGAATTGTGAAAAATTTTAGAAACCGTAAGAAATAAAAGAACAAATCATCTTGCCATGAAAATTCATAAGAAGGCTTAGGGGACCATTATATGAATTCACAAGCCATAAAAATGGCATTGTCATAGCAGAAATATTAAGATGTGCCTAAACCTACCTATTACCCAAACATGGTATGCATGGTGTCTGGCCCGAGCCTAAGATACCCTCGCATGGTATGCGACTTAGCATGAGCTGATGGTGGTCGAGGGAACTACCCATAGAAAGGGCCAACATGTGCCAATGGTGGTCAAAGCTTGTGCTAAGACCACGGGCCAACACGTCTCAATGGTGGTCAATGCATGTGCATGTATCATGGTCCACAAGTTAATCCAGGCCAAAAGGTTCTCTCTAAGTTGAGAAGCAATTCCAGTTCTAGTGGGATGGAGTTTGATGGTAAAAAAAATAGGCCTTGAGGCCTATTACAGGTGTAGGTCGCATGGAACTAGCGCAGAATAGTAGTATGGGCTATGATCAAGACTCTAAAGGCTCAAGCATGGTGTTTAGGTTTAGCATAATTGAGCAAGGCCCAAATGTGAGCATTGGTGAGTGATACATAAGCACACAGTTAGACTCAGGTGCGAGCATGCTAAAAAACAATCATGGGAGGGTTAAATTTGTGGGCTTTTAAAAGGCCAAGTACTATAGCATAATCTTTAACAAGCTAGAATTATGATGAGCACTTGAGTTTTGTAGGCTAACTTAAACACACAAAGTCAATTCCCTATCCAAGGCCATACAAAATTTGGCTTAAGAACAAAGCTCATGATACATGCATAGAGCATCACTGTGTCAATGGTGATGAAGGGGTAGACAAATGCCTTGGGAGGGAGAGTCACGGTACACATGCTTACCAAGTGTTAGCATCTATCAAAGAGGTGTCGAGGACCCATGCCGAGGGCTCGCTTATGCCAATGGTGGTCAAGGCAAGTGCTCGCTTAAACATCACCAGCATTTGGCGATGGTGTCTATGGCAACATCTCACATAAAGAAGTTAGCATCTGCTAACAGTGTCTGAGGCAAGAATGGGTCACTGCCTATCGATGATGTTGTATGCAATTACCTATGTAGCAACAAAGGGTTAGATGCAGTCAATGGTGTTTGAGACAACAACCTGCATCGACGACTGGCTTGTGCCGGTGAAGATCGAGGCAAGTGTTCACATTGAGGGTGAGCCCATCTTTGTAACAAATATCGAGGGCATTTGGTTGTCCATTACTTGGATGCCTAAGGGAAGGATGTCATCGCCCAACCAAATTGGTTGCAATGGGGAACACCATTCATCGCTAACCCCAGAGGGGAGCAATGTAATAAAATGAAGTGAAAGGCTTTAGTTTGTGTTGGGGGGAAGACAAATCGAAGTGACAAAGGGTTGATCTCAGTGGATTATGGCAACAAGGCTACTTTACCACTTACAATACCCTGTCACATATTTAAGTCATCTATAAAGGATTGTACCTACTGCTCGATGGGAATTAAGCTCCAAGGAGGCCTGTGCGACTTGTTCATCATAGAGGCTACACCTATAATAGATGCCTTGGGACCATGGGCCCCTACTATGGGTTAGCAATTGGGCTACGGGCATGTGCATTGCTTCTAGCTTAGATTCTAACTTAGAGGCTTATAGTCATAATCCAGTGCATGGTAGTGTCGCACCACTAGATTTTCAACCAAGTGCGATGACCATTGTGCGAACCAATAGTTCCTCTTATACTAGGTTGAATTACTATTATGGCGCTAACATCAGTAGGGTAAAACTAACCTGTCTTATAATGATCTAAACCTAGCTCACATTCTTTATTAGTGGGTGAACAATCCAACACTTGGTGAATTTTGGTTCACAATGATAGGAAAAGTTGACATTGAAGGATCAAAAAGCAATGTTGCTATGAACACTTGGCTACCTTTTCTGACACCTCTAGCATCAAATTTCGGAGGTTTAAAGGATCAATAGGCCACACTTTCATGGTTTGTATTTGTACTAGAAATTAGAATCAAATGAGCTTTTACCTTTTCATTTCACACGAGATTTCTATTCTTGTTGAGCTCATCTTTGGACACCTACATCATCTTTTAATAGATGTGCCACCCTAGCCAAACTCCCCACCTGACAATGTTTTTTGCCTAAATCAATTGACGAAGGCTGGCCCTGGGTCCAAAAGAAGGGGTCTTGCCTCACCTCTTATTCATGGAATATGTAAAATAATGTTAAAAGTAATGGTGTTTCAATTTCACCCAAGGGCTCCCACTTATCCTATACCTCTCAAGTTATTTCATAAAGTCAGACTAGAGTCAAACTTAATAGGGTCTTCTTTCCTCTCTAATTCCACGAAGCCCATTCCTTTGGCTGTGGTTTTGGTATATAGTAGATAGAGATAGTGGGAATTTGGTTAATCTATTAATGTGCACACTAATTAGAGATGAGGCATTTAGCTACTTTAAGAGTGTCATAGTTACTCCCATCATTTACCTCCGCTTGGTCAAATTTCTTCACTTTGACATTTAGAGTACTGAGCAAAAATCACATTGCGTAAGAATCAATAGGGACCATTACGACACTTTGTTTTAATTAAAGAATCAGATTCCCTTTATCCATACCTATTTTGAGTCAAATTGTTCATCATCTAAGAAAGGCCCTTGAAAGAGCTATTCCCAGTCCATCCCCTAGCCAAATAGGGTGATTGCTCTCACCATAAAAGTAGCTTAAGTAATGCACTGAAAGCCAATGGGTTCAGGACTAGGACCCTTATACCTAGCTATCAGAACTAATCCTTTTCTCGAGGTTATGGATCCATTTTGCCAACTTCCCTTGTCTATATTGTTCCATCGACCAAAAGCTATTCACCTTGGTGACCTGATGCATTTATGAGTATGACCAAGCATAAATAACACTCGATCCTCTAAATTTTTAAGGGCCATCAGGGGTGCACAGAGCACCACATAATGTGCGATACTCTTTCGATTATTGGACCCTACCTCTAATTAAGCTATTTCCAAGGTGGGCAAGCCATTAAATAGAAAAGATACATCTTCCTAAAGCCTCTACTGATGTCTTTGGACTCTTTAATGCTAACGTCAACTGTCGTATCTTAATTCAAGAATTTTAACCCAATTACCTTTCAAAACTCACATCAGTCATGCTGTCGAATGGGCTTCCCCCATGTCTTAAGATCAACTAACCTATGTGCAAGTGTCGTTCATATGAAACCTTTCTGCTCTTTGCCTTTAAAGTTCTCATTTGAATATTTGGTACTACCACCAAGATCTATATTGATAGCCACTCCTTCTAGGCTCACACCCCAAGTTTTATGGTGATCATCATGCCCTCTTATTTATAGAGGCTTCATCATTGCCCTAATGATGAGGAATGGGCCGGTGCTTAATTGCCATCTATTTTTTAGGCTAGTTGATTTGGCAGGTGAGTTATTACACACTACTTAGTGGATTTTGACATCCATGACTGTCATCCTACTATCTTAATTGACCAACACCTTTTATGGGTTCTAATTTAGCATTATTGGGACTGTAACCTAGCTTTCAGTTCATCATACATTGTTAGTTTTGTTTACCAAAAAGGCCTACTTGGAGCTCTCAATTCCATGGCGTGCCTTAATGAACCATTTACTCATCCTACCTATTTAAAGTTTGAGAATAGGTCGAGGGTGTTGTGCCCCCGATGCCTCTAATCATTGGTTTTACTCGATAGAACTCACTAAAGGCTCTAACTATCTTAAAGGAAACTTTGGAGGTAACTAGCTACTATATGGTTTGATTAGTCTATCACCCTTATACCTAAGTCAAACAAATGATTTGCACGTAGGTATTGCTATGAGCCTCCACCAGAGTTTCCTCTGGCTTTAACCCACTCAAGCATAGTTTACCATATTTTAAGTCCTGATAGGCATGCTTGCACTTGAACACTTTGAAAAAGATGAAGGTCGATTAATGGTGCACCCATAAGGGATCCTGCCAATCAGCTTCCTTGTGCCTTATGGATTTCCTAGCCTATTGACTTGCACACATGTTGGACTATTTGGTCTGTGTTTCATAATGGGTTGGATGGAGAGCCCGTAAGTTGATGCCGTAAGCATACAAGTGCCAAGGCATGTCAAGACAGCATGTGCTACATTCCACAATCATAGTGACAATGTCTCTATAGGCATATTGAAACCCCAAGCTAATCGGCAAACTAGCTTTCACAGTTTCCCATCTTATTGGGGTGCATTGTTGGCCCCCTATCAATTTTTTTTAATAATTTCAAGCACTTTTCAACTATTTTTCAAACTTCTTTTCATATTTCCCTTGTAGTACTTGTTCGCTATCGATCTTTAACACATATTCAGCCTTGGATAGAATTTACTACCCAATTGGAGTTGCATTCCTAAACAACTCAACTCTCATACAGCACTATGTGGTACAATAGGGTCCAAGCCCAATGGGGCTTCACCCTCTTTGATGCCTTTTTTTAGGGTACTAGGGTCTGGTCTGCCACTAAGGATACTTTTGCATATTACAATTTGAACGTCGGGGGCCTAACTATCAAGCTAGGCTATTCTTGGTTCACTCGCTATTACTAGGGGAATCCTAGTAAGTTTCTTTTTCTCTGCATATTGATATTCTCAAACTCATCGAGTAATCTCACTTGACCTGGTGTTGTGAAGCAAGCATTGACCAAGTGATGCGAGGGGTTTGATAGGGTCTTGATGGACAATGAGCATGTGCCACTGGAGACGAGGCATTCAAGGAGCTTGACCCCTGATGGTCATGGCGCTATCATTACCGAGGACTCCCATTTGGGCTAACCACAACCAACAAGATCATAGGAGGCAATCTTCTGCCCCCTCACCTAAAGCTTGCTGGGTGTGGGGTTGAGGGGAGATGATGATGACACCTCGGTAGGAGTGGCCTCAGCCTAATGGCTTGGAGCATAACTTGCATTCAAAGACTTGATGGTTCACAGGATTCTATAATTCACACCAAGTATCGTATTTCACTACGTTCTTTATTGATGCAAGAGCTAAGATATCTATTGCTAAGAGTCTTTTTGGTTTTTCATGACAAAAGAAGCCACAATGCCACCCAACACACACTACAAATGGGATGGCAATATCACATGCACTCTTTTTCATTCTAGTTCATTGGTGCGATTCATGTTAAGGTTTCGTTCTTTAACCACGGGCAATGATGCTGATCATTTCATCTACTTAAGAGGTAGAACAAAGTGACTATTGAAGGTGTTTAGGGTCAAAAGGGGCTTGAGGCACGGAAGCACCCTTGCCCCTTTGGTGTTTCATTAACGTGTTCGCAAGTCATTTGTTGAGCTAGTGTTGACACTGATCATTTTGTAAGTTCATCTACAAAAACCTTGTTACAACTTTTCCTTACTCTAAATGATAAGGTTTAGTGGACTTCTCATGATGTCGCAGGTAGTGAGCCATCCACATCACCATAATCTAAACACTTCACTAGACCATTCAATTGGTAAGAATGATAGGTGGTGGGTATAAACAGTAAGGATGTAGTCAATGTGAGTTGATGACTTATGCTTACTAGGATTTCCTTATTAAAGACCAACAATTGCAATGATCTATCCCCATCATGATGAAATTTCAAAAATTACCCAAGCCTATTAGCCAAGGCTATAGATTCATTGAATAAATCAGTGTAGTGCACGTATAGCCTAAAACATCTAAGGGCATCACAAACCTGTTATTACCACAAACTTCCTTACCCTAAGTGGCCATAGTCCCTCTAAGAAACTAGCCATGAAAGATCACCTTTGTGTAGCTAGTTAGTAGGTTGGGGTCTCATTCATTAACAAAATTGACCAGACAAATTGCTCTACCAACTAATAATGGCCATGCACCATCGCCCATAAAATCAAGAAAGAGCTCTCAGTCTATCAATCCTTACTATATCTAAACCTAGTAAGTTTCCCCATGTTGAGTCAAATTAAGCCATGGGCTCCATTCCTAGTGGTGCCTATCTGTCAATTCCTTTAAGTTTTAGCCTTGCTACCATACTCCCCCTAGAACCCAAAGGCTTTGATTTGTCATAAGGTGCTAACAAAGTCCTAAAAGTAACATTCATCGATCCCTGGTTGGCATCGTTTATGGTTAAGACTAAGATGATATCTGATAATGCACCCAAAAATTTACCCTTGATTAATGAAAACATCCTTAGTAAATGCTTTCGTAGTTATTTGTCTTTCCTAAATCCAAGAATTTTACTTCTGACTATGAATGCCCTCAACTATCCATGTTAATCATTACTCCGATCCCAAAGGCCAACACAATAAGATCAAAATCCTATGATGTTATCCTGTGCTAATGTATACAACCGTAGGCCTACTTTGACCACTTTAATTTCTTCAAAATAATAGCAAAGGAACAACTCAACCAATTATGGCCAAGAGCGCATCACTGGCAATAGGGATGAGTAGATTGGTGCTCATCATAAGGTAGACAAAATAACACAATCCTATTTCCAACTACTAGTTTTTTAACTATAACAACTTAAATATACACTATTGGAGTTGGAAATTATAGTCTTGATGGCACTAGACTTGCCCTCTAATCCATTAAGAGATTTAGATTATACTTATTCAAATTACCAGACTCATAAAACTTGGTATTATTTTTTATTATCACTGCCTCCTTGTGTCAAGATTAGGTAATTTGCATGCCTACTGCCTTCCTTGGATGTGGTAGCCATTTCTCAAGATCCTTCTTCAAAATCAAACCCTAATTCTCTATCACCTATCACCACTATAGTAGGCTATTATCCTACCATTGGAAGTTGATAGGGTAGAAATTTGAATCACACATCACTGACAAAATGGCCATACGATCTATCAAGTTATCATGAATCATCAGAGTAAGGGGCAAAGCCAACATCGACCTTTTATCAAATAAATGCATCCTTTCCAAAAGTTAGGGTTTGTTGTACGTATTAGCACTAGAATTACTATGGCTATCCAAGTAATAGATACCATCAAATAAGCTATAACTGATTTAATGAGCCATTTGCAATTTCACAGTAGAAATTAGTTCATACTTACATATGCATAGCTTAATCTTTGAGACAAGCATATGATTACCTACAAGATCAACTAGGTAGTATTCTTTTGGGACATTGGCACCTTATTGGCCTCAATGCACCAACTGAATGGTGGAGAAAGCCAACATGGATCACAAGCATCATGTGTATTAAGCACGTAAAATGCATTGCATCGAATGAACAAAGATCGAGGACTTGTGCCCATAAAATGTTCTGCATCCAAGAGCATGAACAAACATCAGTGCATCAATGCGGCCACAGGGGTTTGGGTGCCACACTTGGGACATGGGGCATGATTGAAGTCTGACCCGTAGCCCTAATGGCACAAGGTGGATGAAGGATGGCTAGACATCCAGTTTCCATCAATTTTGGTATGTAACATAGGATCTTAATCACACTCCCTAGGTAAAATGACCATATAGGGGGAGATTGAAGAGGATAATGGGTCAACAGTTTGATGCATCAAGCATGGAGCCTACCAACACATACAATCATAGCACTACTAATATGCCCATTGCATATAAGTGGCAACATCTGCTTACACCAGTCCACAACCCACCCAATCAATTACTCGACAAGCAAGTAAAAAAAATGATGCACGAGGCCATGCCACAACTGCTTGGCATGGGAAAAACACAAGCAAGGGTTTTGAGACAACCACTGCTATCTAACAGGCAACAATGGCATAACACCACCAATGCTTGGTTTGGTTGGGACCTCACATACAAACTCTGCTATCACCAACCTAGGGGGACATTATCGAATTCAAGAACTTGTTCCAAGGGTCTTGGGTAGCATTAACTGTATGCATAGGCTAGGCAAGACCAAAGGTCTTTTGGGGTTAATGAGAAGGGACCACAAGACTACCAAATACCTAAAAAATTTGGCTAGACCAAGCTCGTGACCACAGCTTCTGCTTATGCCACCCCAAGAAGCCATTGCTCAATTTAAGGACTTGGTATTATGGTATAGAATAGCATCAGTTACAAGCACAGGCTTGATGCCAACCAGTCGGGCCATAGGCTTCTATGGGATATTGGAGTAACCAATCTTTGGATAACACAGCTAGAAGGCATGCATGACTTGGATTTTACCCCAGGGATGTTGCCATGATGTATGTAATGAGAGGCCCATCACGTGCACCTACTTCCCTCATGGGAAGAAGGGGGGTACCTAGACAATCACCTCTTAAATAATATAAGAGATTTTATATATATGCTAGTAGTGGACATTAAAGTGTCTAAAATGAGGACATTTTTTTCAAATGGGCATATCCCACACCAAGGGTCCACAAGTGCCGATGGTGGTTGAGGCATGTGCTTGCAGCAAAGGCCAACATATGCCAATGTGTTTGAGGCAATTGCTTGCATGAAAAGCCATCTTCTTTCAATGCTGATCAAGGCATGTGTCCACACCAAGGCTCAGCATATGCCAATGGTGGTCAAGGTAAATGATCGTATGAAAGGCAAGCTTATGCTGATAATAGTCATGGCATGTGCCAATACCATGTGCTAATGATGCTTGAGGCCTTGGCCAAAGTTCAATCCTAGGCTAGGTGCACATGCTGGGCTCAGGCATTTGTTGGCGCTATATTGTTTTACCTAGGGCACCATCATCAGAGCATCATCAGAGAACTAAACTGATAGTATTAAGGGTTTCGACGAATAAAAGAGGGGGGCCAGGGTGGTGTACACACATGATGTGCGGTGGGTCCTAGTCATTAGCCCTTATATTGGTTGCCTATCCCCTAAGCAACCTTGACTACCCACAACCCCTTAAAAAGCATAAGAACATTTACAAGTTTGTAGCTACTAGACATACAAGTGTTTGAAATGAGGATGCTTTTGTTCAATGGCCACAAAATCTTCTACAATTTGATTTTTTAGTTGAATTTTTTTATGGATTCCAAGAAAAATACAAGGATCACATATATCAAATTTAGGGCCAAAACTCTTTTAAAAATTCAAAAAAAATGGAATTGTGAAAAATTTTAAAAATTATGAAAAATAAAAAATGAGTCATCTTATCACAAACGTCACATGAAGGCTTGGGGGACCATTATATGATTTATAAGCCATAAAAAAGCAATAGCATGGCAAAAGTATAAAAATGTGCCCGAACACACCTATTGCCTGATTATGGTGGGCATGGTGCATTGCCTAGGCCTAGATGCCTTTTTGTGGTGTGTAGCCTAACATGTGTTGATGGTGTTCAATGGAACTGCCCACACAAAGAGCTAGCATGTGTCGAGACCAAGGGCCAACATGCCTCAATGATGGTCGAGGCATGTGTATATGTCACAATTTGTATGATGGTCCAAGCCTAGGGGTTTTTTTCGAGTCAATGAGCAATTTCAGTTCTAGGGGGATAGGGTCTGACAGCCAAAGGGACCAGGCCTTGAAGCCTACTAAAGGCCCAGGTCATGGGGAACTAGCCTAGAATAGTGGTATAGGCAACGATTAACACTCAAGAGGCTCAAGCACGGTGTTTAGGTTTGGAAAAATTGAGCCAGCCTCTGACACAGGCATTGATGAGCAGTTGTATGACTTTACAAGCCATAAAAATGGCATTGGCATGGCAAAAATATAAAGATGTTTCTGAACCCACCTACTGCCCAATCATCATGCACATGATGCGCTGCCCGAGCTTAGGATACCCTCGCATGATGCGTAGCCTAGCATGTGCCAATGGTGGTCAAGGCATGTGATGTGTCACAGTCTACATGCCAGTCTAGGCCTAGGGGTTCTCTCTAAGTCAAAGAGTAATTTTGATTTTAGGGGGATAGGATCTGGCAGCCAAGGGGACCAGGCCTTGAAGCCTATTAGACGCCCAAATTATAGGGAATTAGCCTAAAATAATGGTATTGGCAATGATTAAGACTTTAGAGGCTTAGGCACAATGTTTAGGTCTGGCAGAATTAAGCTAGCCCTAGGTGTAGGTGTTGATGAGTGCTTATATAAATTTACAAGCCATAAAAATGGTATTGGCATGATAAAAATATGAAGATGTGTTTAAACCCACCTACTATCCGATCGTAGTACACACGGTGTGCTACCCAAGCCCATTGTACCCTCGTGTGGTGCGCAGCCCAGCATATGCTGATGGTGATCGAAAGAACTACCTGTACAAAGGGTTAGCATGTGCTGAGACCAAAGGCCAACTTGTCTTGATAGTGGTCGAGGCATTGCATATGTCACAATCCGTATACTAGTCCAACCTAAGGGTTTTCTCCAAGTTGAAGAGTAGTTCTAGCTCTAAGGGGATAGTGTTTGACAACTAGGGAAACCAGGACCCGAGGCCTATTAGAGGGCTAGGTCATAGGGAACTAGCCTAGAATACTGGTATCAATAGTGATCATGACTTGAGAGGCCTAAGCACAGTGTTTTAGGTTGGAAAAATTAAACCAACCCCAGGTGCAAGTGCTGTGAGCACTTATATGAATTTACAAGTCATAAAATTGGCATTGGCATCACAAAAATATAAAGACGTACTTGAACTTGCTAGATCGTGGTGTGTATGGTGCATGGCCAAAACCCAAGTAACGTCGTATGGTGCACGACCTAGCATATGCTGATGGTGTTCGAGGGAATTGCCTGCACAAAGGGCTAACATGTGCCAATGGTGGTCGAAGGATGTGCCGAGAGCAAGGGCTAGCATGCCCTGATGGTGGTCGAGGCATGTGCATGTATCATGGTCTACAAGTTCACCTAGGCCTAGTGGTTCTTTTTAAGTCGATGAGCAATTCTAGTTCTAGTAGGATAGGGGTCTAATAGCAAAGAAGACTAGGCTTTGAGGCCTATTGTAGGCCTAGGTTATGAGAACTAGCCCATAACAGTGGTATGGTAGTCATCAAGACTCTTGAAGCTTACGCATAATGTTCAAGTTCTGTAGAATTAAGCCAAGCATAGGTGCGGGTGTCGGTGAGTGATGTTTATACACATGGTCAGACCCAAGTGTAAGCATTGATGATAGAAATGTAGGTGCATGGTCAAACCCAGGTGCAAGCACACCTGAGAATAATCCTAAGAGGATCAAATTTGTAGGCTTCTAGAAAGCCAAGTAATGCAACACAATCTTTGACAAGCTAGAATTATGATGACCACTTGAGTTTTGTAAGCTAGCTTAGGTAGATAGAGTCAATTCTATATCCAAGGCCACACAGAGTTCGGCTTAAGACAAGAGGCTATGACACATGCACCGAGTATCATTTCATGCTAATGGCACTCAAGGGCAGACAAGTGCCTTGGTTGGAGGGTTATGGTACACATGCTACACCAAGTGTCAAAATCTGCCAAAAAGGTGTCTAAGGCAACAACCCACACCAAGGGCTTGTTTATGCTAATGATATTGTAGGCAAGTGCCCACTCAAATATCACCAATATCTGGTAATGGTGTCTGAGGCAACATCATGTATGAATGGTTAAGCATTTGCTAAAAGTGTCTGAGGCAGGAATGGGCCAGCATCTATCAATGGTGTTAGATATGATTGCCTGCACAACAATCGAGGGCCAGATGCAGTTAATGGTGTTTGAGGCAACACCTGCACCAAGGGCCAGCATGTATCAATGGAGATCAAGGTGAGTGCCCGCATCGAGAGTGAGCTCGTCCCTGTAACAAATACTAAGGGCATTTGGTTACCATTTAGTTGGATGCTTGAGGGAGGGATGTCATCACTTGACCAAATCAGTTGCAATGGGGAACACCATTCATCCCTAACCTTAGAGGGGTACGGCATAAAGAAATGAAGTGAGAGGACTTTAGCGGGTGTGCAAGGGGAGGGACGAATCAAAGTGATAAAAGGTTGAATCTCAATACATTATCACAACAAGGCCACTCTGCCACTTATAATACCTAATCTTGTAGTTGAGTTGTCTGTAAAGGATTCTATACACTACTCATAGGCCTACTTTGGCCACTCTAATGTCATCAAAGTAACAGTGTTAGAGGAATGGCATGGTCAGTTAAGGCTAGAAATGCATCACCAGCAGTAGGCACATTAGATTGGTGCTCACTGTGAGGTGGATCGGATGACCTAACCTTAGTTCCAACTATGAGCTTTTTAATTGCAATGAATTAAATATACACTTTTAAAGCTAGAATTACTATGGTGCTGGCACCAAACTTGCCCTCCAATGGATCCTCATTATGGGATTTAGATTGTACTCATTCCAATTACCAAACTTATAGAGCCTGGTATTGTTATTTATTGTCACTAACTCCCTATGTCACGATTAGGTAATTTGTGCACCTGTTGCTTTCCTTGGTTGTGGTAGCTATTTCTCAGGCTCATTCTCTAGAATTGACTCCTAATTCTCCATCACCTATCACCACCATAATAGGCCATTATCCCTCCATCAAAAGTTGATAGGGCAAAATTTTAAATGATGCCTGATCGTCACAAAGGTCGGGTGATCTGTCGAGTTATCATGAATCATCAAAGCAATAGGCAAAGCTTACATTGATTTTTTATCTAATAAATGTATCCCTTCCAGAAGTCGAGGTTTTTTGTATGTATTAGCTTTAAAATTACTACGATTATCCAAGTAATAGATACCATTAAACAAACTATAACTAATTTAATTAGCCATTCATAGTTTCACAGTTTGAAATAGTTGATACTTACACATGCATGGCTTAATTTTTGAGACAAGCATATAACTAGTGGTAGGATCAACCAAATAGCATTCTTTTAGGATGTAGGTCCACATGGGCCTCTATGAACCAATTAAGCAGTGGAGAGAGCCAACATAGAGCATAATCATCATGCATATCAAGCATGTAAAATGCATAGCACCAAACGAACAAGGGCCGAGGGCCGGCACCCACAAAACTTTCTGCATCTAAAAGCACATCAAACACCAATGCACCAATATGGTCATAGGGGTTTAGGTGGAACACTTGGGACATAGGGCACAATTGAGGTCTGACCTATAGCCCCTAAGGACACAAAGGATGGTAAGATATTCAGTTTCCATCGATTTAGGTATGCAACATAGGATCTCGATTACACCCCTAAAGTTCGATGACCATATATGGAGAGATTAAAAGGGATGATAAGTTGATAGTTTGATGCATCGAGCATCGAGCATGGACCCTGCCAACATGCATAAGCATAACACCATATATGCCCATTGTGTACAAATGGTAGCATCCACTCACACCAGTCCACAACCCACCTAATCAATTACTTAATGAGCAAGCTGAGGAAATAACGCATGATGCCATGCCATAACTACTAGGCATGGGAAAAACACAAGCAAGGGCCATGAGACTACCCCTGCCATCCAATAGGTAACATTGGCATTACACCACCAGTGCTTGGTTTGGCCAAGATCGCATACACAAACTTTGCTGTCACCACCATAGGGGACATTTTCCAATTTTAGAGACTTGTTCTTGGGGTCTTGGGCAGCATCGATTGCATGCATGAGCTTGGCTAGGCTAAGCCATTTTTGGGATTGACAAGAAAGACCACAAGACTACCAAATACCTGAAAGTCTTGGCCCGACCAAGCTCACGATCGTAGCTTTTGCTTACACCATCCTAAAGAGTCATTGCCCGATTCAGGGACTTGGTCTTAAGGTATGGGGCAACACCAGCTATAGGCATAGGCTTATGCATGGCTTGGATTTTACCCTAGAGATATTGTAATGGATGTACATAATGAAAGGATCATAAACACACCTACTTGCCTCATGGGGGGAGAGGGGTGCCTGGACAACCACCCCCTAAAAAGCATAAGAGATTTTATAGATATGCTAGCAGTAGAGATTAAAAGTGTTTGAAATGGAGATAGTTTTTTCAAATGGTCAAATCCCACACCAAGGGTCCATAGATGCTAGTGGTGATTGAGGCATGTGCCCGCACCAAGGCTCTACATGTGTCAATATGTTCAAGGTAAGTGCCCACAACAAAGGCCAACATCTACTGTTGGTGTTCAAGGCAACTACTTGCATAAAGGGCCATCTTCTTCTAATGTTAATTAAGGCATGTACCCTACACTAAGGGCCAACATGTGTCGATGGTGGTTGAGGCAAGTGCCTATACCAAAGGCCAACTTATGCTGATAATGGTAGGGGTATATGCCCAACCCATTCACCAATATATGTTGATGATGGTCGAGGCCTTAGTTGAAGTTTAATTATGGGCCATAGTGCGCATGCTGGGCTTAAGCATGTGTTGGTGATACATTTTTTTGCTTAGGGCACCATCACCAGAGCTTCACCAAAGAACCTGACTAACGATATTAAGGGTTCCAACAATTGGGGAAAAAGACTAAGAGGTGTACGTAGATGATGTACAATGGGTGTTGGTCCTTGGCCCTTATATTGACCCTTTATTCCCAAGGTAACCTCAATTACTCACACCCCCTTAAAGAGCATAAGAGCTTTTATTGGTCTGTAGCTAGTTGCCATTCAAGTGTCTAAAATGAAGATTTTATCTCAAATGGCCATAAAATCTTCTACGCTTTGATTTTTTAGCTAAATTTTTTTATGGATGCCAATAAAAACACAAGGATCACGTATACCTAATTTAGAGCCAAAACTCCTTTTAAAAAATTTTCAAAAAATCTCGAAGCATGAAAAATAGAAAATAAATCATATTGCGATGAAACTTCACATGAAAGCTTAGGGGACTGTTATATGAATTTCCAAGCCATAAAAATGGCATTGGCATAGCATAAATACAAAGATGTGCTTAAACCAACCTATTGCTCAATCGTCATATGTATGGTGCATAGCCCAATATGTATCAATGGTGTTCGAGGGAATTACCTGTACAAAGGGCCAACATGTGCTAAGACCAAGGGTCAACATGTCTTGATGGTGGTTGAGGCATGTGCATGTGTCGTAATCCACATACTAGTCTAAGCCTAGAGGTTCTCTTTAAGTCAAAGAGCAATTTTTGTTCTAGAGGGACAAGGTCTGACAACTAGGGGGACCAAGCCTTGACGCTTACTAAAGACCCAAGTTATAGGGAACTAACCCAAAACAATGGTATTAGTAGTAATGAAGACTTGAGAGTCTCAAGCACGGTGTTTAGGTTTAGCAAAACTGAGCCAACCCTAATTGTAGGGGTTGGTGAGCATTTATATGAAGTTACAAGACATAAAAATGGTATTTGCATGGTAGAAACATGAAGATGTGCCTAAGCCCACCTATTGCCCAGTCATGGTGCCCGTGGTGTACATGATCTGTAACCTAAGCCCAAGATACCCTCATGTGGTGTATGACCCAGCATATGTCGATAGTGTTTGAGGGAAATACCCACATAAAAGGCTAGTATGTTCCAAGAGTAAGGGCTAAACATGTCTTGATAATGGTCGAGGCATGTGCATCTGTCATGATTTACATGCTGGTCCAAGCCTAGGGGTTCTTTTCTTAATCGATAAGTAGTTCTAGTTATAGGGAAAGAAGGTCTAACAACCAAGGGAACCAAGCCTTGAGGCCTACTACAGGCCCAAGTTGTGGGGAAATAGCCTAGATAGTGGTATTGGCAATGATTAAGACTCAAGAGGCTCATGCATTGTGTTCAAGTTTAACAGAACTGAGCTAGCCCCAGGTGTAGGCACTGGTAAGTGCTCAATATGAACATATGTCTAAACCCACCTATTACCTAGTCATGGTGCTCATAGTATGTGGCCCAAGCCCAGGATACCCTTGTGTGGTACATGACCCTACATGTCCCAATGGTGTTTAAGGGAATTACCCACACAAAGGGCCAACTTATGCCGATGGTGGTCAAAATACATGTTAAGAGCAAGGGCTAACATGTCCTGATAATAGTCGAGGCACGTGCATGTGTCACAGTCCACATGCTAGTCTAGGCCAAAGGGTTCTCTCAAGTTAAAGAGTAGTTCTAATTTTAAGAAGACAGGGTCTGATAGCCAAGAGGACTAGGCCTTGAGGCCTACTGGAGGCCTAAGTCATAGGGAACTAGCCTAAAATATTGGTATTGGCAGTGATCAAGACTCTAAAGGCTCAAGCATAGTGTTTTAGTATGGTAGAATTGAGCTAGCCCTAAGTGCAAGCACGGATGAGTGCTAATATAAATTTACAAGTCATAAAAATGACATTAGCTTGGTAGAAATATGAAAATGTGATTAAACCCACCTATTGCCTGGTCATAGTGCATATGGTGAATGGCTCAAGCCCAAGACACCCTCACATGATGCATGACCCAACATATGCAAATGGTGTTTGAGGGAACTACCTACATAAAGGGCTAGTATATGCCAAGACCAAGGGCCAACATGTCTTGATGGTGGTTGAGGCATGCACATGTGTCACGATCCACATGTTATCCTAGGCTTAGGGTTTCTCTTTGAGTCGATGAGCAATTTTGATTTTAGGGGCATAAGGTCTAACAACTAAGGTGACCAGGCCTTGAGGCCTACTAGAAGCCTAGGTCATGCAGAACTAGCCCAAACTAGTGGTATTGGTAGTGATCAAGACTCGAGAGGCTCAGGCACAATATTCAAGTTTGGCAAAATTTAACCAGGCCCAGGTATGGGCATTGGTGAGCACTTATATGAATTTACAATCCATTAAAATGGCATTGGCATGGTAGAATTATGAAGATGTGCCTCAACCAACCTACTACCCAGTCATGGTGCATATGGTGCCTAACTTAGGCCTAGGATATGCTTGTATGATGCATGGCTAGCATGTACCAATAATGTTTGAGGGAACTACACATACAAAGGGCTAACATGTGCCAATGGTGGTTGAAACATGTGCCGAGACCAATGGCCAACATGTCTTAATGGTGGTTAAGGCAAGTACATATGTTATGGTTCGCATGCTGGTCCTAGCCCAGTAGTTCTCTCTAAGTCAGTGAGCAATTTTGGTTCTAATGGGACAGGGCCTGACAACCAGTGAAACTTGGCCTTGAGGCCTATTGGAGGCTTAAGTCATAGGGAACTAGCCTAAAACTATGGTATCGGCAATGATCAAGTCTCTAGAGTCTCAGGCATGTTGTTTAGGTTTGATGTAATTAAGCCAAGCCTAGGTGTGGGCACTAGTGAGTGCTTATATGAATTTACAAGACTTAAAAATGACATTGGCATGGCAAAAATATGAAGATGTACTTGAACCCACCTACTGCATGGTCGTGGTGTGCATGGTATACAACCCAAGCCTAAGATACCCCTGCATGGTGCATGGCATAGCATGTGTCAATTGTGTTCAAGGGAAATGCCTGCACAAAGGGCTAACATATGTTGATGGTGATCGAAGCATGTGTCGAGACCAAAGGGCAACATGCTCGAGTTGTGGTCAAAGCATGTGCATGTATCATAATTTGCAAGCTAGTCTAAGCTTAAGGGTCTTCTATGAGTTGAAAAATGATTCTAGTTCTAGTGAGACAAGGTTCGACATCTGATAAAACCAGGTCTTAAGGCCTATTGCAAGCCAAAGTCACGAGGAACTAGCCCAAAATAGTGGTATAGGTAGTGATCAAGACTCCAGAGACTCAAGCATAGTTTTCAAGTTTGACAAAATTGGGCCAAGTTAAGGTGTAGGCTTTAGTGAGCAATGCCTGAGCACATGGTCAGACCTTAGTGTGAGCATTGATGATCGAGGTATAAATGCATAGTCACACCCAGGTGCAAGCATGCCTAAGCACAACTTTAAGAGGGTTAGATTTGTGAGCTTCTAAAAGGCCTAGTACTGTAACACAATCTTTGATAAGGTAGAATTACGATGAGTACTTAAGTTTTGTAGTCTGACTTATGCACATAGAGTCAATTCCTTATCCAAGGCTGCATGACCAGTGCTCATGGCACATACACTGAGTGTCATTTCATGCCAATAGTGATCGAAGGGTAGACAAGTGCCTTAGATAGGAAGGTCATGGTACACATGTTGCACCATGCGTTAGCAACTACCAAAGAGGCATCTGAGGTATCAACCCGCACCAAAGGCCCACTTATGCTGATGGTGGTTAAGGCAACTACTTGTTTAAACATCACCAATATCTGGCGATGGTGTCTGAGGCAACATCCTACATAAAGGGATCAGCATCTGCTAATGGTGTCCAAGGTAAGAATGGGTAGGCATCTACCAATAGTGTTGGATGTAATTGCTCATACAGCAACCAAGGGCCAAATGTGATTGATGGTGTTTGAGGTAACAACCTACATTAGGGACTAACATGTGCCGATAAAGATCGAGGTAAATGTTCACACCAAGAGTGAGCCTATCTCTATAACAAATATCAAGGGCATTTGGTTACCGTTTACTTGAACACCTAAGAGAGGGATGTCATTGCTTGACAGAATTAGTTGCAATAGGGAACACCATTCATCTCTAACCCTAGAGGGGTGTAGTGTAAAAAAATGAAATGAGAGGCCTTCTATGGGTGTAAGGAGAGGGAGATTCGAAGTGAAAAAGGGTTGAATCTCAGTGTATCATGATAGCAAGGCCATTTTGCCACTTATAATACCCCATTGCATATTTAAGTCATCTAGGATTCTCTCAATTGCTTAGTGGGAATTAGACTCCAAGGAGGCCCGTTACAGGTGCTACACCTATGACACGTGCCCTTAGGGGCTATAGGCCCCTATTATGGGGTGACAATTAAGCGGTAGGTGCCACATCATTTCTAGCCCAAATTTTAACTTAGTGGCATTTAGTCATAATCTAGCATACGATAGCTTTGTGCCATTGGCTTTTCAACTAAGTGCGATGACCAATTATACGAATTAATGGTTTTTTTTATTAGGTTGAATTACTATTGCAACGCTACCATCAATAAGGTAAAACTAATTGTCTCATGATAGTCTAAACCTAACTTACATTCCTTATTAGTAGGTGAACAATCCAACACTTGGTGAATTTTGCTTCACAATGATATGAAATGTCGACATCGAAGGATCGAAAAGCAATGTCACTATGAATGCTTGGTTGCAACAAGCTAGTTATCCTTATTGTAACTTTTCTGACACCTCTAGCTTCAAATTTTGAAGCTCTAAAGGATCAATAGGCCATGCTTTCATGGTTCATATTTGTACTAGAAATTAAATCAAATGAGCTTTTACCCTTTTATTCCATATGAGATTTTTATTCTTGTTGAGCTTCTATTAGGACACATGCATTATCTTTTAATAGATGTGCCGCCATAGCCAAACTCCCTACTTGACAATGTCTTCTGCCTAAATAGACCTACTGAGGCTAGCATTGGGTCTAAAAGAAGGGGTCGTACCCCACCTCTGGTTTACAAAATAAGTAAAATAATATTCAAATTAGTGGTATTTCAATTTGGCTTGAGGGCTCTAATTTATCTTACACCTTTCGAGTCATTTCACAAAGTCAGACTAGAGTCATGCTCAATAAGGTCTTTTTTCCCTGCTAATTTTGCTAAGCCTATTCCCTTGGTTGTAGTTTCACTAGATAGTAGACAAGGACAGTGGCAATCTCGTTGATACATTCATACGAATCCCTAATTAGATGATGAAGCATTTAGCTACCGTAAGAAAGTCATAGTTACTCCCACTGTTTATCTATGCTTGGTTGAATTTCTTCATGTTGACATTCAAAACACTGGGCAAAAATCACATTGTGTGAGCATCTGTAAGGACCATCACAATGCTTTGTTTTAATTAAACAGTTAGATTCCCTTGTTTGTACTAATTTTAAGTCGATTGTTCGTCACTTTGGGAAAGCCCTTGAGGGAGCTATTCCTAGTTCATCCCTTGGCCTACATGCGATGACTCACTCTGGTTGTAAGACTAGCACGAGTAGTGCACCGATGGTTGATAGGTTTGAGATTGGGACTCCTATGCCTAACCCTTAGAGCCAATCCTTTTCCCAAGGTTACAGATCCATTTTGTCGACTTCCCTTGCCTACATTGTTCCATCGACCAGAGGTTGTTCACCTTGGAGACCTGATACAAATATGAGTATGACCAGGCATGGATGGTAATAGTCTTTTAGATTTTCAAGGGCTACCAGGGGTGTACTAGACACCACGTGTTGTGCGATGCTCTTCCTATTGCTAGGCCTTACCTCCAACTGAGTCATTTCCTACATAGGTAGGCTATTAAATAGAAAAGATAACTCTTCCCAAGGGCTCTACTAACGTCTCCAGACTTCCTAACATTACGTCTATCATTGCATCATGGTTTAGGAATTTTAACTTAATTTCCTTTTCAAAGCTCGCACTGGATGCATTATAGAAAGGGCTTTCCCCACCTTTTAGGATCAACTAACCCATGTGCAAATGTCATTCAATGGACCTTTCCCCTCTTTGGCCTTCAAAGTTCTCATTTGACTATTTGCTACTACCATCAAGATCTACATAGATAGCCACTCTGTTTGAGCTAAAGCCTTGGGTTTTGTGACAACCATCATGCCCTTGTACTCATCGAGGCTTGGCCCTTGCCTTAAGGGTTGCGTATGGGTCCCACATTTAAGTGCCATCCATTTTTAGGGCTAATTGATTCAATAGGTGAGTTGTTACACACTCTTTAGTAGATTTCAACTTCTATGGCCATTATCTTACTGCCCTAATCGGCTAATACCCTTATGGGTTCTAGGTTAATGCATAGTTAGGCACCATAACTTAGCTTTCGGTTCATCCCACATTGCTAGCTCTATTTACCAAAAATGGCCCATTTGAAGCTCTCAATTCCATGGCATGGCTCAATGAAGTAGCCATGCCATCTTACCTATTTAAAGTTTGAGAATAGGTCAGGAGCATTGTGCCCCCGATGCTTTTAATCATTGGCTTTACTTGATAGAACTCGCTAAGGGCTCTAGCTATCCTGAGGGAAACTACAAAGAGAACTAGCTACAAGATAGTTTGACTAGTCTTTCACCTTTATACTAAAGTTAGATGAATGATTTGCATATTAGTATCACTGTGGGCCTTCATCAGAGTTTTCTCTAGCTTCACCCTAGTTAGGCATAGTTCACCATCTTTTAGGTTCTAATAGGCATGCTCGCACTCGAACCATTCTTAAAAGATCAAGGTTAGTTCATGGTGCACCTATAAGGGATCCTACCGATCAACTTCCTTGTGCCTTATTAGTTTCCTTGCCTGTTGACTTGCACACATGTCAGACTCTTTGGTTTGTGTTTCAAGATAGGCCAATGGGGAGCCCGTAGGTTGATGCCAAGAGCACACGGGAGTCAAGGCATGCTGAGATGGCATGTGCTACATTCCTTGATCGTGAAGATGACATCTCAGTAGGCATATAGAAAGCCTGGGGCTGGGTCACTGCAATGACCCACTACGACCCATGCCCTGAGCCAATTGGTAAACTGACTTTCAACATTCCACATCTTATCGGGGCATATCGTTAGCTCCCATCCACTTCATTTTTGATAATTTCAAGCACTCTTTGACTCTTTTTTCAAAGTACTTTCCATCTTTCCCTTGTGGTACTTGTTCACTATTGGTCTTTCACCTGTTTTCAGCCTTCGATGAAATATATCATCTTATTGGTGTTGTATTCCCAAACAACCCAACTTGCAAATAGTGCCTCATGGTATGATAAGCTCTAGGCATAATGGGTCTCTCACCCTCTTCGACAATACTTTTTTGGGGACTTGGGCTTGGTTTATCACTGAGGATGCTTTTCCAAACTACAATTTAGATGCTATGGGCACCTGATTCTTTAGCTAAGCTCTTTTTAGTTTGCTTGCCATTACTAGAGGAATCCTAGTAAGTTCTTTTTCTCTACTTATTGATATGCCTAAACTCAGTAGGTAATCCTGCCTGACCTAGAGTTACGATGCAAGCATTGATTGAGTGACGTAGGGGGTCTAATGGGATCCGAATGGACAATGAGCATTTGCCATTAGAGACAAGGCATGTAGTAAGCTTTACCACTGATAGTCATAGTGCTATCACTGTCAAAGACCTACTTTTAGGCCAACCATGACCAATGAGATCATGGGAGGCCATCTTCCACCCCTCACTGAGAGCCTAATGGGCAGGGGGTTGGGGGGTAATGATGCATGACATCTAGGTAAACATGCCCTTGGCTAATGACTTAGGGTGTAACTTGCGCTCAAAGACTCAATAGTTCATAAGACTTTATAATTCACACTAAGTATTGCATTTTGCTACATGTTTCATTGATGCGAGAGCCGAGATATCTGTTATCAAGAGTCATTTTAGTTTTTCACAACAAAAGAAGCCATGGTGCCACTTACACATGCACCATAAATGGGATGCGATAGCACACGTGCTCTTTTTCATTTTGGTTCCTTAGTGTAATTCATGCTGAGGGCTCATTATTTTACCATGGGCAATGATGTCGATCATTTAATACCATCCGGGAGGTGGAAAAAAGCGACCGTCATGCATGCTTGGGTGCTAGAAAGAGCTCAGGGCATAGAGGCACCCTTGCCCCTTCAGTGTTTTGTTAATGAATTCATGGGTCATTCATTGAGCTGGTTTTGACAATGATCTTTCTACATAGCTAGTTAGCAAGCAAAATTATCATTCATTAATGGAATTAACTAGACAAATCACTCCACTAACTAAGAACGGCCATGCACTACCACCAATAGAATCAAGAAAAAGCTTTCAGTCTATTAATCCTTATTATGTCTGGACTTAGTAAGTTTCCCCACATTGAGTCAAATTATGCCACAGGCTTAACTCTTAGTGGTGCCTATCCATTAATTCCTTCAAGTTTCAACCTTGTGACCATCCCCCTAAAACCTAAAGACTTTGATTTGTCATAAGGTGCTAGCAGAGTCCTAAAAATAACATTCGTTGATCCCTAGTCAGCATCATTTTTGGTTGAGACTAGGACAATATTTAATCATCTTTAAGCCTCAAACATTCATTCTTGATTAATGAAAACATCCTTGGCAAATGCTTCATAGTTGTTTATCTTTCATAAATCCAAAAATTTCACCTCTAGCTATGAAATACAAATGCCTCTAACTATCCTTGTTAATCATTACTTTAATCCCAAAGGCCAACATAATAGGATTGAAATCCTATGATGTTACCCATGCTAATGTATACAAGCGCAAGCCTACTTTTAGCACTCTAATTTCTTTAAAGTAACAATGCTAGAGGAATGGCCTAGCTAGTTAAGTCCAGTAGCACATCACTTGCAGAAAGGATGAGTAGATCGGTGCTCACCATGAGGTAAATTGGATGACCTAACTTTGGTTCCAACTATGAGCTTTTTAACTATAACAACTTAAATATACATTATTAGAGCTAGAATTACAGTAGCTGCTGGCACCAGATTTGCCGTCCAAGGGATCCTCATTAAGGGATTTAGATTGTACTCATTCCAATTTCCAAACTCATACAACTAGTATTATTATTTATTGTCACTACCTCCCTATATTAGGATTGGGTAATTTACGTGCTTGCTGCCTTTCTTGGATGTGGTAGCCGTTTCCCAGGCTTTCTCTCTAAAATCGAACCCTAATTCACCATCACCTATCACCATTATAGTAGGCCACTATCATACATCAAAAGTTGATAGGGTAGAAAATTGAATGATGAGTTATTGGCATAAAAGCTATACGATTCATCAAGTTATCATGAATTATTAGAGCAACAGACGAAGCGGATGTCGACCTTTTACCTAATAAATGCATCCCTTTTAGAAGTTGAGGTTTGTTGCACATATTAGCTCTAGAATTACTATGGTTATCTGAGTAGTAGATATCATCAAACACATTATAACTGATTTAATGAGCCATTCACAGTTTCACAGTTTGAATTAGTTCATACTTACACATGAATGGTTTAATCTTTGAAACAAGGATATGACTATTGGCACAATCAACCAGGTAGCATTCCTTCAAAATTTTGGCAACTTAAGGGCCTTAACACATGACTAAGAAGCATAAGGAACCAACACGGAGCACAAACATCATGTGTGTCGAGCACGTAAAATTCATAGCATCACATGAACAAGGGCGAAGGGCCCATGTCCACAAAATGTTTTACATCTAAGAGCATGATCGAACATCGGTGCACCAATGTGGCCATAGGGTTTTAGGTGGCACACTTGGGACACAAGGCATGATTGAGGTCCAACCCGTAGCCCTTAAGGACATAAAGTGGATGAAGGATGGCAAGATATCCAATTTTTGTCAATTTAGGTATGCAACACAGGACCTCGATTGTAGCCCTTAGCACGGTGACCATATGGAGGGAGATTAAAGAGGATGATGGATTGACATATGATGCATAAAGCATGAAGCCTACCAACATGCACAAGTATAGCACTACTCATATGTTAACTGTATACAAGTGATAACATCTACACACACTAGTCCACAACCCACCCAATCGATTACTCAATAAACGAGCAGAGAAAATAATGCGTAGGGCCATGCCACAACTATTTAGCATGGGAAAAACACAAGCAAGGGCATGAGACTACCCATGCCATCCAACAAGCAACAATGGCATGATGCCACGAATGCTTAGTCTGGTCAGGACCACAAATGTATACTTTACTGTCACTACCCTAAGGGGACATTGCCTGATTTAAGGACTTGTTCCTAGGGTCTTGGGCAATACCAACTGCATACACAGGCTTAGCCAGGCCAAGTGATTTTAAAAGTCGACAAGAAGGGACTATAAGACTGCCAAATGGCTAAGTGATTTAGCTAGACCAAGCTTGTGACTATAGCTTTTGGTTACACCACCCTAAAGAGTCATTACCTGATTCAGAGACTTGGTCTTGGGGTGTGGGATAGCATCAGCTGTAGGCAGGGGCTTGAGCTTGACCTTTTCCAAGTGCATGCCAACTAATTGAGGCCATAGGCTCTTGCAAGTCATTGGAGTAGCCAGTCTCTAGACAACACAATTAAATGGCATACGTAACCCAAATTTTTCTCTAGGGACAATACCATGGATGCACGTAATGAGAGGCCTATCATACACACCTACTCCCTCAATGGTAGGAGAGGGGGCACCTAAACAATCACCTCCTAAAAAGTATAAGAGATTTTATAGATTTGTTAGTAGTAAACATTAAAGGGCTTAAAATGGGTATACTTTTTTCAAATGGGCATCTCCTACACCAAGGGTCCATAGGTGCCAGTGGCAGTCGAGGCATGCACCCACACCAAGGCCCAGCATATACCGTGATGTTTAAGGCAAGTGCCTACACCAAGGGCTAGCATGTGCCAATATTGGTCGTGGTAAGTGCCCGTACCAAAGGCTAGCTTTTACCGATGGTCATCAAGGTAAGTGCCCGTACCAAAGGCCAGCATGTACTAATGATGGTCGAGGCATGTGCCCACTCCATGAGCTAGCATGTGCCGATGATGATTAAGGCCTTCTAAAAAAATTTAAAAAATCTCAAACTGTGAAAAATTTTAAAAATCATGAAAAATAGAAAACGAGTCATCTTGCCATGAAACATGGCACAAAGGCTTAGTGGACCGTTATATGGATTTGGAAGCCATAAAATTGGCATAGAAACCACAGATATATGAAGATGTGCCTAAGCCCACCTATTGCCCGGTCATGGTGCACACGGTGTGTAGTTCGAGCCTAGGATACCTTCGCATGGTGCATGGCCCAACATGTTCTAATTGTTTTCGAGGGAACTGTTTGAATAAGGAGACAACATGTGTTAAGACCAATGGTTAATATGTCTTAATGATAGTCGAGGCATGTGCATGTGTCATGGTCTACATGTTGGTCTAGGCATAGGGTTTTTCTCTGAGTTGAGAAACAGTTTTGGTTCTAGGAGGACAAGGTCCAACAGCTAAGGGGACCAGGCCTTGAAGTCTACTGTGTCCCAAGTCATGGGGAACTAGCCTAGAACAGTGGTATTAGAAGTGATCAAAACTCTAGAGGATCAGGCACAGTGTTTTGGTTCGACAAAATTGAGCCAAACCCAAGTGCGATGTTGGTAAGCACTTATATGAATTTACAAGCCATAAAAATGGCATTAGCATGGCAGAAATTTGAAGATGTGGCTAAATCCACCTACTGCCTAGTCATGGTGTGCATGGTGTGTGACCCAGGCCTAAGATACCTTTACGTAGTGCATGGCCCAACATGTGTTGACAATGTTCAAGGGAACTACCCGTACAAAGGGCTAGCATGTGCTGAGACCAAAGGCCATCATGTTTCAATGGTGGTCGAGGCATGTGCATATGTCATGGTCCACATGCTGGTCTAGGCCTAGGGTTTTCTCTAAGTTGAAAAGCAATTCTAGTTCTAAGGAGACAGGGTCCAATAGCCAAAGAGACCTAGCCTTAAGGCCTACTAGAGGCCTAAGTCATGGGAAACTAGCCTACAACAGTGGTATTAGTAGTGATCAGGACACGAAAGGCTAAAGCACAATGTTCAGGCATGGCAAAATTTAGCCAGCCCTAGTATGGGCACTAGTGAGCGCTTAGATGAATTTACAAGACATTAAAATGGCATTGGCATGGTAGCAATATGAAGATGTGCCTAAACCCACCTACTGCCTAGTCATGGTGTACATGGTGTGAGGGCCAGGCCTAGGATACCCTTGCATGGTGCATAGCCCAGCATGTGCCAATGGAGTTTGAGGGAGTTACTCACATAAAGGCAGTGTATGCTAATAGGGGTCAAAGCATGTACCAAGTCCAAAGGCCAACATGTCCTAATGGTGGTTAGAGCATGTGCATGTGTCACAATCTGTTTATTAGTCCAAGCTCAGGGGTTCTCTCTGAGAGAAGAGCAATTTTAGTTATAGCAAGACAAGGTCAGATAGTCAAGGGGTCTAGGCCTTAAGGCCTACTAGAGGCTTAGGTCATGGGGATCTAGCCCAGAATAGTGATATAGGTAGTGATCAAGTCTCCAGAGGCTCAATCACAGTGTTCAAGTTTGACATAATTCAGTCGAGCTTAAGTGCAAGCACTGGTAAGCACTTATATGAATTTACAAGCTGTAAAAATGCCAAAGGTATGGCAAAAATATGAAGATGTGCTTGAACCCACCTACTGCTCAATTAAGCTGTGCATGGTGCATAATTCAGGCCTAGGATACCCTTACATAGTGTGTAATCAAACATGTGTCAATGGTGTTCGAGGGAACTACTCACACAAAGGGCAACATGTGCTAATGGTGGTCATAATATGTGCCAACATGCCCTGATGGTGGTCGAGGCATGTGCATGTATCATAGTCTGCAAGCTAGTCCAGGCCTACAGGTTCTCTTGAGTCAAGGAGTAGTTCCATTTCTAGGAAGACAGGGTTTGACAACCAAGGGGACCAAGCCTTAAGGCCTACTACAAGCCCAAATCATGAGGAACTAGACCAAAACAGTGGTATGGGCAGTGATCAAGACTCTAGAGGCTTAGGCATGATGTTCAAGTTTAGCAAATTTGAACCAAGCCTAGGTGCCAGCGTAGGTGAATGATGCACGAGCACATGATCTGACCCAAGTGCAAGCATGCTGAGCACAGTCCTGGGAGGATCAAATTTGTGGTCTTCTAGAAAGCACAATACCATAGCACAAACTTTGACAAGTTAGAATTATGATAAGCATTTTAGTTTTGTAGGCTAACTTAGGCACACAGAGACAATTCACTATCCAAGGTTGCATAGAGTTTGGCTTAAGATAGAAGCCTGTGACATATACACCAAGTGTCATTTTATGCTAATGGTGATCAAAGGGTAGACAAGGGCCTTGGGTGGAAAGGTTGTCGTACACATGCCACACCAAGTATCATCTTCTATGAAAGAGGTGTCCAAGGAAACAACCCATACCAAGGGCCTCTATATGCCTACTGTGGTCGAGATAAGTACCCTCTCAAACATTGCCAGCATTTGGCGATGGTTTTTTAGGCAACATCCCACATAAAAAGATCAGCATTTACTGACGATGCCCGAGGCAAGAACAGGTCAAGATCTACTGACATTGTTGAATGTGATTGTCCATGTAGTAATCGAGGGCTAGATGCAGTCGATGGCATTTGAGGCAACAACCTACACCAAGGGCTAGCATGTGCCGATGGAGATTGAGGCAAGTGCCTATACTGAGGGTGAGCCCATCCTTGTAACAAATACTAAGGGCATTTGGTTTCCATTTACTTTGACGCTAGAGGGAGGGATGTCATTGCTCGATCAAATTTGGTTGGATTGGGGAACACCATTCATCACAAACCTTAAAGGGGTGTTATGTAAAAAATTGGAGTGATAAGGCTTCATTGGGTGTAGAGGGTGGGATGAATCAAAGCAACAAAGGGCTGATCTTAGTAGATCATTGCAGCAAGGCCATTCTACCACTTACAATACCCTATTGCATATTTAAGTCATCTATAAAGGATTCTGCCAATCACTCGATGGGAATTGAGCTCTGAAAAGGTCGATGAGACTTACTCATCATAGGGCTGCACTTATAACACGTGCCCTTAGGGGCCATGGTCCCCTACTACAGGTCAGCAATTAGGTAGTGGACGCGTTTGTCACTTCTAGCCTTGATTTTGACTTAAAGGTGTTCAATCATAATCCAGCACATGGTAGCTTCATGCAATTGGCTTTTTAACCAAATGCAATAACCAATTGTGTGAATCACCTATTCCTCTCATACTAGGTTGAATTACTATTACGACGCTACCATAAATAGAGTAAAACTAACCTATCTCATGATAGTCTAAGCCTAGCTATGTTTCTTATTGGTGGGTGAGCAATCCAACACTTGGTGAATTCTGCTTCATAATGATAGGAAAAGCCAACATCAAAGGATCAAAAAGCAATGTCGCTATGAATGCTTGGCTACCACAAACTAGTTACCCCTATGGTAACTTTTCTAACAACTTAGGCTTCATATTTTGAAGGTCTAAAGGATCAATAGGCCACACTTTCAAGGTTCATATTCATACTAGAAATTAAAATCAAACATGCTTTTACCCTTTTATTCCAGAATAGATTTTTGTTCTCGTTAAGCTCATCTTAGGACACTTTTGTTATCTTTTAGCAGATTTGTTGCCCCAGCCAAACACCCCTATCTAACAATGTCTTCTGCTTAGATTGACTGATTGAGGCCAGCCTTGGGTCTAAAAAAAACGATCGTGCCCTACCTACAATTCACAGAATAAGTAAAATAACATTAAAAGTAGTGGTATTTCAATTTCGCCTGAAGGTTTCTACTTATCCTACTCCTCTCAAGTCATTTCACAAAGTCAAACTAGAGTCAAGCTCAATAGGGTTTCTTTCCCCTTTAATTCTCCCAAGCCCATTCCCTTAGCTGTGGTTTCACTGGATAATAGATAGGGACAATGGTAATCTCGTTAATCTATTCATTCTCTTCACTAATTAGATAACAAGGCATTTGGCTACTTTAAAAGAGTCATAGTTACTCTCGCCATTTACACGCACTTGGTTGAATTTTTTCACTTTGACATTCAAAGCACTGGGTAGAAATCACATTGCATAAGTATCAATAAAGACCATTGCAATGCTTTGTTTTAATTAAACAGTCAGATTCCCTTTGTTTGTACTAATTTTAAGTTAACTATTCATCATATAGGGAAGGCCCTCGAGGGAGCCATTCTAGCTTGTCCCTTGGTTAGCATGCAAAGACTCACTCTTATAACGGGAGTAGCTCTAGCAATGCACTAGCAGTTGATAGGTTTGAAACTGGGACTTCCATGCCTAGCCCTCAGAGCCAATCTTTTTCTCGAGGTTATGGATCCATTTTACTGACTTCTCTTGCCTACATTGTTCCATCGACCAAAGGCTATTCACCTTGGAGACCTGATGTGGTTATGAGTGTGATCAGACATCAATGACACTTGATACTTTGAATTTTTAAGGGCCACTAGGGGTGCACCTAATACCATGCAACATTCGATGTTCTTCTTACTGCTAGACCCTACCTTCGGTTAAGTTATTTATATGGTAAGCAGGCCATTAAACAGAAAAGATAACTTTTCTCGAGGCCTCTACCAATGCCTCTAGACTCTTTAATGTTGTTGTCAGTTGCTACATCCCAGTTTAGGAATTTTAACTTGATTCCATTTTGAAACTTGCAGTGGTTGAATGTTGGATGAGCTTTCCCTGTCTTTTAGGATCGACTAGCCCATGTGCAATTATCGTCTACATAGAACCTTTCCCTTCTTTGGCCTTCAAAGTTCTCATTTGAATAATTGTTACTACCACCAAGATTTGCACTGACAGTTGCTTTACTGGGCTCATGCCCAGGTTTTGCAATGATTGCCATGTTTTCCTACTCATCAGGTCCTGGCCTTAGCCTCGACAGTTGGGTATAGGTCATGCATTTAAGCACCATCCATTTTCAGGGCTAGTTAATTTGGTAGGTGAGTTGTTACACACTTCTTAGCATATTTCAACTTCTATGACCAATATCCTATTGTCTTAATCAATGTGGGTTCTAGGTTAGCATGCAATTGGGCACCATAACCCAGCTTTTAGTTCATCCTACATCACAAATTCTGCTTCCCAAAAATGGCCCACTTGGAGCTTTCAATTCCATGGCATGGCTTAATAAAGCAATCATGTCATCTTACCTATTTAAAGTTTGAGAATAGGTTAAGGGCATTGCACCCTTGATGCCTCTAATCATTGGTTTTACCTAATAAAACTCGTTAAAGGCTTTAGCTATCCTGAGGGAAACTTTGAAATGAACTAGCTACTGGATGGTTCGATTAGTTTTTCACCCTTATACCTAAGTCAAATGAATGATTTGCATGTAAGTATCATTGCGGGCCTCCACAAGAGTTTTCTCTAGCTTTACCTTGCTCGAGCATAGTCACCATTTTTTGGTCTCAATAGGCATGCTCGCACTTGAACCTTTATCAAATGATTAAGGTCAATTGGTGGTGTACTCGTGAGGGATCTCACCAATCAGCTTCCTTATGCCTTATGGATTTCTTAGCCTATTAACTCACACACTTGTTAGACTTCTTGGTTCATGTTTCAAGATGGGTCAACTGAGGAACTTGTAGGCTAACACTGAGAGCATATGAGTGCCAAGGCACACTGACATAGCATGTGCTGCATTCCATGATCACTTTTACGACATTTCCATAGACATATCGAAGCCCAAGCTTGACCCATTACCTCAACTCACATCGGTCCACACCCAAAGTTGCTTGGTGGATGAGCTCTCATCATTCTACATTTGATTGGTATGCATCACCGACCCTCATCCACTTCCCTCTTGACAATTTCAAGCACTTTTGACTCTTCTTTCAAAGTTTTTTTCATCTTTCCCTTTCAATACTTGTTCATTATCAATCTCTCACCTATATTCAATGTTGGATAGAATTTATTACTTGATTGGGGCTGCATTCCTAAACAACCCAACTCGTAAATAGTACCTTATAGTGTGATAAGGTCTAGGCATAACGGGGCTCTTACCCTCTCTAGTGCCCCTTTCTAGGGAACTTAGGCCTAGTTTGTCACTAGGGATGCTTTTCTATACTATAATTCAGATGTCAAAGGTGCCCAATTCTCAAGCTAAGTTCTTCTTGATTCACTCATTGTTACTAGGGGAATCATGGTAAATTTCTTTTCTTTCTCTTATTGATTTGCTTAAACTCAACAGGTAATCCCACCTAACTGAGGTTGCAATAAAGCATCAATTAAGCAATACGAAGGATCTGATAGGGTCTAAATGGATGATGAGCACATGTCTCCAGAGACAAGTCATGTAGTGAGCTTTATCATTGATGATAATGGTACTGTCATTGCTGGGGACTTGTTTTTTATGCTAACCATGGTTGATGAGATCATAGGAGGCCATCTTCTACCCCCTCACCCAAAGCCCAATGGGCAGGGGGTTGGGGGGGTGACAGACTATGACACCCTAGTAGGTGTGCCCTTGGCCTAGTGGCTTAAGGCTGAACTTGCATTCAAAGACTCAATGGTTCATGGGATTCTATAATTCATACCAAGTATCACATTTCACTATGTTCTTCATCGATGTGAGAGCCAAGATATCCGTTGCCAAGAGTCATTTTGGTTATTCACAGCAAAATGAGCCACAGTGCTACCTGCACATGCACTGCTAATGGGATGGTGGTGACACACATGCTCTTTTTCATTCTAATTCCTTGGTAATGGTTTGTTATTCTACTATAGACAATGATGTTGATCATTTCATCTGCTTAAGAGGTAGAACGAAGTGACCATTGTGCACGTCTAGGACAGAAAGGAACTTGGGACATAGAGGTACCCTCACCCTCTTAGTTTTCATTAACACATTCATAGATTGTTTGTTAAGCTGGTTTCGACAATGATCCTTCCATGGTTCACCTATGAAAACCTTGTTATGACTTTTCCTTCCTCTAAATGGTAAGATTTAGTGGGCTTCTCTTGGCATTATAGGCAATAAATTGTTTAAGTTGCAACGATCTGAATACTTCATCTGACCATTCAATTGGTAAGAGCGATGGGTGGTGAGTATAAAGGGTAGGACATAGTCAATGCCAGCTTATGACTCACGCTTACTAGGAATTCCTCATTGAAGACTAACAATTACAATGATCTATCCCCATCATGATGAAATTTCAAAGATTATCTAGGCTTGTTGGCCAAGGCTATACACTCGTTGATTACATTAGTATAGTGAGCATATGGCTTAGAACATCTAAAGGAATAGTAAACCTATTATTACCTTAAACTTCCTTGGCCTAAGCAACCATAGTCCTTCTAAGAAGCTAGCCATGAAAGATCACCTCCACATAGCTAGTTAGTAGGCTAAGGTCTTGTTCGTTTAATGAAATTAACCAAACAAATCGCTTCACCAACTAAATGACCATGCACCACCACCCATAAAATTAAGAAAGAGCTTTCAGTTTGTCAATCCTTACAATGTTTAGATTGGTAAGTTTTTTCATGTTTAGTCAAATTAAGTCGTAGGCTCCACTCTTAGTGGTGCCTTTTTGTCAATTCCTTTAAGTTTTACAACCATACTCTCGTAGAACCTAAAGACTTTGACTTCTCGTAAGGTGTCGGCTAAGTCTTAAAAGTAACATTCACTGATCCTTGCTCGGTATCATTTATGGTTGAGACTAAGACAATATTTGATTTCTTTGAGCCCTCAACTTTCATTCTTGATTAATGAAAACATCATTGGCAAATGCTTTCACAATTGCTCATCTTTATAAATCCAAGAATTTCACATCTGACAATGAAATATGAATGCCTCTGATTGTCCCTATTAATCATTACTCCGAATCTTGAAGGCTAACACAATAGGATTGAAATCCTTTAATATTATCCCATGCTAATTTATACAAGTGTAGGCCTACTTTGAGCACTCTAATTTCTTCAAAGTAATGGTGTCAAAGAATGACTTGACCAGTTAGGTCTAGGAGTGCATCACCAATAGTAGGGATGAATAGGCTTATGCTCATCATGAGACAGACTAGAAGACCCAACTATAGTTCCAACTACAAGTTTTTTAACTGTAACAACTTAAATATATACTATTGGAGCTAGAATTATCATGGCTGTTGGTACTAGACTTGCCCTTCAATGGATCTTCATTAAGGGATTTAGATTGTACTCATTCTAATTACCAGACTCATAGACCTAATATTGTTAGTTATTGTCACTACCTCCTTATGTCAGGATTGGGTAATTTGCATGCCGACTACATTCCTTGGATGTGGTAGCCATTTCTCAGGCTCTTTTTCTAGAATCGAACCATAATTCTCTATCATTTGTCACCACTATAGTAGGCCACTATCCTACCATTAAAAGTTAATAAGGTAGAAATTTGAATGGTGCATCACTGACGCAAAGGCCACATGATCTATTGAGTTATCATGAATCATCAGAGCAATAAGCAAAGCCCATGTCGACCTTTTATCTAATAAATGCATCCTTTCCAAAAATTAGGGTTTGTTACACGTATTAACTTAAGAATTACTACAAATATCTGAGTAGTAGATACCATCAAACAACCTATAACTAATTTAATAAGCCATTCATAGTTTCATACTTACACATGCATGGCTTAATCTTTGAGACAAACACATCACTACTGGTAGGATCAACCAAGCAACATTCCTTCGGGATATTGGGACCATATGGGCCTGGATGCACAGACTAAGTGGCAAAAAGAGCCAAAATAGAACACAAGCATCATATGTGTCAAGCACGTAAAATGCATAGCAGCGGATGAATAAGGGCTAAAGGCTTACACCGATAAAAGATTCTGCATTTGAGAGCATGATCGAACATTGGTGCACCAAATGTGGCCATAGAGGTTTGGGTGGCACACTTGGGACATAGGGCATGATTGAGGTTCCACCCGTAGCCCCTAAGGACACAAAGTGGATGAGAGATGGCAAGACAACCGATTTCCACAATTTAGGTATGCAACACAAGATCCTAATTGCTCTCTTAAGGTACGATGACCACATAGGGGAGATTGAAGAGGATGACGGGTTAATAATTTGATGCATTGAGCATAAAGCCTATCAACATGCACAACCATAGCACTACTCATATGCCCATTGTGTACAAGTGGTAGCACACACGCACACAAGTCCATAACCCACCCAATCAATTACTCAATGAGCTAGTGGAGGAAATGACACACATGGCCATGCCACAATAGCTTAGCATAGGAAAAAAACAAGCTAGGGCCATGAGATTGCCCCTGCCATCCAACAGACAACAACGGTGTGACACTCTACTAAGACTTATTTCTAATGATGTTATTCTACTAAGACTTTTTCCTTTTTCCCTCATGGACAAGGCAAAAAGTTGGTTGACATCATTACCATTTGGCACCATTATAATCTAGGATGACTTGGTATAAAAATTTTTGGTAAAATTCTTTCCAATAGCCAACATAGCTAAGTTAAGGAATGAAATCACCACATTCATGCGAACAGATGGTGAAAACTTATATGACACATAGGAAAGGTTTAAAGAGTTATTAAGGATGTGTCCTTACCATCAGATCTTTTACAATGGTTGCTAGAGTGTCATGACATCTTCAAAACCCTGGGGTAGGCAAACTTGAAATAAACGAATGGGAAAATTTTTGAAAAATAGAGGGATTAAAAATATTTTCAATAAAAACAAAATAAGGAGTCACTACCAATCATTTTTAAGGTGTGATTGACCACCAAAAAATTTTGTCCTTTTAATATAACATTTTAAAATGAGTTTAAAAAGTTTTAGAAAAAGAACAAATTTGTGATTCGTGAAATCAAAGTTGAATCTAGGAGTCAGTTATATGTGGGAAAAGATTAGCACCTCCACAATGCTAGTCAAATATGGTACCAATTGATTACATATTATCTCTTAATTTTGATTAAAATGGTCCTATTTTGTTAATGTTTAAAATAAATTCTCATTCCTTTTTTTCTCTTTTTTCTTTTCTTTTTTTTAAATCAAATTTAAAACAAAACTTTTTTTTTTAATTTTTAGATCAAAGAGAAAACATTTTAATATCAAAACATTTCTTTTACTCTCTTTTAACTAGGTAGAGTTTCAAAAATATTCCTAATTTAAAGGTTTTTAAATTGCCTTACAAAAACCAAAATAGCACCTCTCACCTAGAGTCCTCTTATAGTTAGGCTAGATATCGATGACTATATTTACTTATGATATTGTCTTAGTTTAAAACATTTTTCTTTGGAAACCAATGTTTGAAAACAAATGCATAAGATGCATGAACATAATAAAATATGATGAATGTATGACAACATAATATGAATGACAAAGTAAGAATGCATGATAGTGTAAAAATGCATGCAATGATAAGATAAAATCAAATACAAATTCATGATTGATTTTATGGTTTGAGGGTTGGTTTGGGGTCTAGGTTAGGGTTTAGGGTTTGGGTTTAGGTTTAAGTTTATGATTTAGAGTTAGGTTTTAGGGTTAGGTTTTTAGAGTTAGGGTTTAGGGTTTAAGGTTAGGCTTTAGGTTTAGGGTTTAGGGTTAGGCTTTAGGGTTTGGGATTTAAGGTTTAGGGTCTCGGTTTTGATTTAAGGTTTGGATTTAGGGAATTTTGGGTTTCAAAATTTATGTTTTTAGGTCATGCATTTGGCACATGCATTCATTAATGGCAACTAAGTTAATTTCTAAAGTTAAAAAAGTTGAAAACTAAGTTATTTTCTAATTTAATATCTCAAACATGTAATGCATGAAAATTCAAGAATAAAATGGATCAAACATAAAAAACTTTTTCAACTTTCAAAATGTTCCACCTTTGTTTGTCATTCAACTCAACTAAACAACTTCAAAGATCAACCAAACCACCAAACAAACTAGCATTTTTCATTTAAAGGATTAATCCAACATATTGAAAACTTAGTAAACATCTAAAAAATAACAACCAAACATGGGAAATCAAGCAACAAATCATTACCCAAAGAAGAAATTGATTTAGCCAAACAAGAAACTTAACATGGTTGAACCTTCATGGAATTTTCATTAAGCAATATATCATCCCACTTCATCTAAATGAGCATCAATCTTATGTAAATCATTAGAACAATTTCATCAACACTTATAATGAACAAATATAGCCTGAAAATCTCATGAACAAGAGTATCAACCAAACAATAACAAATTTCATTCAAATACCCATTAAAACCACCTTTTTCATTAGAAGTTTGATCTAACCACATGAAAAATTGGAAAGTATAACTAAAGCACCATCAATCAACCATGAATCAAACAAGAAATGACCATCAAGCCAAGAATATGATTCAACCTAGGATAAAACACAATGGCTAAACCTCTCATGATATTACATTATGCATGTTTTGATTCTATTCAATCCAAACAAGCATCATTCACTTATCCACCATACAAAATTTTGAACCATAAAAACATTCACCCAACATGAAGGAAGCTAAAAAACTAAAAAAATATGGAAAACTTGAGCATGAACCAAACACCAACATATCTCATAAAATTTATACAAAAATCAAGCTAGCTAATCATTTATACATCACAAACAAGCTTAAAAAGCAAATGAAAATCAAATAAGCCAAGAGGAGGTTCAGCCAATAAGGAGGACACCATGGCCAAACCTCCAACTTGGTCTTATCATTGGTGGATTTTGCTATTTTTGCTTGGATTTCAACTTCAAACCAACTATTGATTAGTTGGATGAAAATTTATTCAAACTTTATGTAAGAAAAATAAACTAAAAAAACCTTCAAGAAAACCAAACAAGAAATGGATGAAATACAATGAAAAATGCATTTGAAAAATGAGATGGAGATGCTAGAAAATGCAAAGGATGAATATGGAGATGAATACCTTTAAACAAAACACCAAAAAACATTTTCCTTCCTCTTCTTTCCTTTTGTTTTTTCCTCTTTCATGAGCTAGTATTCTTCTTTCTCTCTGTGCAAAACATCTTTTTTTTGGCTGTTGAAAGAGGTGCAAAATATCTTCTCAAGCTTGGATTATAGCCATATAATCAAAACACCATCCAAGGGCCAAAATTTTCCCTTTCTTGTTAATCTAAGAAGCATCCTTTAGCCATTGGACCAAGACTCCTAATGAGTTCAAATGGTACATATTATTCACTGCAAAGGTTGGATAGCCCCCAAACCAAGTGAAAAGACCATTTTACCTTTAGTACAATGTTTTTCATGTTTAGGCCATTTTCATAAAACTCCATGTTGACATGCTCATTTTTTGGGATTTTAAAGCACCAAAAATCATGAAATAATAGGAAATTGAGATCTAGAAATTTTTGTGAAAATCCAACCTCAAGAAGGTCAAATTACGTTAATATCTCTAAGGGTATTTTGGTAATTTCACCCTCTCGAGTATTGCTGTAATTTCGAATGCACCAAAAATTATCAAACGTTATAAAATCATGATTTGAAAGTTTCATGAAAATCAACTTTGAAAAGATCAAATTATGAAAGTACCCTAAGGTATAATCAAGATTTTCAAAATTCTAAACATCATTAAATATTTTAAAATCATGACCTATAGCTTTTTGCAAAATTCTTACCCTAAAAATGTCAACTTATGAAAATACCCCTATGAGCATTTTGATAATTTCACACCTCCCAAGCTGTGATCTAGGTTTTCAATGCATCAAAAATCATTAAAAAAATTCAATTATGATATGAAAGTTTTTATCAAAATTTGAATTTGTGAAAGCCAAATTATGAAAATACCCTTAAGGGCATTTTAGTAATTTTAAGTCCTATCCATTTGGTTGTAATTTTTGAGGATTGACCTATGTTCTATCCATTTTGACCAAGCTTTGTTCAATTTTTACTTTGTTTGACTAATTTAATTATGTTGACTAAATTTGACCTGATTTGACTAAAGTTAACTTTGGAACATTTGGGTCAAACTGGTTTGGATTTCAATTTTATGGCCTTGCTAAAATTATAGTTACCCTTCTTTGTATATTTCTGAGAATTAAAAATAATGCAAAGAACAAAGACACTAATTTTGTCTGATACTAAGGGTTGAGGAAAAGTTTATTTGTGCTGATTCTTGCTTTCATGTTAGTGGCAAATTTTTTTTTTTGGGAAGAGCTTCTATAAACATAAGCAGATAACTTTAAAAATTAATTTTGAAAAAGGGCTCCTACTAGCATAGGCAAGTGAATTTTAAAAAACTGTATGGAAAAGGCTTTTATGAAAATAAGCAAATAACTTTCAAAAAAAATTATTTGGAAAAAGGCTCCTATTAACATAGGCAATGAACTTCTAAAATTTGTCTAAAAAAGAGCTCATATTAACATAGCCAACGAACTTTAAAAAATTTGTCTAGAAAGGGCTTCTATGAAAATAGGCAACGAACTTTAAAAAAAAATCTATCTAGAAAAGGGCTCTTATAAACATAGGCAATGAACTTTCAAAAAATTTGTCTAGAAATGGCTCATACGAACATAGGCAACTTGGCTTAATTCTATTCGATGTCAACTAAACTAGCTTAATTATCTTTGATACCAACTAATCTGGGGCTTAATTCTCTTTGGTGTTAGCTAGATTAGGCTTAATCTTTATACGTGCCAGCTAATCTAGGCTTAACTTTTCTTGGTGCTAGATAAACTAGGCTTAATTATCCTTTATGCCATCTAGACTGGGCTCATTTCTCCTTATGCCAACTAGATTAGGCTTAATTCTCATTTCTATTCAAATTTTCTTAACATTCATTCTTTCTAAGTACTTAATCTTGTTATCATATCTTTTATTTTCATTCATCTTTTTAACAATTCCTAATTTGTTATAGCTTCTCTTCTTTTTTCTCCCTCTCTTTCCTCTTTTTTTTTTTTTTGAAAACATAGGTAGGTGACTTTTAAAAAATCATTTTTGAAAAAGGTGGATCAGGTCTAAAAAATTTTTGAAGTCTCATTTTGGAAAATTGGGTGATATAGGAAGCTTTGAAAAAGGGTTTTGTTCTTTTTTAAGGATTCTTTCTCATTTTTAGTTGTTTGTTGCTTGCTTCTTCTTGTTATGGTCTTCTTTTCTCTCTTTTTTTTTGACAAAAAAAGGGTTTTGTTCATTTTGTAAATGCATTTGTTTCTTCAAGGTCAAATTAATTATGCATGCAATGCGTGTGATGAATGCAAATAAAACAATATGACTCCAAATTTTGTTTATATCATGCACTTGCACTTATGGAAAAAAAATTTTCATGATTACATATATTCTTTAAATTTACAGCTTTAGCTAGGTGATTGGACATCTAATTGAAGTCTTTCTTTAATTCAATCATCTTTTTTTTTTCACATCTTATTGCCTTGATCTCTAGTGGTTGTATTGCAAAATTCTACCAAAATCAGTTTTCCTCCTTTTTCCTTATTCTCATCATTCATCTTTTCTTTTTTTCTCATTCATCAATCTTCCTTTCTATTTCTTCATCATCATTATCCTTTGTTCAGCCATTGTTCATTTTCCCATCTAAATTGATGTGCCTCATTTGATGTCATTACCAATTTTTCCTTATTCATTTTTTTTAGAGCCCATGTCTGTTTATCATAGCTATCCAGAGACTTTCTTTGTGTATGTTTCAAGTTTGATTGTAAGAATTATCATTCAATGTCAACAATATCATGTTAAATGCAATGTTTTTTTCAAATGATGAACAAAGGGTTTGAATGAAAAGAACAAAAAAGTATTCATTGAAGTTCTAGAAATTTGATTCAAAAACTCTATAGCAAGAAGGGAATGACGATATGATTAAGCATAAGAGAAAAGTAAACAAATGAAATGGTGATAAGAAACTATTTTCAAATTTTCCAAATATTAAACATTAGTATGAATTTAGATCATTCACTTCTAGTCTTCTTCTAAGAATCTTGTCTCATTAATGGTTTTGAGTAATGTTTACTCAGTAGATGGCAATCCTGCCCCCTTGATCTATCAATAATAATCTAACTCCCATTTTTTCTTCCTTGAACCATAATGTTACCCCATATTTTCTTTCCATTTCAAGCTTGGAATCCAGTTTCTTCCTATTTCCTTCTTATAACTAAGTTGCTCTTTTGAGTTTTCAAATTAGGTATTTCCCCTTATGATCCAGATTGCCCTTTTTTGGGTTTTCAACCTAGACCCTTCTTTCTTTCTTTTTCTCTTTTCTTTTATTTCTTTCTCTTTTTTTAAACATACTATTTCTTGATAGTATTTGAGTTTACAGGACTTGGTAGTTGTCTTCATCCATTTCTGTTAGAATCAAGGCTCTATCAGAAAACATCTTTTTAGCCATATATGGACCTTCCTAATTAGGCGTCCATTTTCCTCTATTGTCGTGTTGATTTGGCAATATCCTTGTTAGGACAAATTCCCCTTCATGAAAAACATATGGGCTTCATTTTCTTATCATATGCCATTATCAATCTTTTTTACTACATCAGGCCATGATTGAGTGCTGCTAGTCTCTTTTCTTTAATCAAATTCAATTGTTCATAGTGGTTGCGAATCTAGTTAGCTTTCTCCAATTGTACTTCTATCAGAACCCTAAAAGAAGGAATTTCAACTTTTATTGGTAAAACAATCTAGATTCCATACACTAGAGAAAAATGAGTTATTCTGAGAAAAGTATAGGTTGTTGTTTTGTATGCACGTAAAGCAAATGATAACTTCCCATGCTTGTCTATAAGTTTCTATCATTTTTCTAGTATCTTCTTGAATGATAGGGTACTGAATTATGATGTCTGATTTTGAATTGAGTGCACACTTTTTTCATGATTTTATTATGCAAATTGTTGGCATTTTCAATAATGATCATTTCAAGCAACCTATATCTGTAAATTATTTCTTTTTTCACAAATTTGCACACTGTTGATTGGGTTACATTGGCATAGGATGCAACTTCCACCCATTTTGTAAAATAATCAATTGCCAAAAAATGAATCTGTGACCATTCGAAGCATTTAGGGTAATAGGTCTAATCACATCCTTTCCCCATATTGAGAAAGGCCATAGAGGTGCCAAGACATACAATGATGCAAGATGAACATGGATTTTATCTACATAAAACTGACATATATGGTATATTCTACATGATTGATACAATCGCTTTCCAAGGTCAGCTAGTAGTAACCTGCCATTATTACTTGCCTAGCCATAATGTGACCATTGGTATGTGTCCCAGATATCCTTTTGTGTACTTCTTTAAGTATGTTCGATGCTTCTATAGCATACACATATCTCAACAAGACCTGATCCTAGCTTTTCTTATGCAAGACTACCTTATCCAATACAAATCCCAATGCCAATCTTCTCAAAATTCTTTCATCATACTCTAATGCATGTTCAAGATATTTCTAATGTTTGAGATATTGCATAATGTCAAAATACCTTGATTGACTGTCAATTTCTTCTTCTACACTCATGTAGTGTGCTAGGAGTTCAAAAGTCTATATTCTTATAGGTTAAATCTCAATATTTGCATTCTATTTGAACATAGCTGATAATGTGGCTAGAGATAAGCCATTTGATTTTCTTCTTAAGGCATGTGTTAGAAATGGATGTCTTTAGACTCCTCTATTAGCCCAATAACAAATTTTTGGTACAAAACCAGCTTCAGATCCCTTGTTTCCCATTCACCTTTTAATTGATAAATCATCAACGCTGAATCTTCAAAGATTTCTAAAATCTTGATTGTTCTATCTAAAGCCATTTGCAATCCCAAGATAGATGCTTTATATTTTGCTGTATTATTGGTGCAATAAAAAGATAGTCTTGTAGTACTGGGGAAATATTCTCCTTCAGGAGATATCAATATTGCCCCAAAGCATTGGATGTGCCATTGAAGAACATTTTCCATGAATTATCCTCTGATTCTTCTTTTTCTATAGATAAGATAGCCATCAGATCTTCAATTGAGAATTCAAAATGCATTGGCTCATAATCATTCACAGCCCTATCAGCTAGAAAATCAATTGTGGCATTCCCCTTAACTACATTCAAAGACCATTACTTGCCATCTTGCTATTCTTCTTGTTAAAGATAGCTTTTCAAATATATACTTGAGGGGATCTAATTTCAGTATCGACTAGATAGTATGATATAGCATGTATTGCTTCAACCAATGAGTAGTCCATACCAAAGCACAACACATCTTCTCAAGTTAGGCATACTTGACTTCATAATTAGTAAATTTCTTACCTAGGTAATAGATGGCCTATTCTTTCTTGCATGTTTCATCTCTTAGCCCTGATACACATCCCATAAAGGCCTCATTCATGGTATCAAAGGCTTTCCTACCACAAAGGGCACTAATACCCATGGATTCATTAAATATTTTTTTAATATTATTGAAAGCACCTTACCTTAGCATTCTTCATTCCATTCTCTGGGAGCATATTTTTCAACAACTTGAAAATAGGGTTGCATTTTGTTATGAGCTGAGATATGAATTGAGTAATATAGTTTAACCTCTCTGAGAAACTCTCTACTTCTTTTTATGTTTAAGGAGAAGTCAACTTTTTAATTACTTGAATTTTGTTAGGATGTACCTCAATTATTGATTTCACCCCAAAAGTGCATGTGGCTAGATTCAATTTGAGCTAATATTTACAGAGTCTTTTAAAGAGCTTTTTAAAGTCTTTTACATGATTTTCACCTTTTTGAGACTTCTCAATCATATCATCAACATAAACTTGCATCTCTTTATGCATCATATCATGGAAGAAAGTGACCATCGCTCTTTGATAGGTAGCACCAGCATTTTTCAATCTAGATGACATGACTTTATAATAGAATGTTCCTTACGTTATCACAAAAATGGTCTTCTCCATATCTTCCTTTGCCATCTTGATCTGATTATACCTATAAAATTCATCCATGAAGGAAAATACCAAATGATTCATCATATTATCAGCTAGAGTATCAATATGAGGCAATTGGAAATTGTTTTTAGTACTAGCCTTATTTAAATCTCTATAATCCACACACATTCTCACCTTTCCATCCTTTTTCAATAAAAACTATGTTAGCAACCCATTTTGGATACTTAGCCATAGTCAGAAAGCTAGCATTAAACTACTTTTTAACTTTTTCTTTGATCTTTAATAGCATTTCTAATTTTATATGCCTTAGTTTCTATTGTACAGGTTTACAATTCGGGATTAATGGCAACTTATGCTCAACAATATCTATGTCAAGCCCTGGCACATCATGGTATTACCATGCAAACACATCCATATATTCTTTAAGTAGTTCCTTCAATCTCTATCATTCCTCATATGGAATCTTCTTATGGAAGGGAAGTACTAACCTTTATCTCCTTTTTATTCTCATCATCCCCCAAATTAGTCAAATCTACAAGCTTTTGATTGGGTTTTATTACTCTCTCCTCTTATTCAACCAATCTTATCAGACTGGGAAGTAAGATGTAATCTTCTGGATCTTTATCATTAGGCTCATTAACTTGAACAAAATTCTTGAAATTAAACTTGGAGTAATTATCATGATCATACATGATGTTCGATATTTGGAAACATAAAAATTATTAAGATTGCAAGGATATAGATGGATACTTTGGTAAAGAATCAAAAACATATTTGGCAAAAATAAAAGGATGTTAAAAAGGAGTGGAAGGAAATGGAAAGGATTATGTCATAAAAAATGCGTTGCATTTAACATTCTATAGATGATGCTAAAAAAAAACCCATACAAACTATCCACACACCTTTGGGCAGAGGCAATTAGATTAAGTTTAAGGATAACTACAATAAATAAACAAGTCTCTAAGCAAATTAAAATATCTCTTCATCTATTATCATTGCTTCATCCTTCTCATCTGACTTCAGACTCAATTTTGAGAAGGCCACCTCAACTTCTTCTATTGGCATACCTTGACCCTAGATTGTCAACACATCTTATAACTTGGGCTGAGACTAAGAAAGATTAATCTAAAAATAAAATGGGCCTCTTCTTGGTCCAAATCCATTAAACAAATAAAATGGGTTGGAATAGGGAGTTCTGTTCACACTAGTTGGAAAATAAGAGCATAAAGATGGATGGGATTGTGGTTAAATTCATTATCATGTAATTTGTAGGAGTAAATTGGCAAATAATTGCATTCACATTAGAGATTATTGTGTCCATATACAAATCCCATGATTCTAGCAATTCAATCTATGAAGTTCCTATACTTAGAGGATGTTCCTAGCCTATTGATTTTCTGTTAATCTTTAGCAAAAGGTAAAATAGAGTTTTCTTTATCCTTAAGCAATCTTTTAGATTGTTCTTCAAGTTTTGTATCTCTTAGGTAGATTTTTTAGTGGGGTGAACTTCTATTGTTTTGTATCCTTTATTAGAATTCTTAGGGTGATGTTTCTATATCCCTTAGTGTCTATTCTTGGTGGTGAACTTCTATCCCTTTTAATCTAATAATCATATTCTATCATTATTCAAATTTTTGTGAGTTGTCTTCTTTGTGATTTTTTCTATTTACTATTAATCTCCAACTTCTCAACCATCAATTCTCGGCATAAATTGGTATCAGAGACATCATTGTCAAGCACTAGTAAAAGATGTTGAAGCCAACACAAATGTTGCAGTAACTACAAAAGTTGACTTAAGGGATGCCTTTATAAAGGAGATGCAACAACAAATTATTCAACTACAATAGGGATGCCTTTATAAAGGAGATGCGACAACAAATTTTTCAACTACAATAATAGTTGCATTTGTAAAAAGAGAGAAAGGATATAAGGCAGTAAGGAAAGAAGAATGAAGAAGATGAAGGAAAGGCCAATCCATACCATGAAAACAACAACGATTCTAACAATAACACCCCACCTCACCCATAATAAGTCAAAGACTACCTATATAGAAACTAACTTTAACATAGCATATTCAATCTGAAGATAAAATTCCTAAGTTCAAAAGAAAGATGCAACTTGAAGAGTTCTTAGATTGGCTATACAAAGTGGAGCTCATTTACAAATACCATGATGCCCTTGAATATTACAAGGTGAAGCTAGTGGCCATCAAACTTAGAAAGCATGCATCATTTTAGTGGGAAAATTTGAAAAAGCAAAGGGAAAAAGAAGATATGAGAAAAATTACAACTTGTGAGAAAATAAAAAGAGAGTTGAAAGAAAGTATCTCTTAAATAACTTTTGGCAAGACATTTTTCTTAGGTTTTATACCTTAAAGCAAAGAGATCTCTCAATGGAGAAGTATACGGTTGAGTTTGACCACTTTATGTTGAAATGTGAATTAGTGGAATAAGAGAAGCAAACTATTGTATGGTATCTTAAAGGATTGAAGATCAAGATAGCTAATGTGGTACAATTACAACCCTATTGGACTGTCAATGATGTATGCAAGCTTACCCTAAAGGTGTAGAGACAACAAAAAGAGGCTTATGGTAGCAACTTGAGATTTGGGTCTTGAGAAGGCTATATCAAGAAAGGTGGCTTATCCAAAACTATTGTTTCACTAAGCCCATTACAAAGTAGCCCCAAAAGAAAGATAGAACCTTAACAAGTGAGCTTCACACTAGTGCACAAACCAAAAGGTGTTTTAAGTGTCAAGGACTTGGACATATTGCCTCAGAATACCCAAATAGGAAGTTTAACTCTAATAGAGAAAGACTTGGAGAAAAGTAAAGAGAAGCTGTTTGAAAAAAATCAAACCTTTAAACGAAGGAAGAGGTAACCTATAGCGATTATGGAGTATCTTTAGTCATACAATGCAACTTAAGTACTGTACCTACTAAAAAAAAGATTGGTTGCATAAAAACATGCTCCACACTCAGTGTACTACCCACAGGAAGGTATATGATGTTATAATTAATAGTGGAAGTTTTGAAAATATTGTTTCTACTTTTATGGTGCATAAATTAGGGCTTAAAATAGTGGATCACCCCTAACCATATAAGTTGTTTTGGCTATAAAAAGATAATGAAATCAAGGTTAGCAAGAGGTGTTTAGTTCCTTTTTCCATAAGAAAGAAATACAAGGATAAAGTGTGATATGATGTAGCTCTGATAGAAGCTTGCCATTTACTACTCAGAAGACCTTGGCATTATGATAGGAGGGTTATTTATGATGGTTACCACAGCACTTACGCATTTATGAATGATGGATGCAAAATCATCCTAGGCCCTACCAAGCCCATAGTGATGTCAAAACCAACCAAAAGGGAATGAAGCAGCTTGTTTACCCAGGCCAATTATAGAAAAGAAATTAAGATGGGTGGTACTATGTATGCACTAGGTTGATTGAAAAAAATGTAGATAATAAGGAGCCCCTTGTAGTGATACAACCATTATTGGTAGAATTTTAAGATGTTGTTTAAGAAGAGTTACCAACTAGTCTACCACTAATAAGGGACATTCAACATTGCATAGACCTTATCCTAGGAGCTGTTCTACCTAACAAGGCAACTATAAGATGAGTCATAAAGAAATGCAAAGTTGCAATGCCAAGTTTATGAATTGGTGAGAAAAAGAATGGCACATGAAAGCATGAGCCCTTGTACAGTCCCAACTCTTCTAGTGCCTAAGAAGGATAGATCATGGCACATGAGTGTGGATAATCGAATGGTTAACAAAATCATAAGTGACTATTGCTTTCCTATTCTGTGCTTAGATGACTTACTGGACCAGCTACATGGAGCAACTATTCTCTCCAAGATAGACCTACATAGTGGTTATCATCAAATCAGAATAAGGCCTAGGGATGGGTGGAAAACAGCCTTCAAGATAAAAAAAGGTCTCTATGAATGGATGGTAATGCCTTTTGGTTTATCTAATGCTCTTAGTACTTTCATGAGATTTATGAATCATATATTTAAACCTTTTATTGGCAGATATGTAGTGGTATATTTTGATGATATTTTGGTGTGCAGCAAAGATATAGACCAACACTTAATCATCTACAGCAACTATTTTGCATACTAAGGGAACAAAAACTTTATGCTAACTTTAAAAAGTGAAATTTCTTTACTTTTAGCCTTGTGTTTCTAGGGTTTATGGTGTCAAATAAAGGAATAAAGATGGATCCAAACAAGGTTAAAGTAATTTTAAATTGGCCAACATCAGCATTTCTGCATGATATCCGAAGCTCCTATGGCCTTACATATTTTTATAGGTGCTTTATTAGGAGTTTTAGCTCCTTTGTGGCCTCCATCATCGAATGTTTGAAGAATAAAACTTTTTAATAGACCAAAGAAACCTAACATAACTTTAAGCTCATCAAGACCAGGATCACTGAAGCCCCCATCTTATGCTTACTAGATTTTGATCAAGTGTTGAAGGTGGAATATGATGCATCCAATTTTGGAATAGGTGTTATTTTAAGTTAAGGAGGAAAGCCTATGGCATTTTTTAGTGAAAAGCAAATTGAAGCCAAGAGGAAGTATTTAACCTATGACAAGTAGTTCTATGCCATATATAAAGATTTATTCCATTAGAGTTAGTATTCTCTTGCCAAGCCATTTGTCTTATACTCAGATCATGAGGCTTTGAAGTTTAAAGGCATGTAGCTTGGGTGGAGTTCTTTCAAGCCTATAACTTCATTATCAAACATAAATTTGGACCTCAAAATGTAGTGGTAGATGCTTTGAGTTGAAAACACTCCTTATCGAGGACTATGGCTATTGAAGTTATTAGATTTGATGTGATGAAAGGGCTCTATGAGGCAAACCTTAACATTGGCCAAACCTGGGAAAATGCAAGCAAAGACCACACAACCAATTTGTGTTGCATGATGGATTTTTTTTAAGGTTAATAGTTGTTGCATTCCCTCATATTCTTTGAAATAGGCCTTAATTAATAAGGCTTATGATGGTGCACTAGGTGGACGCTTTGGAAGTGACAAAATACTTTCCCTTTTGTAGGATAGGTTTTATTGGTCAAGAATGGAAAAGGATGAGATGAAACACCTTAAACGATGTAGAATGTGCCACATTGCCAAGAGTCATGGTCAAAACAATGGATTGTATACTCCACTGCTTGTGTCTAATGCTTCTTGGAAAGATGTTAGTTTAGACGTTGTAGTTGGATTGCCTAGAACTCAAAGGAACAAATACTCCATCATGATGGTTGCGGATCATTTTTCCAAGATGGCCTATTTCATTCTTTGTACCAAAACTATAGATGCTTTTCATATTTTTAATCTATATTTCAAGAAAATTGTAAAGCTACATGGAATTCTTAGATCCATGGTGTTTGATCAAGATTCCAAGTTTCTTAGTCATTTTTGGCACACCCTTTGGAGGAAGCTTGATACCAATCTCAAATATAGTTCTTCTCATCATTCTCAAAACCAATTGTAGCTTGGGCAACCTTCTAAAAAGTTATGTGGGAAAGAATATCAAGCAGTGAGATCTTATTTTATCTTAAGTAAAGTTTGCCTACAACTGTTCACTAAGCCAAACCAATGGTTGTAGCCCTTTTTATGTGGTGTATGGTAAAAATCCAATAAACCCTTTAGATTTAGTTCATCGCCTTACTAATCAACAATTTAGTGGAGATGCAAATGAAATGGCTAATGGTATTAAATGATTGCATGAACAAGTGAGAGCTAAGATTTTGTAATAAAATGAGAAATATATAAAAAAAAAAGCAAACAAGCATTGAAAACATATGGAGTTTAAAAAAGGTGATTTAGTGTGGATTAAGTTGCGAAAAGAGAGATTTTCTTCAGGGAAGTTTGGCAAATTACAACCTAAGGTAAATGGTCCATTTAGAATTCTCCTACGCATTGGGGAGAATGCCTACAATATAGAGCTTCCCGACATTTATAGGGTCTCTTTCACCTTTAATGTTGTTGATTTTTCACACCTACCATGGTGAGAAAACTAATTCAGACTTGAGGATAAGTCTTTTCCAACTAGAGGAGATTGACCCCAAAGTGTCAACACATCTTACAACTTAGGCTGAGACTAAAAAAGACTTATCCAAAAATAAGATGGGCCTATCCTCTGTCCAAATCCATTAAACAAATAAGGTGGGCTAGAATAGAGAGATTGTGTTCACAATAGCTAGAAAATAAGAGCATAAAGATGGGTGGGATTATGGTCAAATTCATTATCATGTTATCTGTAGGAGTAAATAGGCAGATAATTGCATTCACATTATAGATCATTGTGTTCACATGCAAATCTCATGATTTTAGGCATGATTCTAGCAATTGAATCTTTGAAGGTCCCATGCTTGGAGGATGTTCTTAGATATTTATTTTTTGTTAATCTTTGGTAAAAGGCAAAATAGAGTTTTCTTTATCCTTAAGCAATCTTTTAGCTTGTTTTTCAAGTTCTGTATCTCTTAGGTGGATTTCTTAGAGTGGCGAACTTCTATTGTTTTGTATCTTTAATTAGAATTCTTAGGTTAGTATTTCTGTATCCCTTAGTGTCTAGTCTTGGTGGTGAACTTCTATCTTTTTTAATCCAATAATTATATTCTACCATTATTCATATTCTTATGGTTGTCTTCTTTGTGAGTTTTTTTATTTGCTATTAATCTCTAACATCTCAACCATCAAATCCTGGCATCATACCTACCTTTAACACTCCAAAATAGTAATGAAGTTTTGCCTGGCATCTTATTGAGTTGATCCACCATACTATATTCATTGTGCCTAATGATCATAAAAAATTCATAAGCTTCTTTTTTGTTACCAACCTCTTTATTGTACTATCGAATTCATTGCAACATGGTTTCTATCTTCATTTTTATTTCCCTCCACCTCTTTTCCTTGTTCTCTCCTTCCTTGATTTGCTGTCTCAAGGGTATAAATTTGATCACTTAGGGTCATCTTCCAACGTTGGATATATTAGTTGTATCCCTAATGTTTGCATTATTCAATCCCCAGATCTCTACGTCATAATCAAAATTTTAAGGCCTTCTTGTCATCCTTGTAAAAAAAAACACTGGGTGTATATACTGTGACAGCTACATAGGAATAAGGAGCAGGCTTACTTGCCATTGGTTTCGATTCATCATATAAAATTGTTAAACAATCTAGGATAAACAAAACACCAAATTTTTTACTTGCTATCATGTCTATTTCACCCTTTTCTTCTTCACTGTAGAAGTCAATAATTTCAATATTCATCAATCTTTGAACTATTTGTTTGAACTCCTCACAACCTTAGATTACATGATTTTTCACCATCCCATCGTATTTGCAAATCCCATCAGATCCTAAATGACTACCATTAGTTTCAGAGCCTACTATTTGGATTATATCAACCTTAACAAGATAATCAGGTACCACTTCTAAAGGAGTCTTCATCTCTCTTATCCATTTTTTAACTTTTTGGCCCTTTTATTTCATTGTTAGTTCTCTCAGCATGGTTAAGCAATAGGTTTCCTCCAATGTTGGGCCTTTTATAGGTATTGAAATTTAATTCCCCATCATTTACCAATACTTGCACTATATATTTCAAAGCAATGCAGTCTTATAAATAGTGGCCCACAGCACCAAAAAGATATTCAAATCAATATTAGGGTTATACCATTTAGGATAGGGTAGCATAAGAGGTTCGATAGGGATTGGGGTAATGAGGTGGCCTTTCAAAAGTTAAAGGTAAAGATCGATATAGGACATGGAAATTAAGTCAATGGGAGTTCTTTCTCAGGTGGTGCAAGAATTTTTTTATTCATGGGTGGGTTGCATGGTGGGGAAAAACATCTCATAGTTGAGGTAGGAGTGAATTTGGGAGCTTTAGGTATGACATTAGGTTGATATGTTGGTGGTGGTGTATATGGGTATAGTGCCTAGGATATTTGATTAGCAAATGGGTAATATGGTGTGTATGTGGAATATAGATGGTAGGGAATGAATGGTGAGCTAGAAACTATCACTTCATGGGTTTTATATTCTTTCTTTCTTACTATTGAGGTCTTTTTAGTGCTTGAGGCCTCTTAACCATCAACTTGCCATTTTTATAGCATTCTCAATCATCTCACCTTATATCACCTTATCGACAAAATTTTTGGTTGCATTACCTACCAACTTGTCATAATAAGGGGCTCTCAAACTATTGACAAAAAGAATAGTGGTTTTCTTTTCTATCAATGATGGTTAGCCTGTGTAGCCATGTCTCTCTATCTATATGCATATTCCTTAAAGGTTTTAGTTACCTTTTTCTCCATACTATGCAACAACGACCTATCTAGTGCCATATTTTCAACATGCTTATATTCTGTTATAAAAGGCCTATCCAAATTCTTCTAAGAATGTATCTTGCTATAGTTTACTGAACATACTACCTTGCAGTAGTTTATCTGAACATACTACCTTGCAGTAGACCTAGTAAGACTATCCTAAAAATAGTGTATCAAAAACTTGTTAGTATGACTGGTCATCTTCCTATAGAACATTGTAATATGAGTTGAAGGACACTTTGTTTTATCATATTTCTTGAAATCTAGAACTATAAACTTTGATGATATTATCAGATCAAATACTAAGCTTAACTTTCGGGCATCCACATTTCCATACATATTATGCCCTTCTATGGCCTTCAATCTTTCTTCCAACAAATCATACTTATATTTCATTTTAGTGCTTTCAACAGAATTAGATGCCCCTTTTAGCTTTTCCTACTCTTTTAGGTCATTGAGGTTTCACATAATAATGGGATCAAATAGAGTGAATCCAAGATTGACATTCACTTGAATTAGTGGTGACTTGACAGATGTACTAGCACATTGTTGATGAATGGCTAGTAGTGCTTGAGCAACATACGGATACGAATATGTAAACTCGGTATATACTGGTTCTTCCACAATGATTTTTTCCCCTTTATTATATATCTCAACAATGCTTTTTTCTTTAGCCAAACCTTCCAACATATGTTTCAACTCTCATATCTATCTATCCATATTCTTCTATATTTACATAATTGTCTCTCTGAACTCTTCTTGTACCTTTTCCATACCATCCATTCGATTAACAAATTCACTTTCCATGGCTCTTTTATGGGCTTAAATGTTGTAAGTGTGCAAAACCAACTAATTTTGTTTCTTTAAAGGTGTTATCCTTAAACCTTTTATTGATTCCTAGAAGTCAAAAACACATGATATGAATCTTATTATTGGCTGTAAGAGATAATTTAAAAATCTTCCTATATTTAGGTCACACCTTTAACAACATCTCCTTGCTTCAAAGGTTTGATGAAAGTATGCTTATAATCACCATTCCTTATCCTTATCTGGCATGAAAAAAATTGAACTCAAACAGTTATACATGTTATGCAAGTCTAATTTTATTATTATCATTGAGAAGGAGTTAAATTCCCTCATGTGTTTAGGTAAGGCTATTTAAAGACATTCTTTCTGCCTCAAAAGTTTGATGATAGAAATGTTCACAACCATCATTTTTTTTCATCAACACCTTTAAGCATACTTGTAAATATAAGCTAAGATATTCATTTCAAGATAATTTAAGTCAATAGAAGTTCTCATTTATTCCAAAAATTTCAAGTTCTGCCCATCATTAATTGGCCTATAACTAAGGCCATAAAAATGCTAAACTTGCTTGTATTGTCTTTTTTCTTTTTCTAAAAGAATCTAAGAGAAGTTGGCTATGATTGCTTGTAAGGATGACCTTTTGCCTTAATGCTTCCACTTTTTCCATCATCATGTTGGCTTGTCTACTACCTTTCAAATCTGAGCACTAAGGTCGTCAATATACATTTGTCTCCCTTGACTCTCAATCTTCCAATACTTATGAGCTTTTAAATTTTGGTTACAAAATTGTTTCCATTCAACCTCCTTTTCTTGTCGTTCCTTGTGTAGGCGAGCAATGTAATCCTTGTTTTCTTGTAAATGCATTTCCATGGCCTTGATTTCTATTCCAAGTGCATTATTTTCCCCTTGAGTACCCAAATGCCTCTTCTTCTCACTTCTCAAATCTTCCTTCAATTCTTCATTCTTTTATTGAATCTTGCTTAATTCCCTATTGTGTGCTATGAGGGCTTTGTGTGAATACTTTTTTCCTCACACTATCACAATGATTTTATCCCCATTACCTTAAGCCCTATGTTTCCAAAAATGTATTTCATCCTTGTCTTTTAACTGAGCCCTTAGCCTGTGGTTTTCCAAGTATAGCTCTTTAAGTTCACTTTGAGCCAAGTCTCTCTCTATTGTCATCTTTTCTAACATATTCTTTTACACACCTTCTTCATACTTCAATTAACCCATTTTTTCTTGTAGTCTTTAGTTTTCTTTCTTCAATTTTCCATTTTGGCCTCAAACTCCCTCTTAGCAATCTCCAATTTTAATGATGGTGGTTTAGCCAATGGGTCCACTAGTTATACTATCTCCTGATCTACCAGCAACACTAAATCATTGACTCACTTGGCTCTCCAAACTACGTAGCATAGGGTCACATCATTTGTCTTTCTTCCTAATTTTGACAAAGCACCATATGCCCTTAAGCCTTGGCGATGAAGCGCACTCTAGCCATGCAACCTTTTGTGCCACAATCAAACTCTATTTGATTTTCCATAGGTCATAGGGATAAACTATTGGGACCCATATTATCAATTGACCATAATGGTGCATAATTAATGGCTCCCCAAATACCAAGTAATGGAACCCAAGACCAATCTCCACAACTATATAGAAAAGAAACTTTAGGCATCTATGGTGCTTTCCAAGTCACCCAATCTTTTTCTAAGCCCTGAAAACAACCATCCACTGTTCCTCTAAAAAATTTTTAGACTACTCTTTTACGTTAAACTCAACTAACGATGCTAAGGATCTCATATAAATCAACAAAGGAACTTGATTAGTACTTCAAAAATGGCTCTTAATCCTTGCATACAACAGTTAAATACAATAGATCAATCTTCCTTCTCTTTTTCTTTGGCAATACTTCAAGGTTCTAATGATCTCTGCCAAAATTTTCAGTGAAGGGTTAATCTTTTATTCCAACTACACGAAAAAGTCCACTATATAGGCATTATATATCTTAAAGCTCTTGAAAAGATCACTGAGCCATAAATAGCCAAAGCAAAAATATCCATAACTCAATGTTCATCCAAACTTTGAAACATGACATCTCATAGGAAAGTCCACAATACCCTTCACCGGATCCCATTTTCTTCTCAATCACTTAAACCTTGATCCTTGTTATCTTTGCCAACTTTTTCTTATACCCAATCAACTTTTGTGCTTTCCAATATACTCTATCGAGCTTGGGGAGCTCTAAGCATAATAAGGCAAAGTATTTTTCTATGTTAGGTGTCAAGCCTTCTTTGTTAAACGTAAAGCACCAATACATTCAATTCCAGAACCTTATAGTAGCTTTTAACATCAGATCATTAGGTTATAATGATACCAACATAGCAATATCTCCATTCTTTGCTATGAAGGCTACCTTCTTTTTTGGAACCCACTGATTCTAAATTCCTTCTAAATGGATCATATCATATCATTTCTTCTCAAGTCTAAACAAACCAACTTTAGCAATTTTGAAACATAATCATCGTCAAATAGTCCCCTTCTATCTATGTCATTTTATCAAGAGCAACAAACTTAAAATTATCAAATTAATGGTAACATGAAAATAAGAAAGGTAAGTGGTGTTCCTTCACACAACTTATTTTGAGTAATTTCCATGAAAAGGTGCGGCATAGCTTTATCTAGGCTTAGCTCCCCAAGTTTATAATATGCTAGGTTGAGAATTGACACATCCAAGATTCCCAAATTGCTCCTCACATCATCATCCATTATAGATTAGTATTACACCTCGATCCTCACCTATTACAAGTTACACACAAGAAAGGTTCAATCTGAGTGGGAGTGTTTCACTAGCCATTACATAGGTTATACCTCACGATGGCATAGCTACTTTACTTCCTCGTAATTAAGGTTAAAGCCTTGGTATAGAGCTTATGCATGAAATGCAAATGTAAGTGTGTGCAAAAGAGCAAACAAACCTTTCACATTTTCCTAAAACTACCCCTATCCTAAATGCCCCACAAATATTAAGAACAAAATAAAGAACAACAATATACAATAAAATGACATAATTAAAATATGCATGAAATGACATAATTAAAATATGCATAAAATGACATAGTTACAATATGCATGAAATGTAAAAAAAAAAAAAACACACACACACACACACCTTTTTTTCCTTTGAATTTTTTCATTTTTTTCCATTTTTCATTTTTTTCTCCTCTCTTTTTTTATGGGAAAACATGAAAATTAAAATCAAAGCATTTTTTTAATCTTTTAACTTTTTCAATTTTTTTATCCTTTTCTAAAATTTTCACTTTTTAAGAAAGTAAGAAAATCAAAATTAAGGAGTTAAGATTAAACACTAATTAAGACCATTAAATTGAAATTAAGGATAACATACAATTAATATTTGGCCTAACTTTCTAAATGTGTCCATAATAGAGTCACCAAGCTATCACCACATCTTGGGTCCTAGGGGTAGGCTTACTCAAAAACTAAACAAATTGGGAAATTTTTTAAAAACAGGAGGATTAAAAATATTTTGAATAAAAAATTAACCAAAAAGTCACTAGCAATCTTTTTTAGGGCATGATTAGCCACTCAAAATTTTTGGTCCTTTTAATAAAACATTTTAAAATGGGTTTAACAACTTTTAGAAAAAGAATAAATTTGCAATCTACAAAATCAAAGTTGAGTCCAGGAATTGGTTACACATAGGTAAGAATTAGCACCCCCGCAATACTTATCGCAGACAATACTAATTGATTGCATGTTATCTCTTAATTTTAATAATTGCATGTTATCTATTAATTTTTATTATAATGGTCCTATTTTGCTTAATGTTTAAAATTAATTTCCTTTTTTTCTTTTTAAATAAAATTTAAAACAAAACTTTTTATTTGTGGATCAAAGAAAAAGCACTTTAAATATTGAAACACTTCTTTCACTTTCTTATAACTACGTAAAGCTTTAAAAATATTCCTAATTTAAAGCTTATCAAATTGCCCCATAAAACTAAGATAACACCTCTTATAAATAATAGTCACCAAGAGTCCTTCTATAGTTGGACAAGATTTTGATGACTATATTTACTTGAGATATTATCTTTTTTTAAAACATTTTACTTTGGAACCAATTTTTGAAAATAAATGCATGAGTTTCATGAACATAATAAAATATGATGAATGCATGACAATAAATATGGATGACAAAGTACGAATGCATGATAATATAAATGCATGAAATGATAAGATAAAATGAAATACAAATACATGATTGATTTAAGGTTTAAGGGTTGGTTTGGGGTCTAGGTTACACTTTAAGGTTTAAGGTTTAGGGTTAGGGTTTAAGGTTAGGTTTTTAGGGTTAGAGTTTAGGGTTAGAGTTTAGGGTTTGGATTTATAGTTTAGGGTTAGGGTTTAGGTGTAAGGCTTGGGGTGGTTAGGTTTTAGGGTTTGGGATTTAGAGTTTAGGTTTAGGGCTTGGGGTTAGGTTTTAGGGTTTGGGATTTAGGGTTTAGGGTTTGGGTTTTGATTTAAGGTTAGGGTTTTATTTGCAGATTTAAGGTTCAAAATTTTTTTTTTTGGGTTTTGTGGAAATGGTCATGAAATGACTACAAGTGACAAAAATGCCATTAATGAATGCATGTGCCAAATGCGTGACCTAGAAACAAACTAAGGTATTTTCTAATTTAAACAAACTAGCAACTTCAAAGAACTAGCATATTTTGAACCTTAATGTCACAAACATGTAATGTATGAAAATTCAAGACTAAAATAGATCAAACACAAAAAATATTTTTCAAAAATTAAGGTATTTTCTAATTTAATGTCACAAACATTTAATGTATGAAAATTCAAGACTAAAATGGATCAAACACAATAAAACTTTTTCAAATTTTGAAATGTTCCACCATTGTTCATCCTTGAACTCAACTAAACAACTTCAATGATCAACCAAACCGCCTAGAGAACTAGCATTTTTCATTGAAAGGATTAATTCAATATATTGAAAACTTAGTAAACATATAAAAAATAACAACCAAACATGTGAAATCAAGCAACAAATCATTACCAAATGAAGAAATTGGTTCGGCCAAATAAGAAATTTACCATGGCCAAACCTTCATGAAATTTTCATTAAACAATATCCCACGTCATCCAAATGAGCATTAATCATATGAAAATCATTAGAATAATTTCCTCAAATATATAATGAACTAATATAGCTTGAAAATCTCAAGAACAAGGGTATCAACCAAGCAGTAAGATATTTCATTCAAATAACTATTAAAACAACCCTTTTCATTAGAAGTTTGATCTAACCACATGAAAACTTGGAAAGTATAACTAAAACACCACCAATCAACCATCAACCAAACAAGAAAAGATCATCAAGCCAAGAACATGATGTTAGCTTAAGCATGTTTTGATTCTATTCAATCTAAACAAGCATCATTTACTTACTCATCCATCATAGAAATGCAATTTGCATTTGCAGGGTATGAGGTAATAAGACATGAAGAAGGTATTACCACAATTAGAGAATTTAAGAAAACCCTAAAAGAGTCAAACCTAATAGTAAAGCCTCATAACCTTCTGAAAAACTTAGCAAACCTTAGCTCCAATATTGTTAACCCTTCTAGAAACTGAAGCTTACTTTATGTAATCCCTACTAGGAGAGTCAGCCCACCTCCATAAACTAGCGTTACTTGAAAAGAAATCCAAGTTCTACTTTAATGGTTATGATAGAGATTTCTTTTATCTTTTTAGCACAGGTATGTTTTAATGTTTTTGTTTATGTTTTTTCTTTTAAGATGAAGAGAAACAAGGAAGATGCATCATGGATATTCGTCCTTGAAGAATTTTGGGGAGTATTTATTTTTCCTTTGAGTATTTGATATATATTTCATTTAAGTACGGGGGAAAAAGAGAATTTTTTTATTTTAATTCATCTTTACTTTCAATACCAAATTGACTTGCTAAAATTCATTATGGTATTCACTTATTTGGAAATTATATATTCTTTGAAAGACTAAAGTATGATATAGAGTTTAAGCATGGATGTAGTGAAACTTGAAAGAATTCTTAAGCATGTCTTTACTTTGAATATGATTTTTATGCATGCATCTCTATTCTCTTTACATGAAATGCTATAATTTCTGTAAAGGTTTGTGAGGTTTGTGAAATATGGATTTACATAAAATTTACGATTTGAATGAGTGCTCTAGAATTCACCTACTCAACCCTTGAGGTCAAATCATAGATTGTATTTGACTTAAGTGATGATCTAGGAATTTTTTTTTGGATTGTTTAAGCCTTTTTCAAGCCCACCTTGTGATCATGCATCTATGGTACCCTTATTTTAAACCTTTATGTTAATCCTTTTTCTCTATTTATTTAACCACATTATAAGCCCAATAAGCCTTTTGATTATTATCCTTTCTTTTGTTGTCCTAACCCACTATACGTACTTGTTTATTATAGACATAGTCTTCTATTTGGGATGCAAGAAGGTGCAAGGAAAGCATGAAAAATGGCAAAAGCAAAGGCAAAGCCTAATAAAGCCAAAATTGGTTATCATTCAAAGATAAAAAAAGAAAATGCCCAAAATGTTGCAAGCAATAAAAAATGCCTAACAAGCCTAAAAATTCTCTTTTTCCTACCTTGACCCAAGCCTTACATTACAAGCCTAAAAGACCTTTTGATCTTGAGTTGAAGATGTAGGTCTAACATTAGTAGAGAGGGATGGAAAAAGTGGGCATATAAAGCCTATTCTGTCTTTAAATTGAAATGTGATGAAGTTATTTGCTATAGTTGTATACATTATTTAAAGATAGAGTAGATTTGTATGTATGATTAGCATAAGTCATTGAAAGCTTGCTTTTGAAAGACATTCTTGTGACTATATTTATTCTTAATTTTTTATTATGCAATAGTACATGTTAAAGAGTTTTGTACAATTTTAAACTTTGAGGATGGTTATGATGTTCTTTAATTTTGTTGATTTAAGGTTTTGCTTGAGGATAAGCAAAGTTTTAAGTGCGGGGGTGTGATAGCACCAAAATATATATAGTTTTTACATGTTAAAATGGTGCTAAATTTTAAAATTTTAGATGATTTTTGGTGCTTCTCATGCTATTTTCATGGCTTTAGGTTTCTCAACCATAAGATTCATTTTCATACAAGTCATGCATGTAATCATGCAAAGCTCACATTTGGCCTAACCATCCAAGCACAATGCCGCCTACCATTAGTCTAAATCCAAGCATGCACAAGACCAATTAAATCCTAATCCATTCGGCTAGGGTAGATTTGTAAGATAAATGTGTTTCTTTGATAAGCCATGAAGAGAATGACATGTATAATGACACCATCACATTCGGCTAAGCAAGAATGAAGGAAAATTTGCAAGCAATTAGACTTTCCAAGCTCAATCTATTTGATCAAGAGTTATTGTAAGCCAATCATAATTCTTTTCCTTTGTCTTGAAGAATTTTGACAAGATGAGGACTTTATCACTTTGAAGATCAAAAGTTTGAATAAAATGCAACTTATCTCATCTTGAAAACTAATCTTAGCAAAACCTAGGGAAAAGCTTATCAAGATTGCATCACATAAAGATCAAGGGCCAAAACCATCCCATTCGGCCAAAGCATTTCAAGAATGAAGAGTTTGATTTTTTTATGCAACCTTATGGATTAAGATAGAGCTTTATCTTTTAGGTTTTGAATTAACTTCAATCACTTGTAAAGCCATTCGCATTGGCCAAACCTATGCCTATATATAGGCAAAGCTATTCACTTGTTTCATCATACATCTCCTCACTTCTCCTTTTTTTTTTTTTTGTTTCTTTAGTTCCTTACTTCTTTAGTTAAGGTATTAGCTTAGGTGATAGATTTGCCAATTAGTAAGATTCTTGTCCTTTAAATCTTTTTTCAATCAAGAAGTATTTCCATTCAAATATTTCTTTTCTTCTTTTCTTGTTTACAAAATCTATGTTTTTGTTTTCTTTACTATTTGCCACAAACAATCTTTCATTTTCAAGATCCAAGTTCTCTTATTTACTTTGCAAGATTCAACCATCACTCTTTTTTTTTCATACTCTTTAAGTTGTTTTCATGCAATCTTCATTTTCTTCTCAAGCATTCAATTACTACTCCATTTTTATTTACTTTATAATATTTTGAGTTTAGGCTTTAAGATTAGTTGTTGGCATTAATCTTTGCTTCCCAAGTGACAGCTAGTGAAGTTTAGAACCTTGTCAACATTTTGCTTTTAATCTTTGTTGAAACCTTGTAACCTTAAAACCTTAAATATTCATCTATTTAGATATAGGATCTGAGCCTTTCACCTTGGGTAATTGTGAACTACCTAACACTATATTTTATAATCCTTAAAGAGATGATTGTTTGAATACTCCACTTTATTACTTGATCTGTGCACTTGCAGGCTCTGTACAAAAAGTAGCAATCAACTCTCAAAAAGCAAGAGTCCACATTTGTCATGCAACTTTGAAGATTAAAATAGGCTTATCTTTTAGTATTTGAATCAAATTCAAACTTTGTAACCCTATCCCTTCACTTGGTCGAACCTTTTTCTATAAATATGGAGGCCATTCACTTGTATCCCACATCCTTCTCATCCCTCTCTTCTCCTCTCTTCTTTACTTTAGTTCTTTTTCTTAGTTTTTCTTTAGTTTTCTTTAAGGTATTGGCTTAAATGATAGCTCTACCAATATCTAAAATTGTTTCTTCGATTATTTTCTTCAATACAAGCAATGATTAGTTTTAAATATCTCCTTTCCTTCAAAGTATTCTTTCTTTATAAAGTTTTAAATTACAAATTCTTTTATTATATACAAGTTGTGAAAACCTTTCATTCTTTCTCTCTAAATTTTGGCAATCACTCTTTCTTACTCTCTAAGTTTCGGCTAATGCTCTATGGTTTTAAGTCCTCTTGTGCAATATTGTTTACAACTTATTTTTCTTTTATACAAGCATTTGGAAATCACTAGTTTTATTGTTTTCTAAAGTTTTCAATCATTGTTCTTTTAGATAAAGTTTTTGGCTATTATCTCTAGCTTACCAAGTGATAACTGGTGGAGTTAAGATACAAGCCTACATTGTTTTCACTTGTTTGTTTTATTTTGTTTTGCAACCAACCCTAAATTTCATTTGTCTAGATATAGCAATCTAAGATCTCACCTTTGGTACTTGAAAGCTACCTAATATTACAATCTATAATCTTTTAGGAAACGATATTTGAATACTTTCACTTTATTACTTAATCTGTGCACTTGCAATTATTGTAAAAATAGGCAATCACAAATCTTGGAACATTATTCTTCTAAGAATAAGCAAGATTTTCATAAGTAAAAATAAGCTAAGAGAGTCTAAGCAAAACTTGAGAGAATACAAGGGATCTTGAAAACACTTACTAGCTAAATTGTGGCTTTGAGTTTTACCAAATCTTAGAGAAGGTTTTGTCATAAGAGTTTGTGTCGATTACATTAGTGGCCAACCATTTGGTTAACTTCTTTGCTTAGGAAGCTATTTAGAAGGTCATTAGTTTCAATCAAAGGAATTTCGGCATTCAAGGTAAACCACCTAAGCCAAAACCTATGCATGCTTCTAATGTTGTATGTATGTATGATCTTGTTGATTGATCTTAGCTTTAGCGAATTAAAATTTTAAAAATTTCACTACTTTAACTTTGTATATTGATGCATAATTCCTTTCAAGTGGTATCAGATCCTTGTCAATATAAATTATACAAATTAGAAGTTTGTTTGGTTGCTTATGATAGCAAAACTATTTTAATTGCAATTTGTTATTATGATGAAGAGGCTAGAAAATTAATTTCTTTCCTATATTTTTTTGGTTGGATTCTTTTAGAAAATTAAAGAATTATGTCTTAGGATGATTGTGTTTGAATTTTATGATTATGGATATCATTTGCATGCTCCATGAATTTTTTGTTTGCAATCTATCCATATCAAGAAAATTCTACTATAGTGATATTACAAAAATTGTTTCTCACTCTAGGGCTATTATTTGGCTACAAAAGTTTAACATGTGAAAACATACATCTTGATGATCATTGAATAAAAATTTCAGTGTATTTGGAGTTGATTTCGTGATTCAAAAGTTAATGATAATTTCAGCCTAGAAATTTGCTAGTGGCGGCTAGGCATGTATAAAATGCATATGATGCATAATGAAAATCTACTTAGGAATTAATATTGGGAATCTTAGGAAACTTGTTCGCCAAGATTTCAATATTTGCTTTCTTAATCACCAAGTATAGTGGACTAGTTTTATAAAAGCCAAAGTAATTGTTACTTTTGATTCAAGCGTTATGACCAAAGACATAAGAAAGCATGAGAAAGAGTTTAGAACTCTTGTATGGTGGCTAGTAAGGACAGCATAGCAAAAGATGGTTGAAACTACCTAGTTTTGATAAAACTACCCTAGCTGCAACTTGTTTTCCTTCTTGGATGGCTTTTCAGCCAAGCCCTAGATTGGTGCTAATTCTTGTTAAATTGGCTTCCTAAATTGTTTATGTTTGAGAAATTAGGTTTCATATAAAATTCAAATTGAATTGGACTTTCTAAATTGTTTAGAACTTCTAATTAACAAGAAATTATTTCATTACAACACCTAGTTGGACTAGAAAATTCCCAATGCATGTAATTTGGCTTGATTTTAGTTGATTGACATTCCTAAATGGTTAAGAGTGATGTTGACCATGTTACATTACAATTTAAATAAATTATAATTCCTTAATTATTTGGAAAATTATGATTGCAAATTACATATTCCTAAGATAATAATTAGACATATGCGGCCACGCTAGGTAAACATGTCTATGCCTTGCATCACAATGAGTTGGATTGATGATTAATATATGATATTGATATTGATTCCAAGAATAGATGTGCAAGATCATGAATTTGAACCAAACATGATGATTGTTGTATTGTGCATGTTAGTTATGAGATAAATACCAGGTATGCTACATAAATTTATTATTACACATGCTAAAACTTATATATGAAAAATGCCATGCATAATTGTGAGATGCATGATAAGATTACATGTATTAGATATACGATGAATTCTTATGCATGGTTATGAGACCTATAATGAATAAAAAAATCCCTCATGAAAAATATTAAGTCTTGATACCTTCCATTAACATAAACAACTAAACTTTCTACTAGTGGGGCTTGTTAAGACTAAACTCAAGGCACTCATTATTTGAAATAAGGTTGTGTTATGGTTAATGGGTCTTACTTAACTATCATTTTATTATTTGGATGCAGAAAACTTGATCGTATAATGATACAGGCAATCATTAGGTGAATCACATAAGATGTGATTAGACAAAGAGTTATTACCCAATTGATCTAGAAGTCACATAGGATGTGATTGATGAGCAAGTTATCTACCTACTTATCATGGCTTGTTGAGATAAACCTCAAGGTTATGGTAAACTAAATAGGATCCTAGCCCACTAGAAAAATGGTTTTTCTAAATTGATAGTGAGGGCTATTGATTTAATTAAAATATTGAGAGCAACCATTATATAGATTTGGATCTTATCTATATTGATATTAAACAATATGACTGATACTTGTTCAATTTCATAGGTTGCAAAATGAGTAATAACTTGTCGTTCTGTAGCATACTTGAAGTTATAAGGTCTAACTTCAATAATTGGTACTGCAATCTGAAGCTTCTCCTAAAGCAAGAAAAAATGCTTTAAGTTCTTGATGAACTAATTCCATTGGAACCAGATGCTAGTGTGATGATACAATATGGTGAGTAAAGTAGAATTTGTGGGATATCCAATGGAAATTATTGGATATTATTTCTACAACTCTAAGGAACAAAAGGTGTTTGTTTCTAGACACGCTATCTTTTTAGGAAAAGATATCCTAGAAAAGAGCAATGCGAGTAAAGTAAAACTTGAAGAAGTTCAAGAAACACAAATTGACATAAGGATGGAACTCAAGCCAATGGCTAAGGTATCATGTGTGCAACCAAAAGTTCAAAGTATATAAGAACTTCGTAAGTCAAATAGGACTTGCTATGCTCTTGAAAGATATGGATTTCTTATAGACAAGGATGAGTTGATCATAGATGATGATCCTACTACCTATCAAGAAGCAATGTTAGACATTGATTCTAAGAAATGGCATGAGGCCATGAAATTTGAAATGGAATTCATATATGCAAACCAAGTATGAATTTTGGTGAAACCATTTAAAAGGATAAAACCCATAGGTTACAAGTGGGTTTTCAATAAGAAAATCGACATGGATGGCAATATACAAACATACAAAGCCAGGCAATTTGCAAAAGGTTATAACAAAAAACAATGAGTTGATTTTGCTGAAACTTTTTCACTAGTAGCCATGTTAAAATCCATTAGGATTTTGCTTGCTATATTTCCACATACCATGACTATGAGCTATGGCAAATGGATGTCAAAATGGCATTCCTTAATGGGAATTTGCAAGATGATGTGCACATGACAAAACCTGAAGGTTTTGAACCCAAAAAGAATGTGAACCTGATGTGTAAGCTTCAAAGGTCTATCTATGGACTTAAGCAAGCATTTAGGAGTTGGAATATATGTTTTGATGAAGCAATTATAGAATTTAAATTCATTAAAAACATAGATGAATCTTCTGTATACAAGAAGACAAGTGGGAGTGCAATCGATATCATAATGCTATATAAGGATGACATATTACTTATAGGAAATGATATACCCATGCTACAATCTACAAAGATTTGGTTATCAAAGAAGTTCTCCATAAAGGATTTTGGAGAAGCAACATACATGCAAGGCATAATGATCTATAGAGATAGATCAAAGATGTTGCTTAGTCTCTTACAATTTGGATACATAGGTAAAGTACTAAAAAGGTTTAGCATGGAAGAATCCAAAAAGGGATTCTTGTCAGTTTTACATGGCATAAATCTTTCCAAAGACATGTGTCCTAAGACACAAACTAAGAAAGATAGCATGAATAAGGTTCCATATGCTTTGGCAATTGGAACCATTATGTATGCAACATTATGCACAAGGCTTGATATCCCATATGCTTCATACAAATCCAAATGAATGTCATTGGAAATACATGAAAGCAATTCTTAAGTACTTGAGAAGAGCTAAGGATGTGTTTCTTATCTATAGTGGAGCCAAACTCCTAGTTGAGGGCTATTATGATACAAGCTTTCAATCTGAAAATGATGATAGCAAGTCTCAAAGTGGCTTTATCTTTACTCTGAATGGTGGAGCAGTGAGTTGGAAAAGTTTCAAATAGAGTATAACTACAAACTCTGCAATCAAAGCCAAATACATTTATGCAATTGAGGCTGCAAAAGAGGTTGTTTGGATTAAGAAGTTCATAATAGAACTAAGTGTTATTCCTAGTATTGTTGTTCCAATAACAATTTATTGTGACAACAATAGAGCTATCACTCAAGCCAAGGAAACAAGGTCACATCAAAGATCCAAACATGTATCAAGGCAAATCATCTCATTGGAGACTTTGTTTCTAGAGATGATGTTAAAATTAAATGAGTACCCACTGAGAATAACATTGCTAATCCTTAAACTCAAGCTATGTCCAAGCAAAAACTTGATAAGTATGCAGTCCAATATGGTTTTAGATACATGAATGATTGGCTTTAGTGCAAGTGGGAGATTATTGGTAATTGCCCTTCAAGTTTAATCATATTTTGGCTAAGACATTGTCATATTTGTAGTACTTTGATATTTGATATCTTATAAAGGACTTATTTATTTATTTATCATTAAGTTTGTTTACATGAATTTTAATGTTGATGCTTATATGATAAAGTCTTGGGAACATAAACAAGGTTTGCAAGGGAATTATAATGAGATTGTAATTATCAGATCATCATTGCATAAAAGTTATATATTCCAAAATATTTCCTATTCAGTGCTTTATCAATAAGAGAACATTGAAAAAAGCCATTGACACTAGCACATGGTTATGCTCTTACTTATAAAATAAACAACTGATCCTATAGGTTGAAGTTTGGATAAAGTTGGGCTAACATGTGGGTGCTTGTTATAAGAACAAGTTCACTGAACATAACCCAATTTGAGAATGATATGGTAGTTCACATAGTGTCTATAGCTATATTCTCTTGTGATGGTTATATAAGTGATCCTTTGACTTGAGATTACTTATGATCTTATATGAGGAATGTTAGACTATAACTTAACTTTACTTAAGGCTCTAACCAAAAATGCTCTAGTCAAGTTTTATTGTTTATAACATGAGACATATGAAGATGCATGAAGTAATCAAGATGGGATTCATCACCTTTTATGATCCAAAGAGTATCTTAACTAGTCTTGATTGAATTAATTTGAGAAATCTTTGGCCAAAGTGAAATAAAAGTTTAGAATTGTTCTAAAGCTTATTTGTGAGTTAATGTTATGGATAAGACTTAACATGGTTGAACAAGATTGAGTAGACACTAAACCATACTCAATGTTCAAATTAAGATACTATGTGATGAAAGGATATTAATAATGCACTAAAATCATTCGCAGATAAGTTGTCAGGCCATATTGACTTTTCTTTAGCAATTGGAGGTCATGGCAATGAAAATAGCATTGATCATAATCTATATAACATAAGATTGGTGAATTGGAGAATTAGTGATGAAGACAAAAAGTTTGTTTCATCCATAGCCAAATACTAAGGCTTACAATACTTGTGTTTATTACCCACATGCTAAAGAACCTAATGAGTCACACACAATAAGACAATTGTGAAAGATCAAAATTGGGTCAAATTAAGTTGGACTTAATTTGATTTTAGTATGACCAAAAATTAGAGGAAACAAAAACAAGAGAAAGAGTTTCCTTTGTTTTGGTACATTCGGTTAGCATAGGGTTAAATGTGAAAATTTGCATTATATGTATTAAACCTAATGTGGTCGAATGCTTCCCCTATAGAAGGAACATCAAGCTGTCCCTCTCTTATACAATTCTTGGAACACTATTCTTGTAAGAATAAGCAAGATTCTCTTGAGGAAAAATAAGCTAAGACAGTCTAACCAAAACTTAAAAGAATACAAGAGATCTTGAAAATGCTTGCTAGCTAAAGTATGGCTTTGAGTTTTACCAAACCTTAGAGAAAGTTCTTTCACAAAAGTTCATGTGGATCACCATTAGAGGTTGAACATTTGGATAGCTTCTTGGCTTGGGAAACTATTTGAAAGGTCACTAGATTCAATCAAAGGAATTTCGGCATCCAAGGTAACCACCTAAGCCAAAACCCATGCATGCTTATGATGTTGTATGTTTGTATGATCTTGTTGATTGATCTTGGCTTTAGGGAATTAAAATTTTACAAATTTTCATGCTTGGGAAACTATTTGGAAAGTCACTAGATTGAATCAAAGGAATTTTGGCATCCAAGGTACCACCTAAGCCAAAACCCATGCATGCTTGTGTTGTTGTATACTTGTATGATCTAGTTGATTGATCTTAGCTTTAGAGAATTAAAATTTTAAAAGTCTATTGCTTTAACTTTGTATATTGATGCATAGTTACCATAAACCCCAAACCTAAATCAAACCCAAAAATTGAACCTAAACCCTAACCTAAGCCCAAAACCCAACACTAAAACCCAAACCCTAATCAAACCCTAAACCTAAACCAAACCATAAACCCTAAGTCCCAAACCTAAAACCCTAAAAGCCAACCCCATTCTCGCATTTACATTCCATTTTAATAACTTGTTACATGCATTAGCATTTTTGAATTGCCATCCATGCACTCATATTTGTCATTCACATTTTAACTGTCATGCATATGTTATGTATTATTATGTTCACTGTATCATTTACATATTTTATGAATAAAGTATTTTAAGAAATTATTTTTAAAATAGAAATAAATAAAATAAGATAATATTTCAAGTAAAAATAATTTTTGAGATTTGGCCTAAATATAGGGAGATTTTCAACATTTATCATTTATGAGGAATATTATCTTAGTTTTATAAGGCATCATGAAAACTTCTAAAGTATAAAGATATTGTTGGAATTCCACCTAAAATAGGAGAATAAAGGAGATGTTTCAATACTTGGGATATTTCATCTTGATCCAAAATAATTACTTTTTTTTCAAAAATTCAAAAATAAATATTCATTTTCAAGATACTAAATTCAAAATTATTTGGTTTTAAAAAATACTTTTGGAAGGAATAAATGAAATTTAAGGAATTAATTTGCAAACATTAAAGTTAGGACCATTTTTACTAAAACTCAACGATAACATGCAATCAATTGGTACTGGTTTTTAACGGCACTGTGGAGGTACAATCTTTCCCCATGTGTAATCAAACTGTCAAACCCAAGCATGTTTTTGAATAACAAAATATATTTTTAATAAACTTTAAACTTGTTTTATTGTTTTATTAATAGGATAATTTTTTTGGTGATTAATCACTTCTTAAAAAAGATTGGTAACAACTCCCTTGGTTTTGAGATTTTTAAAATCTTTATTTTTCACATCCTACAATCAAATTCCCAAACCCGCATGTTATGACTTTGGGATGGAATTCTAAGAAAATTTGAGTAATGATTTCTAAGAAATGTCTAGGTGAGAAAATTTCTTCTAATATTACTAATGTATTGAAACACTTTGAGAATTTTTCAAAATCAAAGTTTTTTAAATAAAAATGAAATAATAATTTTTATTAAGAAAGGAAAAAAGGAGAAATATATTTAAAAATTGTAATAAATAAATGAAAGTAAAGAGATTAATTTTTAATATCAAAATTAAGATTTTTTTGGTCAAAATTAAAGGATAACACAAGATTAATTGATTATGCTTTTTAAATGAGTTTTGTGGGGTGATAATCCTTTCCCACACTTAACCATACTCGCGAACCTAGCTTTGTATTTGTAGACCCAAAAATTATCTTTTTAATAAGTTTTAATTAATTTTAAAATGTTATTAAAATGATAAGTTTTTTAAATGGCTAATCGCACCTAACAAAAAATGATTATTATCGACTCTCCTTATTTTGAAATTCTTAAAAATAAATCTAACAGTCCCCAAAATCGTTATGATAATACCAATTGTTGGATTTGCCTAAAAGTTCACCGAATCACGAACACAAAATTAACCAAAACTAAAATTGACCTAGATATAAACAAAAGCTCAATCTTGATAAACTAAGGTCCATAGAATTGTTGCCACCATCCTGTGCTTTTCGATGCTACTTTTGGATTGTTGAATGGTGATTGGCTAACGAAAGGGAGAGAGAACTATTTTCTACCTTCAAAAACTGAAGTTATGAAACCAAATGGACTGACCTTATATATATAAATATGTAGAGATGGGAGAGCATATACCTCTTTTAACACATTAGTCGAAATAGACCTATCCTATAGGTCCAGATACAAATTTATGTCAAGATCACACTTAACAAATATCATAATACTAATTTAGGTATATTACAAAATGATACCATAACAATTACTCATTATTGGGATAACTGCCCATAATAGGTGGTTACATCCCATAAACATGAAATCCCTTATGTAGTTTAAAAGCCAAAAAAATAAAAAATATAATTAAATAAAATGTCACCCCAAATTTTTTTTAATATGATGCCATTCGGCCATTAACAAAAAAGAAGAGAGAAAAAGTCTCTCAATAGAAGAAAATAAGGAAAAGGAGAGAAAGTTGAGCAAGCATTTAACAACTTTCAGTGACGAATTCTTGCATTTGGTGTGAAAGACTTATACTATGGACTCAAACAATTTATGTATCATGATTTTATTCAACGACCAGTAATTCAAGCTAAGATTTTTGCTTCTGCTTCCACTTAATAGGTAAGTATATATGACTATATTCATATATGTTATGTTTTGTATGAAAATTTATCTTACATTGGTATCAAAGCTAGGTTAGCTTATATTCTATTCTTTTTTATATTCTTCATAACCAAAAACATGATATGTTCTTGTATGCTTGTGAATATCCATAAGAGTTTGCATGATTTTTATGTTCTTGATAATTAACGTTGTTGTGATGATTCTTGGAATAAGAAAATGCCACTTATGTTTTGTCATTCTAGACTTTTTTTTCAATTTTAGGCAAAATTTTAAAAAAAAATGTTCCTATTAATTTTGGGATGGAAAATCACACAAGAATGATTTAGATGAGTCTTAATCATTTTTTTTACTTGTGTTGATTGATGAATTCATGATTTTTTGTCATATATTGTTATAGAAAATCATGACTATTCTTGTGAGGACTCTTATTGTTCTAAGGACACTAGCACAATTTCTAAGAGACATAAGGTTGACGGTGGAATCAAGGCAATACCAAATGGATTCAAATGATAATATTGAAAGGCATATTATCAAGGTTAATAGCAAGACCCCAAGAATTGATCTGGTGTTTTAAAACACATTAGGAATGACTAGCTCAAATATGAAATGTTGATGGATACACTTTTGACTCCTAGACAAAATAATCTCCTTCAAGATATTTAGATGTCTTTGGGGAGTGATCCTAAGTATGAAACATTAATTAAAGGTTTTGCGAAGGAATACGTGAGAATGAGAGCAAAGAGGTTCTTGATAGGGACAATTATTAAAAGGGTGAGAAGCTAAATAAGGACAATTATAAGATTTAGAGCATGAAAATCTAGTATCTTCTTGAAAAACAAGAGGTTCTTAATGTTCTAAACAATGTCATTAATGAGTCCGAGGAAGAGAATATGTCCTAGCATAGGAAGGACCTAGAGGCTTATGTGGCCTAGAAAAAAAATCAACTACACGTATTACATTGCTTAGCAGTATGGAAAATCATATTATGCATAAGTTTCAATCTTATGGAATAGCCAAAGAGATGTGGAGTGTCTTAAAAGCAAAGTTTGGTACAACTTTGGTTACCTAACTAGTACCAAACTAAAACAGCTCACTATCAAGTTTGACACATACAAAAAGCAACCGAATCATAAAATAAGGTAACATATGAGAGAGATGTCAAATATGATAAGTGAGCTAAAAAAGACTAGCCACACTCTAATAGATGAACAATAGGTTCAAGTTATTATCTATTCTTTACCACACAATTAAGAGCCCATGAAAATACATCTTACCCATAATAAGAGTATAAGAGCTCTCGATGATGTTTTCTATTATCTTTAACTAGAGAAAGATCGTATAGAAGCATCTAAGCTTAATGTTGATGCATATATAGCATTATCTAGTTCAAAAGAAGCTTTAGACTTTAAGTGTAGGCCACATGGTGAGAATAAGGAGAAAGCTCCTAAAAGGCCAAAGAATAGCCAAACCAATAAAGGTCAAGGTCCTAAGGCTCATCCTATGAAGAACAAATTGAGAGTCAAATGCTTTAACTATGGCAAAAGGGGTCACTTTGCTCATGAATGTAATAAGTCAAAAAGGTGCAAACCCTTAAAGTATTTTTACATAATACTAAAAGTACTATGTTTGTTTCAAGTACTATTATGATGACTGAATCACATCTTTTATGGATTGCTGACTCAGGGGTCAAGACTATATAGCACAAGACAAGAATGAATTCATGGATTTTTGTTAGATTCCACACAAAAAAAATGGATCTATGTGGGAATCAATTCATGGATTGAAGTAAAGGGAATTGACACCTACAAGTTCTGCATGTATGGTGAAAAAACGCCTTATCCTATACAATGTACTTTTTACTCTTGATATTTAATAGAATTTGGTTTCTGTCATTATCCTTCTTAGTTTAGGATTTCTTTTTAATTTAAATAGTACTAATTTAATTTTATATTTGGATACAACTTATTATGGTCTAGATATTTATTAGATGATTTTACTATGTTAGATATTGTTCTATGTAACTATCTAAGCTTTTCCTTTATGATTGATTCTAATGCGAATATTGATGTGAATAGTTGGTAGGCTAGACTTGTGCACATAGGTCAACAAAGAATGGACAGATTAGCAAAAGAGGGACTATTAGGCCCTATTGAGAAAGTTAATCCACCTTTATGTGAAAGTTGTCTAGTAGGGGAAATGATAAGAAAACCATTTGGTAAAGGAACTAGAGTTAAAGTTTCATTATAGTTAATACATTCTAACATACAGCCTGATGAATGTTATGTCACAGAAAGGTGTATATGTCAAAAGAGACAAAGATAAATTATGATCTTATCATTTTATGCAGATGACATACTATTGGATAGCAATGATAAGGAATATATTACTAAGGTGAAAACCTAGTTGTCCTTAAATTTTAAAATGAAGGACATGGGCAAAATAGCTTACAAACTTGGTGTAAAAAATATGAGAGATCAGCCCAAGAAGTTGTTAGCTATTTCACAAGAGTAATACATTAACAAAGTTTTAGAATGATTCAATATTCAAGACTACAAGTCGGTATATACTCCTATGGTGAAAGGTGAAGGCTTTAGCCATAAAATGTGTCCTAAGACTCCACAAAAGAAAAAAAAAAAGAACAAATGGCAAGAGTTCCTTACTTTAGTGCTATTGGAAACCTTATGTATGCTATGATATGTGTCATAACATATAGATCCATACATCTATAGCTAGACTAAACAAGAGGAGTCACCACCAATCTTTTTTAACTGGGTGCGATTGGCCACCTAATGAATCTATCTTTTTAAGGAACTCCTAAGCTTGACTAAGGTTCCCTAAAAGAATAGGTTTTGGTCTACTAATCAAAACAAGATTTAAGAGTTCAGTTACATATGGAGAAAGTTATAGCATCCCCACATGCCTATCCAAAGGATGGTACCATTTTATTTTAAATTATCCTAAAGTCTTAGTGCTAATGGTCTTAAATTTAACATTGGAAATAATTTTTAAGATTCTCCATCAATCTGGTAGAACTCTTAAAATTGCTTCCTCACCTCAAAAGTATTCAAGAATTCTATATGTTTTCTTAAAAAGGCTTCGTCATCAGAAAATGATTTAATTATTTTTTATTTTGGTTTTTTATTGAAAATATATCTAATTCATCCACCATTTCGGCTAAAACTAGAAATATCTTCTTACCTAGAAATTTTTAAGATAATCAACCATTTGCGATTACTAAGAATTTCATCCTTGAAATTTATTTTTATTTTGCAAGTTTTATTTCTAATTTTTTCACCATTTGGGTCAATTAGAATTTTTTTTTATTTTTAAATTTTTCACCATTTGGGACAATTTAGAATTTCTCTTTTTTTATATATATCTTTGGAAAGAAAATAACATGATAATTATTTTTTGAAGTTTCATTTAAATTCTTCCACTATTTGGGATAAATTTAAGGAAATTTCTCACCTAAAGATTTCTTAAGAAATTTACCATTTGAAATTTTTAAGAATCTCATTCTTATGTAATTAGTATTTAAATTTAAAAAATTTTTATTTTTTTAAATTGAAAATACATAGTAATTATGATTATTGAAACTTTATCTAAATTATTCCACCATTTGGGACAAATTTAGAAAACATTTCTCACCTAAAAATTTTATAGAAATTTACCGTTTGAAATTTCTAAAAATTCTATCATTGGATAATTATTATTTATTCTCAAAAAAAATATTTTATTTTTTTTATATTTTTTATTTTTTCTAAAATTTAATCATGCAAAAATCCTGAAAAAACAGATACATAAAGAAAATAAATAAATAAATAGATAAATAAAAATACAAAAAAATCAGCTTAAGTTGCAATTGGAACATCTTGACTGGAGACATAGATGACAGTTTTAGAGACATGGCTCGCAGGCTTGGTATGGTTGGGCTAGGCTGAAAGGCTTGGCTAGAACGTGGGTCAACAGAATGGGTTGATGCTCGGGTCGGGTCACCTACATGGTAAAACACATGGATCTTGAGGGTTGCCTAACGTAAAAATAGCATCATTTTGGTAGAGTATAAAAGCCCAAATTTCTTCTTTTCCTCTAATTTCCTCTACTCCCTCTTTCTCTTTTCTTCTTTTTTTCTTTCCCTTTCTCTAAGAACAATGAATGGCCAAATGAATATTCATCGGTTTCTAGAATTGGTCATTGAAAACTAGGTTGAGTCACTGAAAGTTCATCGATTTTTAGAAACTAACACCAAAAACTGGGAATTTAGTCAGGATCTAGGATTATTGCCAGAAAGTCCTTGGAATCTTCAATAATGGCCAAAAAATTCAACCAGATTCTAAAACTTTTTCAAAAATTTTCCCAAAAAAAACTATAAACACAAAAAATTTTCTAAAATTTTGAGCTGCATTTGTGCATTTTTTTTTTTGCCTTTCTTTTCATGTACTTTCTCTAATCTGAATGTTTCTCTAGCTTGATGCAGGTTTGTAATTATAGGGCTTCAATTCAAAAAACCCTAAACCATAAAGGGTTTTAATCCTTTTTAAGTTTCAACTTTAAATTTTAAGTCTAACTTAAACTATTCAATCTACACACACAATTGCACACAAACTCAACCTGTCAGATTTTCCTTTTCCATTTTTTTATTTTTATTTTTTATTAACAAAAACAAAATCCATTAAAACCCCAGGTAGATTGGGGAGCTACAGTTAACCCTCTTTATGCATTTTTTATGAAATAGGAATTGTGCAAAGGTGTAGACAACCCAATCAAGAATCAACTCGACACCCCTTTTTTCTTTTCTTTTTTTTAAGCATACTCAGACTTCTTGAATAACATAAAAACTCCTTTAAATAAAGGCTCCATGACTTTTAAGAAATAAATAAAGCTCATCTAAGCAGAAGCTCAATGACTTTTGAAAAATAAATAAAGCTCCTCTAAGTAAAGGCTCAATGACTTTTAAAAAAATAAATAAGGCTTCTCTAAACAAATGCTCAACAACTTTAATAAATAAGGCTCCCTCTAAATAGAGGCTCAACAACTTTAAGAAATAAAGCTCCTCTAAACAGAGGCTCAACAATTTTGAGAAATAAATAAGACTACTCTAATCAGAGACTCAACAACTTTGAGAAAAATAAATAACGTTCCTCTAAACAGAGGCTTAACGACTTCTGAAAAATAAAACTCCTCTTCAATAATTATGTCTAGAGGTCTTATAGATCATCAAAAGAAATTATGAGAGATTATGTCCGAAAGTCTTACAAATCATTCCTAAAATTAAAGAATGCTCATTTGAGCAAAGCCTTCACAACTTTTATAATTATTTTTTTGGAATTTCTTTTTTCATGGATTAGAATCTTGCCTTGGAGGTCTTCTTTTTTTTTCAAATGAGAATTTGAAATTCTTTCATTGGAAAGTCTTCATATTTATCTTCTCCAGGTGGGATCTTAACATATCCCTGCTTTTCTAAATTCATGCATTAGACATTCTTAAATACGATGCATGTTATGCACTTAACATTTAGAAATGTAATACATGTAATGCAAATGTCAAGCTTTCCTCCAAAAGTTTAAAATTTCTTGTCATGAAAATTCCCAATATTTCATCAAAGTCAAAACTTTGTAAAGAATATCATGATAATGATGCAAATACTTTCTTAATGACGTAAAAGTAACAGTTTAGAATCTCACAATACTGCAGATGCCATATTTTAAATCATGATTCAAATGTTTACTGTATGATGCAAGTGCATAGTCAAACTAAATTACATACATGTATTGTTCAAACTACAATGCAAATACATGTGATGCAGAGGTCATTAACATTAATGTCATGAAATTTTAAGTAATTGTGGTAATATGATTCTTAAGACTCTATCATCTTTTATTTTCCTTTTTAGGTTCTCAACACTAGCCATTTCAGAATAACTTCTGTCAACTAATCCACATTATTTTCATCATTTGATCATGACTCACAAGTTATGTCGACCAATCCATCACCATATTCATCCCTTGGTCACACCATGTGTCCTTTCAAATTATCTTTTTAGGTTTTTGCCATCTCTTCATTTTTTTTCTTTTTTTAACCTTTATCATCCTGGATTTCTTTTCAAAGGATTACAAGAATCTTTTATAAACACCATCATTCATTAATTATCATTTCAAATTATGACAAATATAATGCAATCATACATTTTTTCGATTTATTCTGGGGATGCAAAAATAAGAGAGTACAAGGTGAATTGGGAGAAAGGTAATCAATGAGTCAAGTACAAAAATAAATGGGCAAAGGAACAAATTCAAAGCATATCACTACGAATGGTATTGAATGGTGTAACAATGTCCAAACAATGAATACTTAGACAATTCTTAACAATAATCCATAATTCTTTTCAAAAACTCATTCAATTGACTTTCAAAATCATATTAAGCTCACTGAACTTTTTCCCAACTTTAAGGGATCTTCAGATGTCTTTGGTCTTTTCCATATTTGAACTATTTATCCAACTCTTAGCTTAGAGGTTTTTCTACCCAAATTGTCATTTCAGGTTTTCAATTTAAGTCTTCCTTTTCCTTTTTTTACATTTTTTTCCATTTTTTCATTTTTTCATTTTATCTTTATTTTTTATTTTTTTTCATTTTCTCTTTTTTTCATCCATTATTGATATCTCTCACACATCATTTCTAAAACACATAGCATGATTCCATTGTTCTATCATAAGCATGCTTTAGCCCAACATATGATCATTAAATTTGAGCATTCACATTTGATCAAAATGGACTTTTAAAGGTTGTAATGTAGGCTATGGTGAGGAGTCACAAAAAGAATAGATAAAATAGGCTCAAAACATATGTTTAAAGGGTTCAAAACTAAAGGATCATTACTCATCATTTGATGCAACTTGGTATTTTACCCCATTCCACATCATTTCACTACTTTTCCTTTTGTCATTCATCTTATTCCTCATAAAAGGATTCTCAATACTTTGCTCATACTCACTTATGGCATTCATTTTTCTTTTCTCTCTTTTATTTTATTTTTTTTTACTTTTTATCTTTGAAACCTTTTATGATCTTTTACCTCTTTTCTTTTTCAATCATGTTCATCTCAAAATTTGCCCCCCAGTATAGAAGGTGATCCTTGGTTAGGGTTCTTTAGAAAAAAAAAATTATAATAGACTCAAAAAGGGTAACAATGGATGGTTTTATGAATGGTAAAAGAAAGATGACCATTTTTCATCTTAAATGTGAGTGCTTTCTTTGAAAATCATCTTTTGAACAAAAATAAACTCATGGATTTTTATAAAAGATTGCATATCTTTAAGACATATTTATTTTATATCTGCTAGTAACTTACTTCTTTTGCTCAAATAGTCTTCACATATTAAACTTTATCAATGTGAATGAGTTTTCAAAATTAAATCCCAAAATTATAGATATCATTATCTAAACATTCATCATTTGGAATTTGAGTATGAGAATAAAAAGATATAAGAAATAACAAAGCATAGAATAATGGCTTGGATGAAAGAGAAAATGTAATGAAATACATCAACTTACCTTTTATTAAAATGATAAAAAATGAAATCTTATTGCATAAAAGAAATCCTAACATTACTCTAAAAGAAAAGCAACTTTCAACAAGCCTTAACATCCATATTCTTTTCAAACTTATACCCCTATGTGATCAAGTGAAGGGTTTTTATTGACATTTGGCTCGCATGATTCAATGAAGCTCACCAAGCCTTTTCGAATCAAACTCGTTCTTGATCCTCATTCAGAACATTGATATTATGATTGGGCAATGGATTGCCACTAACATTAGGTGTTATTATCCATCCTATATTAAAGTTTATCATTCCATTCTTAATAAATCATTGTACTTTATGCTTTAGGGTAGTACAATTGTCAGTGGAATGATCAATAATTCCATAATGGTAGTCGTAGTGAGCTATAAGATCATACCACTTTGGATAGGGTGGCTTGAGTGGCTCCAAACGACTGGGGGTGATCAAGTGGTTATTCTAGAGCTCTCAATATAATTTCATATAAGTCATGAGGATTGGGTGAAATATAGGTTTTTGTTGAGTAGTTCATAGCTTTTACGAACCACTTGTTGGGCTAGTAGGATGAATTTGAGGTCTAAAAATAGGCTGATATTTTGGTGGATAAGATGGTTGTGACGTACGCTAGTATGGGTAAGCTGAGGTATTATTCATAGCATGGTAGTATGGAGAGTAACCTTATGGTGAAGAAAGTTGATAACCTCTAAACTGCTGTCTATCAAAGCTTATAGCTTGTGACATTATGATTGGACAATAGATTAACACTAACGTTAGGTGTTGTTATCCCTTTTGTATCAAAGTTTATCATTTCATCCTTGATCAATCATTGCACTTTATGCTTTAGGGCAGTGCAACTTTCAGTAAAATGACTAACAATTTCGTAGTGGTAGTCATAGTGAGCTATAGGATCATACCACTTAAGATAGGATAGCTTGAGTGGCTTTACACGACTGGGATAATCAAGTGGTTGTTGTAAAGCTTTCGATATAATTTCATATAAGTCATGGGGATTGGGTCAAATATGGATTTTTCTCAAGCAGTTCAGAGCTCTTGTGAACCATTTGCTAGGCTAGCAAGACAAATTTAAAGTCTAAAAATGGGCTGATATTTTGGTGGGTAAGATGGTTGTGGGGTAGGTTAGTATGGATAAGGTGAGGTATTATTCACGGTAGGGTAGTATAGAGAGTAACCTTGTGGTGAACAAGGTTGATAAACCTTTGAACTATCGTCTATCGAAGCTCACAACTTGAACTTCAATCTCTTTTTTTTTAGGGCTTTCTTAACAAGAGCTTCTCCTCTTTCCAACTTGTTATTCTTAATCACATTCTCAATGATTTCACCTGAGATCACCATGTCAATGAAATTTTTTTTTGCATTCCTTATCATCTTTTCATAATAGAGAGATTTTAAAGTGCTGACAAATAACATTGTGGTCTTTTTTTTTTAGTTAGAGGAATATACAATTGAATAGCTTTATCCCTCCACCTCTGGGCATACCCCTTGAATGATTCAATTGCCTATTTCTCCATATTCTGTAAAAAAAATGAATAGGAGCTAGATCTATAATATGCTGATACTAACCAATAAAGTCACAGGCCATATCACTCTAGGACTGAATATGAGTCTTATACAACTGAACATACCATCTAGCTGCAAAGCCAGTAAGGCTATCTTAAAAAATATGCATTAATAGCTTCTCATTGTTAGCATGGATTGCCATCTTCTAACAATACATGGTAATGTAAGTCTTTAGATACTTTGTACCATCATATTTCTCAAACTTTGAAACTTTAAATTTTGGTGGAATAACAACATATAGGATGAAATAGAGCCCAGCAACATCCATGAAACCATAAAAACAAATTCCTTCCACTACCTGTATCCTTTCTTTCAGCATACTAAATCTTCTTGTCATCTATTGAGTCTTCAGCGACTCAACCACTTTTGCCTTTAATTTTTCCTTTCTTTTGGATCATCTAGGTTAGGGACCTAGATTGATTCCATAGCCTTCTCAGTAAAGACAGGATTTATATAACTGTGGTACCATCCTAAATTTAAAGCTAATAGCATTCTAGGGTATGTAGGATATGTGAACTGTTGTGGTGGTACATCCTATGTAAATTGGGCTTGATGTGGACCAAAACTATGAGGGTATAGAGGGTCAGCCACCTCTTATGATGGAAGGTAATGTTGGCTAGTACTTTTTTCTATACCCTTCCTTTTATTTAACTTATTCAAAGCATCCGAAATCTTACCCAACTCCCCTTTAAGCTTTTCTTGAGCTTTCTCTATCTTCTCGAGACTATTGGAATTTTTTTGTTCCATTTGTCTAACTTGAGCTCTTATATTGTATTATTGTGTGGGGATCTTCCTTGGTGGAGCTATCATTAAACCTTGAGTACCATAATTTCACTATTATTAAAAATGCCATGCTTTATGTGTACTGCATTTTAATGCAGGAATGGAAAGTACTAATATTTGCCATATAACCAATTGATAAAGGAAATCTCAATATTTGAAACTTTATAATAAAATTTCAAAACTACATCTTAACAAACGCAAAACAATATTCTAAAGTCCTAAACATCAATTTTTATTCCTAAACATTACTTGAATGCCTCCTTATAAATTTCTTAGCTTGTTGGTAATGATTTTGTACCTCATTTAGGAAGTCAAGCAACCACTACCCTTGGGCTCCTACTGGTTGTACCATAGCCTTCAAATCTTCCACTTTTTCTTCCAATTCTGATGCTTTATCTACAACAGTGTATAATTGATTGAACAAGTGCCTTAGATGTTTCTATTTTTTAATGCACATGCCCTTTCATAGCTCACTCTATTTAGCATGTTTCTTGCATTCATTAGTCAAAGCTTTTATTTGTACTGTGCACTAATCCACTATCCCTTGTAGCATTTGGCTATGTCTATGCACCCTAATAGTGGCATTTTGTCTTTCCTCCACCCTTACTTTCAATAATTCATCTTCTTTTAAAAGTCGAGCAAACTCGGGTGTGACTGATGAATGTGTCTTGTCTAGATCATTGAATAAGATTTTTCATTGATATTTTTGCTCAGTGAGCCTCTAGATTTTCTATTCTTGCTACTTAAAACTTTCTCTCATTTCTACCTTTAATCGTTTATTTTCTTGTTCCAACTCATCTTTTTCAGTTTGAAGTTTTTTTTTTTAGCAATTTCTACCTTTAGCAAGGGATCTTGAGGAATCAACTTTGGGGAATGGTCAACTATTTGTTCTCAAGGAAGCATAATATCCTTGCCCCACCTTATATGCCATACAATATATTATAGGGTGATATCATAAGTAAACCTCCCCTAATTAACCCTAATGGTTTGTTTCTATGCCTTTTTTATCATTTCAATCATTCTATAGGCTTTTTTTTCAGTGAAAGAAAATTTCCACTGGTTAAGTCCATAGGCTTCTAGAATAAATTGCTTACATCCAAATTGTCTTCTTACCAAAGTTCGGGCATAAGTGACAACACCCCATAGGCCTAATAAAAAAACCCAAGGTTGGTTCCCACAACCCAAGGACGCATCCAAGGTGCTCTCTAAATTATCCTTTGGCTATCAAGCACACAAAAATATGAAACCTATTCTTCTTTTGACTTTGCTTTAAGCCATGTGCTGTAACAAAACTCCTTAATTGGAATGCTAGAGTGAAGGTATGGTTTGTGAAACCTACTTTCTTCACATTTGATGTGACTCTTCATCCATATATAAAGTAGTTGTAAGCACCCATTAAACCAACCTGTATAATTTTTATGACAAAAATTCAAGGAATGAATGGTTTCTGCTAAAATGGTTGGTGAAGCAATAACCTTATATTCTAATTGATCAACAAAATCTATCACTACCACATTAACATATCCAATGATTTTTGGAAAGATTACCAATCCATATAGAGCTATAGCCATTATAACTAACCCTTGATCATCATCCAAATACCCTTAGATGAAGTCTCGTGGAAAGCCCTATGGTATAGCCTTACTTTCACCTTTTGTCTTGACAAATGCATCAACTTGAGGCAAGCTAAGTCTAAGCATGTGCATAAACTTCTTATGATAACCCAACTTATTTAACCAATAAATCTTGTCTAAGTTTGGCAAATCAAAGCAAAGTAAAACCATGTAATCTTCAATTATGGGCACCATCTCTATTTCATTTAAGATGAAATACCTATAAGAAGGATCCTAAAAGTATAAGATTGCTCTGATCAAGTTATTGTCCATATTCACTTGGAGTAGTGAAGCTATGTCTCCATATTTATTTTCAAATACTTCTTACCTTGATCTACTCATGCATCCCCAAACATTACTTAGGTCAACCAAGTCATTTTGTTAGAGCTCGAGATGAACTCTCTCAGGCAATGATGAGATAAAACCCTCAAGTAGGCAATTACCTTATTTTTTTTGACTTTCCTCTAACTTTATTTTCAATTGATGAGCAAATTCATAACGAACTGATGTAGACTTTGATTGCATTTAGCTTTCTATGGATGTAAGGATAAGATCTAATTTATCAATGACTGATATGTGGCAAGTATTTCTTACATGAGAATGATGCAAATGACAATGTTAAACATGACAATAAAAATGATGCATGAAATTAAATAATTGAAATGATGCAAGTGCATAAAGTCAAATAAACAAAATGGTTAGATCACAAACTATTTTTTTTTGTGTTCTGATTTTGGGTACATCTATCAACGGGTAGGAAGGGCTCTATCTTAAGATTGGCCTATTAAGTGTAGATTATATGTAGGGTTAAGTGACTTTGACCACTAAAGGTTCCTAAATTATTCCTTATATCATCGTCCATCACAAACTAGTAAGGCATTCCAATCCTCACCTATCATAGGCTACCACGAAAATGATTCAATTTGAATGAGAGTATTTTGCTAGCCATTACAAAGATTATCAACTCAAGAGAACATAGGTATTTTACTCCATTCTAAAAAGGATAAAGCCCAAGTATAGAGCTCATGTAATGCAAATGCATGTGAAAGTGTGTGTGACGGATCATAAAATTTTCAAACCCATAAATCAAAAAACAGATAAAAAAGGAAGCACATTAGTAAATAAATAACATAATCATTACACTTTAAAACCATTAGGCCATATGAAAGGATAAATTTAAAATTTATGGCCTGACTCTCTATTGGGTCCCTAGTGGAGTTGCCAAACTATCATAACATATAGATTCGTAAATCTATAACTACACTTAATAAGAAGAGTCGCCACCAATCTTTTTTAATTGGATGTGATTGGCCGCCTAATGAATCTATCCTTTTAAAGAACTCCTAAGCTTGACTAAGGGTCCCTAAAAGGATAAGTTTTGGTCTACTAATTAGAAAAATATTCAGGATTTCGGTTACATATGGAGAAGATTATAGCACCCCTATATGCCCATCCAAAGGATGGTACCATTTTATTTTAAATTATCATAAGGTCTTGATGCTAATGGTCTTAAATTAAATATTGAAAATAATTCTTAAGATTCTCCATCAATCTGATATAACTTTTAAAAATACTTCCTCACCTCAAGAGTATTCAAGAATCCCATTTGTTTTCTTAAAGAGGCTCCGTCATCGAAAAATGATTTAATTATTTTTTATTTTAGTTTTTTATTGAAAATATATCTAATTCATCCACCATATGAGCCAAAATTAGAAATATCTTCTCACCTAAAAATTTCTTAGATAATCAACCATTTGTGATTAGTAAGAATTTCATCCTCAGAATTTATTTTTATTTTGCAAGTTTTATTTCTAAATTTTCCACCATTTGGGTCAATTTAGAATTTTCTTTTTGATTTCTAAATTTTTCACCATTTGGGACAATCTAGAATTTCTTTATATATATATATATATATTTGGAAAAAAAATAATATGACAATTATTTTTTAAAGTTTCATTTAAATTCTTCCACCATTTAGGATAAATTTAAAGAAATTTCTCACCTAGAGATTTATTAAGAAATTTACTGTTTGAAATTTCTAAGAATCCTATCCTTGGGTAATTAGTATTTAAATTCTAAAAGTTTTTATTAAAATTTTGTTTTAAATTGAAAATAAATATAATTATGACTATTGAAATTTTATCTAAATTATTCCACCATTTGTGACAAATTTAGAAAAAATTTCCCACCTAGAAATTTTATAGAAATTTACCATTTGAAATTTCTAAAAATTTCATCTTTGGATAATTATTATTTATTCTCAAAAAAATATTTTATTTTGTTTTATATTTTTTTCTTTTTTCCTAAAATTTAATTATGCAAAAATGTTTAAAAAACAAATACATAAAAAAAATAAATAAATTAAAATACTAAAAAATAAGCTTGGCTCAGCGGTTGGAATGACTCAGTTGGAGACACAGATGGCAGCTTCAGAGATGCAGCTCAAAGGCTAGCGTGGCTTGGCTTGGCTTGGCTGAAAGGCTTGGTTGGAACACGGGTTAATAGAACAGGTTGGCACTTAGGTTGGATCACCCAGGCGGTAAAACGCGTGGATCCTAAAGGTTGCTTAAGGCAAAATGGCATCATTTCGATAGGGTATAAAAGCCTAAATTTCTTTTTTTCCTCCAGATTTCCCTTGTTCCCCCATTCTCTTCTTCTTTTTTTCTTTCCCTCTCTCTCTAGAAACAATGAATGGCTGAATGAATATTCATCGATATTTGGAATTGGTTGCCAGAAATTGGGTTAAATCACTAGAAGTTCATCGAAAGTTCATCAGTTTCTGAAAAACTAACGTTGAAAACTATGAATTTCATCGAGATCTGGGATTGTTGCCAAAAAGTGGTCAAAATCTTCAAGAATGGCCAAAAAATTCAACCGAATTCTAAAAATTTTCTAAAAAAATTTCCAGAAAAAAACTGCATAAACAAAAATTTTTCTAAAATTTCCAGTTGCGTTTGTGCTTTTTTTTTTTCCTTTCTCTTCGTGTGTTTTTTTTTATTTGTGTGTTTCTCTAGCTTGATGCAGGTTTGTATTTATAGGGCTTAAATTCAAAGAACACTAAACTAGAAAAGGTTTTAATCCTCTTTAAGTTTTAACTCCAAATTTTAAGTCCAACTTAAACTCTTCAGTTTATACACACAATTTCACATAAACTCAACATGTTAGATTTTTCTTTTTCAATTTTTTTATTTTTTATTTTTATTAACAAAAATAAAGTCCATTAGAACCCCAGATAAATTGGGGTGTCTACAATGTGCACAAGACCAAATATTTGCTATGCTGTAAGCATGGTAAGCAGATATCAATCCAATCTAGGTTAACCCCACTGGAAAGTCGTTAAAAGGATATTGAGATATCTAAATGGTATTATGGATTATTCGTTGTGCTATCAAGGAAGTGATCTGCATTGATCGGTTATAGGACACTGATTGAGAAAGAGATTTAGATGAAAGATAATCTACCTTTAGCTACATTTTCTTGCTGAATAGTGGGCTATTTTGTAGAGTAGTAAGAACACACTTGTATAGCACTATCCATAATAGAAGTTGAATTTGTAGCACTTTTAACGGTAGTACAAAAAGCTATTTGGCTTAAGAGATTCTTTAATCATTTAAGATTTGAGAAGGATGAGTCTAACTCAGCGTCGGTGAATTGCAATAGTCAAGCTACAATCACATTCACAAAGGATCTTAAATATCATTATAAGACCAAACATATAGATACCAAGTATAACTACATGAGAGACATGGTTGCATAAAAAAAGTAAATATACTATACATTTTTATGCATAAGATGATTGTAGATCCATTTACCAAGCTTATACCTAGAGATAATTTTAATAACCACATGAGATTTTTAGGATTATGTAGATGTTAAAACACATATAGTGATTGAACAGTTTTATATAAACAATGTATGATGTTTTTCATTTAAGTTAACTTATATTGAATACAATTAATGCCAATAAAGTTTAGTACTTTGTTTTGAGATGTATACACTAATGTATATGTATATTTACATATACGATATGAGTCAAAAAGCATGTTAGACAGATGATTGGCCTTTTCACATAAGCAATCACCTTAATGATTTGGCACCATAGAGATGAGATTAGTTTTAAGCTATGGATTAAGAGCTCAATCTTAAAACTAAATTACCTTGATAAGGGATTAAGATAAGGTCACTCAATATTGAGATTTGTGACCGAAAGTGAATAAACCCATAATTCACTTTGTCTATCTTAATATGCCAAGTAGAAGTCATGTTGATTATATGAATTCAAGTAGAGTTGTTAACTAAAGTTAGATACTAAGAGCATCTGAACTATCACTTGTACGGTATTGATATATAAATGATGAAAGATATATGCTTTCCAAGAACATAAGAGTAATATTATAACATGTGTTTTATACCACATGTACATTATTTGACTAATAACGTTAATAAAAGAATAAATCTCTGCTTTGTGTTGTGTAAGTCCCTTGAAATCAGAAGATCTCATATTTAGTACCCTTAAGGACTTTCAATCATTTTTTAAAGTTTTAGTTCAATGTTAGCTATCTTGGATTATCGGCAATAATCATGGAAGATTCAATCTAATGGGATGTTTCTGGATAGCAGTTGAATTGAAATGAAAATATTATAGAAGAAGGGAAGATTATTTTGGTGTCACATTTGGTTGTATTTATAGGTAGCCCAACTATGTTTGAAACATCGAACATAATTATGCATACGCAAGTATATAATGAAATATGATAAATATAGATCATGAAAAACTTGAAATGTGACTAAATGGATTTAAGGTGCTACATACTTGCTCTACTTGTATTTGAGAGTTACTAAACATACCTAACAAATGCATAAGTGACTAGAGCTAATTATGAGCTACTATATACACCTAATAGTCGTATAGCAACTAAGCTCTCGAAGTATGCTAGTCACACTATTTATTTCCTTTTATGAACTCAATGCAAAGAATAGAGAAAACATCTTGAGATCATAAGAATTTAGCACCTATTCTGTGTGAGTGAGAGATGTTAGGATAACCACCCATAATGGAAGGTTGTATCCTATAAACATAAAACTACCATAGGCAATTTAAAAACCAAATCAAAACAAAATGCCACCCAAATTTTTTTTTTGAATAACAATGCCATTTGGCAATTAACAAAAAAGAAGAGAGAAAAGTCTCTCAAGAGAAGAAAAGAAGGAAAAGAAAAAAGAGTCGGGCAAGCATTTGAACAACTCTCAATAAGGAATTCTTACATTCTATGTGAAAGAATTACACTATGGAATCAAACAATTTCTATATTGTGATTTTGTTCAATGACCAATAATTCACTTTCACTTTTGTTTAACAAGTATAAATGATTATGTTTGTATATGTCTTGCATGAAAATTTATCTTACATTCATTAATTGACATTAATTAATATAACTTGGTACATAATAACTTTGTTAATCCATTAATATGAGATAAATACAATACCTTTAAAGCCCCAAATCATAGAATTTTAGCTTTTTCTTGCCTTTTTTCATCTTTTTTTTTGGTTTGTATTATCCTACTTCTTAGTCCCTTAGCATCAAAATTGTTATATACAAATTTGTAGAGACAAAATAAGGGTTTACACATTTTCTTTTAGAAACAAAAAATTAGAAATAGTCACCCTATTATTTGGGGTAAAGATTTTTCTTTTATCAAAATTTATTATTATTTTTTTACTATTTTGAATATATTTATATTTATATTTATTTTAATATGTAATTTAATAAAAGTATTATGTTAATTTTTAAACAAAATGTCATATGTCAACTTCATATGAAGTAATCATAAAGGTATTTTTGTACTTATAATAAGGGGCATATAGTAATTGTGGCTAATTATTGTAAGAAGGGCATTTACAAAATCATGGTTAAGGGGACATTATAGTAATTTTGGCCAATTGTGATATGAGGGATATTTTCATAATTATGATAAGTGGGGCATTCTACTCATTTAGGATACTTCTCAACTTTTCGTCAATGAACCATAAGGGTATTTTATTAATCCCAAGGAGATATTAATAATTTAATGTATAATTAATTTTTTATTCTATTAAAATTTAATATATGTAATTAATAATGGTATTTTAGTAATTTTTAAATAAAATGTTATATGTCAAATTTTTATAAACTGATGGCAAGAGTTTTTTAGTAATTTAATATGTTAATTTTATATTATGTTAAAATTTAATACGTAATTTAATAAGAGTATTATAGTAATTTTCAAACAATATGTCACATGTCAACTTTTCATGAAGTAATTAAAGGGTATTTTCATAATTATGGTAATAAAGATTTTACAGTAATTTTGACCAATATGATAAAAATGATATTTCTATAATTATGATAAGATAAGCATTGTAGTCATTTTTGTTATGATTGAAAAAAAAATTTGTAATCATATCAGAAAGGACATTACTATCATTTTAACCACATATAAACTTATTATTAACCAATGGAAGAGCATTTAGTAATCTCCAAAAGAAATTACTCCCTTCGTCCCAAAATATTTGTCATGTATTGATTTTTACGGAACTTAAGAAAAGAGTTTTGACTTTAATGTATTTAATATTAAATTTTAAATTTTTTTATAAAATTAAAGTTTTATGATTTTTAATGTCAAAAAATAAAAAAATCATAAAAAATACTTTTAAAATATAAAAGGTGAGATTTTAAATATTCAAAAAAAGAAATAGAACATAATTTTGAGATATCTAAAAAAGGAAAGACAAATAAAGAAAATGAGATAAAGGAAATACTTTAAATATATAATTATAAATGTTATTGATATATAGCATCTTAATAGGTACTAAAAAATGGATGCGCGTATCACTTTATTCAAAACAAAAGAAGAAAGTATGTGCCACGTTAGCCACTTAAAAATGATGAGTAAATTAAATAATTACATGGGGTCAATAATGTTGATGGATAATAATAATAATATTGCATAGTGATTTTTTCTTACTTTTGCAGTAACATGAAATTAGTATGATTTTAAACTTAATATTATAGCAACATGATTTCATAATATGAAATTAGTATGATTTTAAATTAGTATGATCCCAGTGTTGAAAAAAAAATTTATATTTTTAAAATTAATTTTAAATTGAAATGAAATTTTTTTATGAAAAATGAGATCGAGATAAATGTATTTAAAATGATTTGATTTGACTCATTTAATATATATATATATATATAAGTATATATTTTTTATTAATTTAATCTTATATTTATATATATTTTTAATTTAATTTAAAAAATTGATATTTAAAACTTGATAAAGATATCCATTGAAACTTTCTATGAGTAATTTTTTATTAAATAAATTTTGTAAAACTATGAGGTCAATTGAAATAACTAGTCATCCTTATTTAGTTTTTTTTTCATTTTTTATTTTTTAATTAAATAATTTTTTTTTAAAAAAATCAATGAATAAAAATATAAATTAAAAAAGTTTTGATTCACAGTAATGCACATAACCGCACCTAGTTTATGATAAAATTAGTACACGCTTGTGAGAAATTAAGAAAAGTTTTTTAAATTATGAAATCATTTTCAAATAAAATGTACGTATCAACCAAAGCAATTTTTACTATTAAACAATAGTAATAATAAGGATTTTTGTGTTAAAATGGGCTCTTAAATCAATAGAGAAAATGTGGGGTACACTTTCTAGAATCTGATGGTGAATTTTTGGGTAGAAAAGTATCCCCATCAAAGCTCCTACCTTTCATGCCTTTATATCAAGCTTAAGATTGAACTTATACAGTTGAAAAGTGAATATATAAAAAGGCGTGGACAAAAATAATTTTCAAGATGTTTGATATATCAGGAAAGACAATGAAACGGATGATGTTTTTTTTCTACCCACAAATTATAATTCATCCAAAATTGAACAGATGATAAAAGAAAAAAAAAAAGATTAAAGAGTATAAAAAATTTCTAAATTATAATTAAAAAATTATCTAACATTTATTTTTTATCTCGTGATGTAACTAATATATAAAAAAATAAAATAAAATAATTTTTTTTTATTTTATTTTATTTTTTCTTTTTAAAATCTTTTTAAGAGTTCAATTGACTATAATTCATAAATTAATTAATTCAATTTTATCATATGATTAAATTTTGTCTAATTAAAAATTAATTGAATCGAAATAAAAGATTATGAACTTAATTGATTGTAATAAAATATTAAGAGTTTAAATAATTTTTGACTCTTAAATAAAAAAAAATATAGTCATGTGAATATATCTAATGGAAAATACTAAATTATCCCTACTCAAATTGAAATTTTAGAAAAATATTTCATTTAAAATGAAAATCTAATAAATGGCAAAAAAATTACAATTCTTTATAAATATTTTTATAAGTGATATGATGGTTAATTTAATTTAATTTAAACTGTTTTCTTACTTTTCAATTCTATCAAATAAAAAAAAAAAAATCTTTTTCTATAAACTTTTCATCTTTCTTACCAAACACACTTATAAGAAAATATATATATTGTTTATCTTTATTCTTTTTTCTCCTCTAATTTTTGTCTCTTTATTTATTTATCTTTTTCATTATACCAACCAAAACCTAAGTCATTCCAATGCCGTCACCTGGGGGCCACGCCGCCTATCTTTTACTGCCCCCTTTATTTTCAACCCTGTAACACTAGCACACTTGTCATTTTCTTTATCTACCAACCATTTCTCTTGCTCATCATAAAAGTAAAGTGCCAAACCTTAAGGATTTGTAAACAAGAGAACTCAAATTAAACACACAATAAATGTTAATCGGTTACTCCTATTTAGTCCAAATTAAAAGGCTTAATTTCAATGGATTGAAGAGAAAGTCAGAAAAGACATTTGTTTTACCCAAATCAAGTTGGGATAAAATCATAACTCTTTTTGGGTTAAAATTAAACAATATCTACTAGTCTCCACATGATATTAAATCAAATACCAATCAAAAGAACGAAAATCAAGTGATATATTATAAAAGTCATTTTTAAAGAATCAATGTCTATTATGATCTTAATTCAATATATTAAACTTAATGAAACGTCAAAATTTAACTACATATTAAAAATTTACAAGTTCCGTTATGGTAGAAATAGATCCGCATTCAAAAATAAAATGTCCATAGATACTCTAAAAACTTAAAAATAATAAATTTGAAAGAAAATTTTTTTACATACCTAAAATTTGTTCTTTAACCTTTTTTTAATCGATAAAATTAATAAATTTATTCATAATTATATATATATAAATAAATATTCTAAAAAATATTAAATCTATAATTTTATTATAATATATATATAAACTTAAACTTATATTATAAAATACTTTTATAAAATAAAATATAAAAACTTTCAATAAAAAAATCTCGTAATTTTAGTGTGGATATTCGCAACATTAATTTTAGAAATAAATTTGTAATTAATCAATATTTTATAAAAGGAGTATACTTGTCTCGTCGCTGATTCAGTTAGTAGAATTTGTTGATTCTTTATTGACTCCTCTTTGAAATGTCCCTTTGTTCCTATTTATATTAGAAACAGAGAGACAGAAGGGGTAAGGCATTTTTGATGGGCTGGAAAGAATTGTAGCAGCTTTGCAGGAAAAGATCAGGCAGCTAACAGCAGCCATTGTTTTGAATCTAATATTAAATCTAACATCATAACATGTAATATATATAGAGGGAAAGCAAAGTCGTTAATCTCGAATAATATATATATATATATATATATTTTAAAATTTTATGTTGGTATCAATTATTTTGTTATAATATTTTAAAATTTTTAATTTGATACAAAAATATTTATAAATATAGATAGGCTTATACATAATAATATTATTAATAATTTGTGAAATAAATATATAATTTTTTAAAAATCAAATAATTAGTTTAAAAATCTAAAAAATAATATCACCAATTTATAATGATATTTTTAAATAGTTAATATGATTATATAATATTTAAATAAATATATTTTTTCATGTAAAAATATATTAAAATAAAAGAAATAAAAAAAATTAACTTTGACTTTAGTATTGTTAAAGTTTAAAAAAAGAGTACAATTATTTTCTTAAAAGAAATTAAAATATTTATAAATTTTGGTTTGAAAAATAAAGTGTAATAAAAATAAATTACAGTAAAAAATGGAGAAATTAAAATTTTAAAGGTTATTTTATCTATTAATTTTATTTTTATTAAGTTAAAAATAATTAAACAACAAAAAATAATTTAAAATTATAAATTATATTTCACATTTACATTTTGACTAAAACAAATTAATTCACCGCAATTCACACTACAGGGGTTTAAGCCTTTAGTGACATTTTTTTTCACATTTAACGATATTTATAAACGTCATTAAAAGATTACTGGCGTTTATAAAAAACAACGCTGAGAGCGTCGCTTGTATCTATAACGAGAAAAATAACAATATTTTTAAAAAAACATCGCTAACTTAGCGATGTTTTTATCACAAAACGCCGTTAAATTTAGAGGTATTTATAGTAGAAAATGCCATTAAATTTAGTGGCATTTATAGTAGAAAGTACTGCTATATTTTAGTATTTAGAGATATTTTTAGGTACAAATACCGCTAAATTAATTTTTTTTAAAAAAATTTTCTTTTAATATTGATTATTATCATTAAATAAAAAATATTAAAAGAAATAAAAAAGAACTTAAATTCATAAACTGGATATTATAAATACATAATTTGTTCCAATATGGATGAAACACAAAGTTTATTATATGCAATAACATTCAAATTATTTTAGTACATTAACAAAAAATTTAAAATGTATGGAATTGATGACTGCATAGATTTGAAACACTACCATTTGATAAAAGATTTTTTTTCATCTTGATCACTACCACATTCTATTAGTGATGGTTTTCATGCACAACGAATCATTTCAAGTAAGATTAAGTCATTTCATCAAACATCATAATCTAAAAAAACAAACAAAACAAATGCCAAGATGAGATGAAAAAAAACATAATAGACTATTTCAGAATGGTTTCTTAAGGATATCTTTAATGAATCAACAAATTCAAGTTAACAAGTAATAATTTTTTAGTAATTTAAAAAATATTTTGTTGAAAAAAAACTAAACTTAAAATTTCATTTGTGTTTGCAACTAAATTCAATGTTCAATTTCAAGTTTTTCAAAGAAAAACTCTATTTCCTTCATTTTTTGTTCTACCTTGAATTTTTTTCACCAACCAACAAACTAAACTCAGAACTGCAATAACGAAAAAAATTGGTAAAAAAGAAAAGAATGGTCAAACACTAAAAATTGCCATTGTTGAAATGGAGCTTACCAATGAAGCTTGAACGGTGGCAGAAACACAACAAATTGATAGGAAGCTTAAGGATTTGACCCAACAAATTAGATTGAAAGTTTAGGGATTTGACTTAAAATGCAAAAAAGCTAACTTGAAATTTGCAAAAACGAAAAGAAAGAAGATGAAAATTGACTATAAAATGACTAAAACTTAGGTAAAAAATGAAAAGAAAATGACCCAAAATGAGCAAAAATAGAAGAAATAAGTAGGGGAAAGAAAAGCAAAAAGGGGTCTTATGGGTTTGAAATTTAACAAAAATTTAGCAACAGGAAAAGTGTGATTATTGAAGGCATTTTTGTTTAAAAACGCCTTTAATAATCTCCTTCATTTTTTTGGGCTTATTCAAGTGCTTTTGGCTAAAAATACCTTGAATAATCCCTTATAAAAAATTTAATGGGATTATTCAAGGTGTTTTTAGCCAAAACACCTTAAATAATCTTGTTTTATTTTTATTTTTTTTGGATTATTCAAGGTGTTTTTGGCCAAAAATGCCTAAAATAATTCTGTTCCATTTTTTTAGCAATTATTCAAGACGTTTTTGGCCAGAAAATGCCTTGAATAATTTCTTACAAAAAATTGAATGGGTTATTCAAGGCGTTTTCTGGTTAAAAACGCATTGAATAATCCATTTCATTTTTTGGAGAATTATTCAAGGTATTTTTCGTAAAAAAATACCTTTAATAATTTTTTTCTATTTTTTTTAGATTATTCAAGGCGTTTTTAGCTAAAAGGCGCATTGAATAATACTTTATAAAGAATTGAATGAGGTTATTCAAGGCATTTTTAACCAGAAACGCCTTGAATAAACTTATTTAATTTTTTTTAAGGGATTATTCAAGACATTTTCTGACCAAAAATGCCTCCAATAATCTCTTATTATTTTTTTTGGAGATTATTTAAGGTATTTCTAACCAAAAATGTCTTGAATAATCCAAAAAAAAAATAAAAAGGGATTATTCGAGGCATTTTTGGTCAGAAAATGCCTTGAATAATCCCTTAACAAAATTGAATTGGGTTATTCAAGTCGTTTATGACCAAAAATGCCTTGAATAATCCCCTTCCATTTTTTTTTCAATTATTTAAGGCGTTTTCTATAAAAAAACGCCTTCAATAATCCCCTTTAATTTTTTTTTAGGATTAATCCCTTACAAAAAATTGGATGGGTTTATTTAAGGCGTTTCTAGACAAAAACGCCTTGAATAATCCCCTTCATTTTTTATTAGGGATTATTTAAGGTATTTTTTGCAAAAAATTCCTTGATTAATCCTTTCTAATTTTTATTAGGGATTATTCAAGGCGTGTTCAGCAAAAAACACCTTGAATAATTTCTTGCCAAAAACACTGAAATAGTTCAGTTGGTTAGAGCATACTGATATTAACTATAAAATCTTAGGTTCGATTCCTCCCTCCAATGTTTTAAGGGTTTTTTAAGGAGTGCAAAAATATTTGTTAGCGGCGTTTACATTATAAACTCCGCTATATTTATAAAAGTCAAAGTACATAGTGGTATTTAGGTTAACAAACGCCACAAAAATATATTTTAGTGACGTTTTTAAATCCAAACACCGCTATATAAGAATTTAGTAGCGTTTTATAAAAAAAACACTACTAACCTTATAAAAGCATGAAACTTTGTGGCATTTATTTTAAAATGTCGCTAAAAAACAACCACTAAATTTTTATTTTTCTGTAATGCCACCAAAGCTAATTAAACCAATTGATATTATCTAATATTTAGTTTGATATGAAAAATCATCTTTAAATATAACATAATTTAACATAATAAGAAGATGCCAACTAATACAATCGATATCGAAATGAATTTAACAATTTTGATATAGAGTATAACATGAATGAAGAGAGAAAGAACACAAGTATATTAACCAAATCAGAGAGCTCTCTCAGTACTATTAATTGCATGGAAGATGGGACTGAGAGGCGCATGCTTAAGCAATGAATGACCTACCAAGCCCACATCGCTGTGTTTTGATTCTTAGGTTATGGGGAAACACCATTAAGCCTACCAAAGATCCCTATTTATTTTTTTTTATAATTACCTCTTAATAACATACTCTAATGTTCTTAATTTCTTAATATTTGACAAGTAATCTCATTATGCCATGCCACTCTTCTGCCTTCTCCATACGTTTCATTTTCAGAGCATTAGCATTCACTACAAGAAAATGGAAGATTAATGGCAAGTTTGTAGTAGCGTTTCACTTACAAACGCCAAACAACTTTGAAGGAATTGTTTGCACTATCTCATAACAAGCGTATTGTAGTATCTATAAACTCTGATAGGCAATCGATTGGCGAAGAGGCTCAACTGTTGGCTGGATTTCTAGACATGCTTGCCTGTAATGGAATAAAATTGCCTATTCATTATGAAACATGACATAAAGTTCTAAAAGAAGTTAAGGTCGATGCTTTAAACTTTATTAAGGTATTAGTATAATTAATGACATATAAAAAATTATTATTTTACATTTTATTTACTTATTCAAACTTTTCTTATTGTATTATTACAGTCAAGATTTGTACTTGAAATACCAACTTCATTTGTACTTAAGTCATTAGGAAAGAAATGGAAAGATTATAAGCATAGTTTGTAGAATAAGTATTTTGATCGAAATACTACTGTAGAGGCGATGATGGAAAATCTACCATGTAATGTGATTAGGTGGCAATATGAATAATTAGTTAGATTTTGGTTCTCAAGAAAATGACAAGTACTAATTTATAACTTTGTATAGTAGAATGAAATAATGAAAGTGTTTTATGCTTTAAGTTGGTAATATTTGTATTTCCATCATATACATAATTATTTTTTATGATAGGAAAGAGAATAGATTTGGATTAGTAGCAGAAACAATAGAAATATAGCCACACAAGTGGATCAAAAAGTTTGGCAAGAAAGCAAAAAGAAATAGTAAGTTAATGATTTTAAACTTATTCTAATGAATGAACTTTTTGTGCCATTAAAAAGTAAATATGTAAATTAACAGTTATTGTTCTATTTTAATAGTTTTGATAGTTTCAATACATGATATTAAACTCATTGAAAGTTTTGAACTTAGTTGACATGGATGATATGTATGAAAAAGTTATAGTTTGCATATATTTAGGTAAAAATACAAATTTGTTTTTATTGTTGTATTTTAACAGTTTGGATAGCTTCAATACTTGATATTAAACTTGTCCAATTGATTGAACTTGGGTTCTATGGTTGATATGGGAGAAAAAGTTGTTGTTTATGTCTATTTGAGACTATTTTTGCATATAAAAGGCAAATATACAAATTAAACTTTTGGATGGCTTTCAACATATTGAATGGCTTCAATCCATGATATTAAACTTGTCCAAATAATTGAATTTGGTTTCCATGATCGATATGTGTGAAAGCCCAAAATGTTTTTATTGTTTGCGTATGTTTAAGACTATTGTGTTGTTATGGGGCCAAAATATAAAAACATGCTATTAAATTTATTCGAAATTTCAACACTTGATTGACAGGCTTGATATGCATGAATAAGTTACGGTTGATATGTATCCTATCAAATAACATATATTTTTGTATAGGAGAATGAGATGGACGGTAAAATTAGACGTGTGAAACTTTTTTGCATAACACACAAAAAAAAAGACGGATCATACATGAATGTCAAAACATAAGAAATTGTGGTAATTTGTAACATCTATTTTAACAAAAAGTAAATATTTACTCATTTTAACATATTATCAATTAATCATTAAATTTGATAGTTGTATATCACAAATTCACAAGAGAAGGCGAAAAAAAATGGGTGCTGAGATTGAAGTAGCATCTAATGGTTCTCTCAACATACAAGAAATGAAAAATTGAATATTCATAAAAGTTACTGGAAAAGAAAGGCATGGACGGGTCTGAGGCCTTGGATCGGGTCCAACACCATCTACCTACTATGGACATAGCTCTCAGTAATTTACATTTTCAGCAAGTCAGTGAGTTGCAAACTATACAACAACGTTTTCAGCAAATTGAAGCAAAAAGAGAACATGAGTGTGCCAAAATTGAGGAAGAACATACTAGAATGGAGCAAGAACGTGCAAAATTTCACTAGTTGCATGATCGATTCGATCATTTTATGAATTTTGTGCAACAACAATTTTTAAGAACTGATCTCAGTGCTCCACCAACTCAGGTATTATATTTAGTAAATATTTAAATTTTTAAATATAAAAAATGCTTACAATTAAGTGTTAAAAATTGTATGGTATTATTCAGTAGGTTCTTGAGCACACTAGTGATCAAGGTGAAAAAATTTCTTCATCAATTGGTAGCCAACAAAATTGATGCAGTCATCCATTTCATACATTTTAATTTTTATTTTGTTAATGTATTAAAAATATTTGAATGTTATTATACTAATTATTAAACTTTGTGTTAATTACATACATATTTCAACGTGAATTAAGTTTATATTAGTTTCAGTTTCTAAATTTAAGCTCTTTTATAAAAATAAAAATTATTAACAGAAATATTAAAAAATTACTGGTAGTACCAGCGTTGTTAGCAGCTAACGCCACCAAAGCAATAGCGTTTTTCTTATAAAAACGCCACTAACTTAGCTGTGTCTGAAAGAAAAAAAATGTTGCTAATATAGAAACATTTTCGGAAACAAACACCTCTAAAATAGTGACATTTTCAGTTACAAATGCCACTAAAGTAATAGCGTTTTTCTCATAAAAATGCAACTAAATTAGTGGTGTCTCAGATATACAAACGCCGCTAATATGGAGGCATTTTCAGTTACAAAAGCCACCACAACAATGATATTTTTCTCATAAAAATGCCACTAAATTAGTGGCGTCTCAAAGATATAAACGTCACTAATATGGAGGTGTTTTCAGTGACAAACGCTACCAAAGCAATGACGTTTTTCTCATAAAAATGTCATTAAATTAGAGACGTCTGAAAGATAAAAATGCCGCTAATATGGTGGCATTTTTTCGAAAACGCCTCTATTTTCAGCTACGCGTGTATAGCCGGCATTCTGACTGACATTTTTCGCAAACACCACAACTCTTTTATTGGTGTTTATAAATGTTGCTAAACGTTAACAAAAATACCACTAAAAACCAAAACCCCTTTAATGAATAGCATGCACGTTTTAAACTTGCCCTTTTCCCTTTAAGAATATACTATAATCAGATTGCTCCCAACAGAACTGACATCTGTTTCTTAAAATAAAAAGAATTGGGCAGGCTTTGCAGGGGAAATGTTTTTGATATATCCAAGCTAGGCTGCTGCAAATTTCTATAACTTGTTCGGGGAAAATTAAATAGCTAGAGACTTGGGCATAAATGTTTATATGAGAGTGAGACCATAAGTTTTATTTTTTTATTTGTTATTTTGAAAATATGAGACCGTTAGTATTAATTCCGAATTAATAAGATTATGATCCGGAGCATCCAAAATCTTGAGACGTGTGGGATCTTTGAAGTAAATGTGAAGCAGATGGGACCAAAGGGGCGACGTGATGGGGATTTCTGTTATCTGATTTTATACATTCCAATTGTAGTTTAATTTTTGTAGGGATGGGTAGACATTTCCCCATAACCTCCCATTAGGTCTAAAAAGGACCTTTTTGTGATATTGTAAAAAGAAAGAGCCTTTACAGTTATTTTCTTCTTGGAACCCTGAAGGTGTTTGCTGGGTTACGTTTAGAGGACTGGTGGAACATATATTTCGTCTTAGTAAAGTCAAAAATCTATTACGGTTCAACCTCCCTAAGAATATATTTACAATAATATCATTATTTAATCTAACTGACTGACTAGCCACCATCTCTCTTTCCCCCTCCCCTCCTGCAACTATTTCATTTCCACAATCTTCCAAACGAAGAGAATTAATGGAAAGTGAGATTTACAACTTTTATTATCCTTGTTGTCCTCTGATATGTTTACAATGAAACACAAGACAAAAATAATTCGTCTCTGGTTAATGGGTGTCTCTCGCTTTCTTGATTTCCCAACTCCAAAATATGCTTATGGCAATTATCATAGATTCTTCTGTCCAATTTAAGCAACAGACAGAAAAGCTCTTTTTAATCCATGGCTTATGTTGAGATCAAGACTAAGCTGAGTAATCCTTATCATCATCATCATCATCTTCTTCTTCTTCTTCTTCCTTGTTCTCGTTATAGTCCAAACTGGCTGTTCGGATTTTTGGATTGTCGGATAAGACCATGGTTCCTGCTGAAAACCTTTCTAAACAACATGATCTTTCTCACGGTGGCGGTTTTTATGGTTATTGTGGTAGCAGTTTCACAGAGAGTTTTGGTAGCCTTATGAGACGCGTTCACGGGTATGACTATCACAGTGAAGCTTTCATAAAATCTGATCTAGGTGCTAATTCCATGGATGAGGATGAATCAAGAACTAATAGTCTTAATGAGGCGGGCTCCAGCTCCAAGCATAACAATCAAGAACAAGAAGATGGAGATGAAGGTTGGCTCCAACTCAGTATAGCGGGTCAGGCAACAAGGTACAATCACAGCAAACATGACCAAGGCGATCGAACGACGAAAAGAGGAGGGTTGATCGAGCTTGATCTATTATCTGGTGGTAGCTCGCAACAAGTTAGGCCATCTATTTTTCGTATGCCTGAGTTTCGAGCTCCGCCACATCCAACGGTTATGCGTAGTTTTAGTGGTTCTTTATTCTTCCAAAACCAACAAGGAAGCAACTCCATGTTCCCTCATCACGAAGAGATTAGCCAGGCATTTAGGCCGATAGTTCAAAATATAGCTGCAGCTCCTTCCTCCGCATCTTCTTCTTCTTCTTCTTTGGTGCCATTGGGCTCCTATTTTGCCAGACCATTTCAGGTGCAATCCGGAATGGATGTTGCCGGGCCGAGCTCGGATGTTAGAATCATTGATCCTCCTAGAAGACCCCATTCTGGCATTTGGTTTAAGCTACAAGCATCACAAAACCAGTAAGTACAAAAAAAAAAAAAAAAGGAAAACAAGAAAAAAAAAAGAACCAGGAAAATTAACTTTTTGTTTTTTTTTTAATGAAAAGTTTCTTACTTTTTTTTTTTAATCACATCACTTTGGGGTGTTTAAAAATATTAGGATTCACTGTCTGATGAAATTCACTTGGTTTTTTCATTTCAGAGCAAAAGAACCGTTCTTGCCTCAAATACCAAAGAGCTACCTGAAAATCAAGTAATAATATTTTTATCCCTTTGTTTTATTTCAATTTATCGCTTTCCACTTCCGTTTGTTTTTTGGTACTTTGATAGAAGTCTTTTCCTCCTTTACAAACTTATTTCGTGTTTAGGCGTTCATTTTTTTTTTTTTTAATCTTCAGGGACGGGAAGATGACTGTGCGGTTATTAATGAAGTATCTGGTTAACAAGCTGAGACTGGATAGCGAATCAGAGGTATTTAAATAACAATCATAAAAGCAACCTTTTTTTCCATTTAAATGCTACTATGTTGAGAACGAGATTTCCCGTACTTCATTTTTGCATATCCCACTTGCTTTAGATTAGCAAAACATGATGTTATAAAAGAGCCAAAAAGAGAAAATTAAGTCATCTTTTTATCCAGTAAATTAATTACATGAGTATAGGACTTGGTTGGTGTTAGAGACATGATAGAAAAGGCAGAACTTAATGCATCTCTCTTACTGTGCTACTTTTTATTTTCATTTTCTTGTCTGATAACATCATATAAATTTGGTGGAAAGTATATTTCTTTGGTAGCCATTTTCTTATCTAATATTCATTAGCCTTTTAACCCATAATCTATGTTTCTTAAGATTGCCCAAATGTTGTCCTAATCAAGGTAATGAGTCTTATAAAATGGTTATAAGCTTCTCGTTTTAGTCAGTTATGGATGTTCTTAGTGACAGGATTAAAGGTGTAGGCTTCAATTGTAGAAATTTGGAGATAATATATAAAACTACTTACCACCTTCTTTTCTCAACCCCAAAAATAAATGGAAGAAGAATTGCCTTCCCTGCTTCTATATATGGGGTTTACTATTTCACACCACAAATTTATATGAAAATAACATAACAATGATCTGGCACACTTGCATAGCCAACAAGAGAAAACACAAGCAAAGTATTGTGTACATTAAGTAAAACAATATAAAACATATATTTATGTTATAGAGTTAAACATTTAGAGAAAAACGTAAGTATTTAACTGTAAGTAAATGATTAATGGAGCCTTCAAAAGCACTAGAGATGGTTACATAGCACCTGAATGACAAGTATTTTGCACTGTATATATATATATATATATTGCCATTACCTTTAAAAACTTTGGAATGACTTAGAGAAATATAACTTATCTCCCAAAAAATGATATGGAACCATATTTTTTTGTACCTAATGAGAGGACCATTCTTAAATTTAAGACTGTTATGAAAACTCCTAACCTCCTCATCAACTGAATTGGACTACATATAGTTGCAAGAATACACTAAAGAAAGAAAAGAGCATAACGCAAATATGCTTGCGTCAAAATTCAAGCAGAATTCATGAAAAGTGATAATTAACAAGCGGTAAAACACAGCAAAGATAATATTCTAGATGGTAGCATCATCATAAGAATTCATATATATAAAGGTCAAGTATGAGTCTATAGGGAAATCAGTGCATCACAACTTTTTTTTTTTAATACTTGAAGTTGTCCTGATTTTAACCCTAATTACTAAAACTAAGAGTCTAACACTCTAACAATAAGTAATGCGGCTGTTGGCCTCGTTACAACTTTTTAGGATAGCAAAATTTTAATCTAATTAATGTTAAAGGGTTTACACAGGTTCATCTTGGATTGACATATAAAGAAAGATTTTTCTTTTGAGAAGGAAGATAATTAAAACCTATATTTCATTAATATATTGACTACTGGATTGACCATTAATTTTCAGAGGATAATTAACTGTTACTGAAATAAATTTATTTTAAATATATATATGAATGAAAACTGTTTAATTACTTTATTCAAAAACAAAACAAAAAAGAAGCTCATACTGAAGAAGATAGCAAATATTCTGTTTTAGATGTGAAATTGGGAAAATCGCCTAATACATAGATAATTAATTGTTTGAAGCCTTGATTAGCTAGGGTTACAATCCATACTCCTATTCCTATAATAGAAAAATATATAATTAACTATCAAAAAAGTTTCCTGTCTTTTTTAGTCTAAACATTAATTGTATACAATTTTATGATTGCACAAAACATACGCATGTTGTTACACAAATTAAGTGAAAGGAAACTCCATCGATTGCATACATTGAGGAAAATCACGTATGCATCATGTTTGAATACAAAATTAAATACTTTTTTTTTTGGGGGGGGGGGGGTCTGGGGAATATTCTCAATGGTGAAAATACACTAGAAATTCAAGTTGTTTTGTACGCAGTCATTATTAGGGAAAAAGAAGTCTATTCCACAATAATTTGTGAACGAGGTGCATTATATAAGTGAATAATTTGTGTATCTCAATTTGTTAGCTATCTTTCACTTTATTTTTCATCCTATCCCTTTTGTAAGAAATGCTTCTCATGCACACTTCATAATCAAATGCAATTATTTCGTCCCTAGAAATGACATTAAGGTAAAGTTTTTCCATACTACTTTAGCATTATATATAATTTATAAACCTAAGAGATACAATTTGTGTGCAAAGTTACTCAATTTCATCTGCTAAAACTAAATTAGACTTTTAAATCAATAAATAGCCAAGATGTCCAAAGTCAATTAAAAAATTTTCACAAAAAGTGATAAAAGCAACTTGGTGATCATTCTAATAATTGTAGAGGACAAAGAAATCTTACTAATTAATTTCCATGTACATGTTGCACATTCACATTCATGTGTATGTCATGCAAGAATGAATAAAAAAAGCATTTTATAGATGCTTTTTTTTTTTTTTTTTTGAATTAATAGGTGCTTACTTCAACATACAATACAATTTATTCAAGGCTATATGTTTTTATAAGATGAATCAGTTAGTACATATTTATATATATATCATCCCTTATATATCGATAGGAAATAGGTTTTCACTATGGAAAACATATATCCTTTTTTTTTTTTTTTCTATACGCTTCAAAGATAGCTTATATGTCAAATAAACCTTGTGCCACTTTTTTTGCATGTTACATTTGATCATAACTTCTTAGGATCTCACTTCTCTTTTTTTGCTGAAGTGGGGATTTTGAAGTTGGGATCTATTTTGGAGGAGAAATTGTGTATTTATTATGTAGAAATTTTTTAAGAACTATTTAAAGAATATGCTTCCAAGATCAATTAACAAGAAAGATTTGCATTTGTTTCTTTTCAAGTGTGTATAAATTAATATAAATTATTATGAGACATTAGAACCATAAGGCCTTAATATTATTCAGTTCATTTCACATTTAATGCACTTATTGCACGCAAGCTATGCATATAAATATTATCGTTGATTTCTAAAATTATAACGGCATAAATTATGAGGGAGAATATTGCAACTTCTTATACGCAATTTTAGAATCATTAGATAAGATGTGATGATAGGTTCAACTATGGTCCAAATGAAAAATTACTGGAAAATGGTACATACTTTTTATATGTTTTACCCAAGACAATTTCGAAACGCGTTTAACAGCTGGAAAGAAACGTGCGTTTATCTTTGTCTAGCTATTAGCTTTTGATAAAACTTTGCCATTCTTTCACTCTTAAATATTTTTTGACCCCTATATTTATAAAATATAGGATGTGTGTCTCGCTGAAACATCCTCCTGATTTTATATAATAAAAAAACTTCCACATGTAGTTTAGGTCAATTCGGCTGCCATTGAAGGCAAATTCTTCGCAGCGGCCAGGTGATAACCATCTCTTTCTCACATATAAAATTTCCCTCTTAGCCAGGGTTTGTTTTAGTCTATGCCTCTCTAGGATAAGAGATTTCTCCTTTCTCACGTGGCGTTAAACAAAATATCCAATGATTACATAGTGTTATAAGTGATTTTAGCATAGATGTAGTTCTCTCCTCCTCTTTGATGATTCCCCGATAAATCATTCTTGCTCTTCCATTAATGATTTTTGTCCATAGTACTGGTATCTAGGCACCGATTTAATACTCTTTTACACCATCTTGTTCTGATGATCATTACCCATAATCTAGAGAAGCATAGCCAATTTCTTTGTTTTTTCATACTCTAGGGCAATAATAATCAAGGCAAGAAAAGCCAAAAAAGATACCCCCACGGACATGGTGGGAAAGGTTTCTTTGATCTTTTTTCTTTTCGCAATTTTTAAGGGCAATGCATTGAATTTAGATATCATTTATAAAAACATCTTTGTCTTTGGATCATTATCTCGTTGAAATGTAGAAAAAACAAAAAAAAAAAAGGGTTTGATTTTTAGATATGTAGTAATATCATATCGTAGGGCCATGAAAATCACAAGTGGACACTGTCATCTCAAACCCTGTACCTGCACGCGTTACCGCTTCCTTTCGTCATGCTTTCGCTTCTTTCATCTCAGCTTTCGGAAAGCTAACTGTAAGCCCTCCTTTTTTTTTTTTTTAGCCCTCTCTACACCGTTTCTTTTTTTTTTTTTTTCATTAATGGTACAGGTGTAAAAATACCTTAACTGCACCACTAGAGTTTAAATGACCCCATCAGCACTCCCACAACCAACCACAAAAATACATTAAGAAAAAAAAGAGAAAATCCCTACATTTTTTACACCGGGAGGAAGCAATGCATGAGGGATAATTCTGATGGGCAAAAAAGTCCCTGTCAATTAACGATCCAAGTAAGTGAAGCAAAATTAAACAAACAATCATTACACAAGAGATAAAAATTTAACATAATTTGATCCAACTGACTTATATCTACAGATATAAAAAAGATTCACTAGTTGTAAAATATTACAAACAAATATTAAATCAAGCATTCATAATTAATACTCATAAACCCTCTCAATTTCTTTTAATTTTATAGAGTATTCTCAACCCAAACAAACATATATCTATATGTACTCATACATCATACCTATATGGATTATTTCAGTTTCCTCTAATCCATTCACAAACATATACACCCATAAGGACGTTAATTTCTAGTAGACTTATAGATTGTCTATCCAATAAAATCATACAAATCTCTTACATCTTTTTTTCATACTCAACCATATATAGACTTCACCTATTTAAAAGCTTACTAACTTATCTATCAAGAAACTTTTTTTTTTAGAATTCTTCTCTTGTAAGTTTTCTTATCCATCAAGTAATATATAACTAATCTCAAATAGATCTATTATTAGATTTGAGTTATTATTCCCAACAATCTTCACTTTTACTCAAATTCTATCAATCATCAATCTTCATGCTAGATATCCTTGACTTTACCTACAATGGAAGCCTTACAATCATTTTATCTGTGTGTCTTCACACTTCATGTAAATTGATCCTTAAAACATAAACTCAAATTTTTTTCTTGAATCAAGCTCCTCTAGGCTTGTCTCTTCTTATGTCTTGAACCTTCAGGTTTGATACTACTTATTAGACTAAAAAAGCTCCAATTCAATCAAGTCAATAGAAGCAAAATTAAACAATCAATTAATCACACAACAAACAACAATTTAACATGATTTGACCAAATCGATCTATATCCACATATGAGAAAAAAGATTCACTAGTTGTAGAGAATTACAAACATACATCAAATCAAGCATTCATAATTAATACCCATAAACCCTCTCAATCTACTCTAGTTTTATGGAGTATTCTCAACTCAAATAAACATATATTTATGTGTAACTATGCACCATACCTATGTGAATTATCTCAGTCTTCTCTAGTCTACTCACAAATATACACACCAATAAGAACGCTAATCTCCAGTAGTCTTATGAGTTATTTACCTAATAAAACCCTACAACTCTCTTATATGTTTTTTTCATGCATAACCATATAAAGACTTTATTTATTTATAAGCATACTAACTTGCTTATTAAGAATCATTTTTCTTTTAGAATTCTTATTTTGTAAGTCATTTTGTCCATTAAGCAATGCCTAACCAATCTTAAACAAATCTATTATTGAATATTAATAATTATTCCCAACAAATTCCACAAAAGAATCATTCCTAAACCTAGTTGTTGAAAAAAATAAAAAATAAAAAATAAAAGCATAAAAAATAAAACAGATGAGAGCCCCCTATCAAACTGAGTTCTTTATAGTTGGTTGAAGGAATGCATGCAACATTAAATATTAATATTAATATTAAGGGAATAAATCCTTATTTATCATCAACATCCTCCCATTTAATTAATACTTTTTTCCTTTATCGAGTTTTACCTTATTTATTTTAAAAATTAATAATTTATTACTCTCTTCATCCTATGTGATTTGACTTTTTATGATCAAATTTTGTCAATTGTAATTATTAATATTTTAAATATTTTATTAAATTAGTTTTTTATAAAATTATATTTTAAAATTTTTCATTCAAGACTTTAAAAAATATATATATGTTTTTCATATTTTAGTTAGAAATTTATTTAAAATAAAATGAAGTCAAAATTAAAAAATTTGAATTCTTAAAAATTAAATTAAAATATTATTTATGATAGACAATAAGTATTAATTAACCTAAACGAAAAAATCAACATACAATTAAAAAGGAATATTTACCTTTCATTTTGACATTAGGGCTTTTATGTTGAAAGAAAGCAACGTGAAGAAGACGTGCATGAAATGTGATTGGTGTCTGTGACAGATGTTTGAGTTAGGTTTTGTACGAATAAAAAAAACCTATTATGATCATTAAAAACTCTAATAAAAAGATTAAAAAAATTAAAAGAAAAATCGGTGCCTATTCCTCGCCGTACTTTTTGGATCCATTGCAAATCATGTGTTTAATTAACTATTTGATGCCTACTATTTTTGAATTATTATAGTAAATCTTTTTTGAAGTTAATTATTATAGTAAATTATTTTAATTGTAATAGCAGTATATCAAAATAAAGTCTATGGAATAATGATTTTGGCTTACGAGTAAAGTCTAGGTGCGCGCCGTAATGATTAATTTCGCGGTTGTTTAAGATCGTGGAATTAACGGGCAGCTTTGGACGGTCGATTTCCCTGCCTGACCGCTGACCTAAGTTGTAGTAGTACTAGTAGTAGTCTTTTTCATTTTTTGGTCATAGGGGAAACGAGGAATCTGTTGGAGTAAAGGAGAAAAGTCAGAAAGAAATGGAGAAATTTTATGGGTAAAGTAGAAGTTTAGGAAAGATGGGGCATAGCAGGGTTAGACGTAAGCCACTAACAAAGCATGACTTCAGTACCACTCATAGACATCTCAATTTAAAAAAGAAAAAATATGAACACAATAAAAAATGCAAAAAAAAATACAAATAATATAATTTACAATTTTAATAAAAATTATATGTAAATTTTAAAAAAAAAAAAAGTATTTTTGTGTTGACGTGTATAAATTATAATATATAATTTTTATGTAAAATATGATATAATTGAATATAAAAATTATTAATATTTTATATAATATGAATATATAAATTATTATATTTAACATTACCAAAAAATAACCTTCAAATTTTAGCATTGAAATTTTTTTTTTAATTTTGGGTATTCTTCAAAACCTTTTGTTAAAGCCTATGTAAGCATCAATATAAATGACAACATAGCTTCATTTTTTCAAAAAAAAATTTTAAGTGTCTTTTTTATTTATTTATTTTGTAATTACATTATGAATGCACATACTGTTGAAGCCCTGACAAGAACCTACTGTGGGATTGGGGTTGATGATAAAAGCAGATAGAGATAACATGTAGAGGACAGCAGCTTCTACCATTCTTGACGTTGCAGCATGTAAGAGATCAAATATGGAGTTCAAGAGATGCTGTGACTTTGCTTCTAAATACCTCAACAGCTGATTATAATGTAATGGTTCTGCACTATGGTAGGAGCGCTTGAAACACAACACAATTTTTTTTTCTCATAATTTAATCGCTTCCTCTTATGCGATGTATCATTCTTAAGTTACGGAGAAAATATATAGTTTGGGGATGCCCTGAAATGATGTTTTGACTTTGGGAGTCAATAATATAACCGATAATGCGATTACGAGCTGGGCTGGCTTCATATTTAATTATTATCATTTCTGTTAACTGTTACAAACTTTGTTGATTGATTGACTAATCCATTTTTTTCCATCTTTTCTAATCACTTCTCCCTACCCCTAAATCATGCCTTAATTTATATCTCCACTCAAGATTAAGTAATCACTAGAAAAATTATATATACTAGAATTTGACATGATTTAATATTTGATATATTATCAATGTATATATTTTATATACTGACAATAAATTGGATAATGATATTTTATTAATGAAAAAATATCAATATTTAAAATAAATGTATAAAAATTAAAGTTTTTTTTTTTAAAAAAAAAACTTAGGTGTTATTATCTAATTTATTTTATTCGTGAATTGTCATTATTTGATTCTCTGATAGTGTATAAAATCTATATATTGACAATGTATTAAATATAAACTCATTTGACATACTCATTATATAGGTAAAAAAATGTCTTAAAACATTTGTGATTTAGAAAAAATAATATAGGCCAATTTTTAGGTGAAAGGTGGATAGTTTTTTTTAATGGATATATATATATATATACATATATATGAGAAAAAATAGGTGAAAAAAAGAAGTTAGCTAGTCATAAAGTAGTCAAGAAGTTAGCTGACTAAAAATGAGTGGTTTTTTCTTCTTTTTTTTTATAAATATGTTTTATGTTGTAGTATAGTTTTGACTAATACAATCTTATTGAAGAAAAAAACCTTGAGTAAGGCTCTTCCATGAAGTTTTCTTAGTTAGGTAATAATTTCCTTACTATGATGCTAATAATTTTTGAAAATGTTATCTCATGATATAATACTCAAATGAAGAAGAGCAAGATTGCACTTCAAGTTTTCTTGAACACAAATGAACTATAGACCATAAAATGAGAATGAAAGAGAATGATTTGAATTTTGAAGAGAAAAGATGTTAAGATGTGTAAAAATAAATGTTAATTAAAATATTTATAAGCCTCAAAGATGTTTAAAATCATCTTTACGAGTAGACATTATTTGGATGAAAGATTATCATCTTTCGAATGAAAGAACATGTATGTACAACACACTTATTTTTTTGAATTCCCATAATAGGCAATTCATTGCTTTAGTCAAATAATGGAAGCACAGTTGATTAACCCCAAAATCAGTCGGTTTCCAAAGCAAACTTGGAAAAAGCAATTGATAGCTTTCCAAAGCTAGTCAACTACTCGTGCTTCTTTTTCATTTTTAAAAAATGCACCTAAAAGTTAGTGATGCAATTTATTTATGAACAATTTCTAAGCTAATTTGCTACTTTTGCTTAGCAGTTGATAAACAGTGCTAAGGCTATTTTCAACTCCAAACATCATTTTACCAACACATATAAATGCTCATGAATTTTATAGATTTGTTTTCACTTAAACACTTAAGAAAACAACATCTTTGATAATATATACAACAATTTCTTATTTAGTACCAAAGAATGTAAATCTATGCAATCTAAAGAAAATGCAAAGCAAGGTGTATTTAGGTGAACAATGTTTGAACTTTTGAATTGAATATGAGATGTAAGAAAACATATTCATACCTACATTGGTTCGTTTGTTCCTCTAAAAGGCAATGCAATTTAAATAATGGACCTTCGCTCTATGTTGTGTTAGCAAGTATTTTATGATTAACTAAAAATTCACTAGAAGTAGCTTCTCACTTCTCTATTTGCATAGAAAGACTTATCTAAAAAGTTTCACAACCTTTTTTTTTTTTTTTACTTTATACTATCCTAAAAAAAGTTATAAATCTAATAAGAATTCATGTCCAACCATCTTGATATGTATTAACAACACATCTAGAAATGAAACTTTCTAAAGAATAGTTTTTCCTTATATTGTGCCACTATTCCAAAAAATGATGTATTGAGAATTTCATATATCTCATATATCATAACAAGATAAAAGACTTTTAGTGATGAATATTACTGACAAAAAATTTTCATCGTTGAAAATTATCTTTAACGACAAATTAATGATGAATTTTCATGAATGGATATTTTACTTTTAATGGTGAAATTTCGTTATTAATGATTAAAATTATCGATGGAATATTATTCCATTGCTAAATATTGGCACCAAAAGTTTTGAGATGACACCAATATTAGCGATGAATTTTTGTTGCTAATTCATTTTAATTCTTATGGATTTAACAATGGAAAATTTTTGTCCTTAAATAATTGTTTTTTTTATTTTTTATTTTTAAATTAAAAAACCATTCTTTAAAAAAAAAAAACTCCTTTTTCTCTCACTAACGGAAGCCATTTTACCTTTTTTCAAAGCCAAGAATATAGCACAACCTCCATGCCACCACTGCACTAGTGGCCCCATAGCAACCAAAAGCCTTTGACCTTCTTAAAAGGAGCACCAATGAAGATGACACGAAAGTTTGAGGCAACAAAAAGGAGAAGGTTGAATGTGCTCCATTTAGGGGTGGGTAGTCACGTGATTTTCTACTGGAAAGATGGAAAGCATCATTTTGTCAAGTTCATCAAAGGTCGCAAGATGAACTATAGGGGCCCAATGATTACTTACATCAATTGTAAGATCTCTAGTCTCTTTCGACTTAGGGTTTTTATGTGATGAAGTAAGAAGTTGACAAGGATATCAGTAAAGGGCTAAAGGAAACTAGTAGTAAAGATGATGTAAAGAAGTTGATAATGAAGTTATCTAGTGTAAACTATCAAGCCAAGGATTAGTCAATTATAGGAATAGTAGTTATGTATTGTGGGTTATAATTCACTAATTAAAAACTATCATGCATATGCAGATTTTAGGGTATAAAGGAGAAATCTAATTTCTTTGCTCTCGTATCTCTTTTTTGGTCTTAATTTTCTTTTCTTTTGGTTTATTTCTTTATTCTTTTATTTAGATTAACTCTTAATTAATTCAATAGCATCATTCTATTACAAATTTGGTATCAGAGCCTATTAGATCTACCTTTAATTTAGGAAAACCTAAGAAACAGTAAACCATAATTAACAAAGCAAAATTGGATGCTCTATAAGAGCAGTTTTAGGTGATACAAAGGCAGTTTGAGGCTTTAATGACTATTGACTTAATAGTTCCAAGGTGGTGAGAAGAACAAATTAAGCTTATTGAGTCCCAGCTTACTAAAAATCATGAACGTATAAGCCAAGTGCTTGAGCTATTGGATCCGAGAAAGGCAATTGAAACTCAACTAGAATCAAAAGGGATAACTAGCAGCCAACCATCTGTTCCTATTTCTTAGTTTAAAAAGAGAGGTAAGGCATCTGTCAAAATCACAGTAATAGATGATCATGAAAAATATGCTTATAAGCCTAATGGAGTAAAACTATTAGCTAGTAAACAATATGAAATCAATGGTAGTACCTTTCAATTTAATACTGAACAATCTAAACATGTTGATTTCATTTTTGGTAGTAGTTATTTAACTGTTACAATGCATTTGCACCTATACCTAAGATTGAGTTACCAGTGTTTGATAAAAGCAATCCTAGGGTTTAGCTTAAAAAATGCCAAAAAGACTTTGCCATATTTTCAATCTCTGATCACCAAAAATTAGAGATAGCTGCTACGTATTTAGTAAAAAAGACTAAGGTATGGTTCTTATGCAAAAGGAAAGGGTGGCATGGTTAGAGTTTACTAATGACTTATGCCAAAGGTTTTGTGACAAAAACTTGTTCTGACATAATAAAGGAGCTCGACAAACTAGCCCAAAAGACTACTGTGGATGAATATCAAGAAAGATTTGAAGAGTTAAGACCATATATGTTACAATATAACCCATACTTGACTGAAATGTACTTTGTTTCTAGCTTTATAAGTGGACTCAAGGATGATATCAAGCTTAGAGTGAAGGCTAATAAACTTGAAACCTTAACTGATGCCTATAGATAAGCCAAAACTACATGAACGATCAATTGAATGTGAAAATAAGAGACATAAGTAAACTACCAAACCTCTGTTTACCTCTAATACTGGCTTTTATCTTGAACCTATTCACACTCAACCAAAATTAAACCCACTAACCAATTTCATACCGAATACACAATAGCTTATTGAGTAAAAAAGGTTATAGAATCTGTGTTTTAAGTGTGGTGAGAAATTTATGCTAGGCCATATATGTAAAACAAAACAACTTAATGCCATTACTACTTATGAATCCAATGAGGAAAAAGACAACATGCAAGATGGTAATGAAGAAGTAGAAGGAGTTAAGGAACAAGACAGTCTTGAAAACTTATAAAGTCTCACCAATACTCTTATAGGTAGTGTTGGGCATAGCACTCTTAGGATTGAAGGAACGATAAAAGAGAAACCACTTTATATTTTCATCAACAATGGTAACACTCACAGTTTTGTACTCCTAAGTGGGCTCAAGAAGGAGTGGAGCTAGAGTAGACTAATCATTTAGCTATAACAATAGCTAATGGAAAGAGATTATACAGTAGTACCAGATGTAAGGAGTTAACCTGGTTAATGTTGGGACATGTTTTCTCACATAATTTGAGAGTATTGCCAATAGGCGTAATGACATAATTCTTAAGATTGATTGGATGAAAATGGATAGTCCTTTGATGCTAGATTTTAATAAGCTATATATGAATTTTTAGAAAGAGGGTCAGTAAGTGACATTGAAAGACAATAAAAAGCAACCAGGTGTTAAGCTCATTACTAGTAAAAAATTACAAAAAATGGCTAATAAAGACCCAAACATAAATATAGAGCTTTATATGATCAATGTAGATTGTATGGAAGAAGAACTCCTTTGGAACTACAAGAATTACTCACTATTTATTCTGACATCTTTGAACAACCAATAGGACTACCACCAGTTTAATCACATGACCATAGTATACCCCTTAAGAAAGGGTCTCAACCTATAAATTTAAGGCCATATAGGTTTTCTTATCACCAAAAAATTGAAGTGGAAAGATAAATTTCAAAAATGTTATCTTCATCTATTATTCAGACTAATAAGAGTCAATTTTCTTCACTTTGTCTATTAGAAAAAAAAATGGTACATGAAGGCTGTGTATTGACTACAGGTAACTTAATGCAATGACAGTTAAAGGCAAGTTTCCAATTCTAGTAGTGGAAAACTTGTTAGATGAATTGAAGGGTGCCAGGTACTTCTCCAAGATTGATTTATGATCAAGATATTGGCAAATCAAAGTTAAAGTTAAGGATATCTCTAAAATAGCCTTCAGGACTTATAAAAGACATTATGAGTTCAAGGTAATGTCATTTGGACTTACTAATACTCCTGCCACTTTCCAATCATTGATGAATAATGTGTTTTTTAAATATCTAAGAAAGTTTATGTTAGTTTTTTTTTGATGATATATTGGTTTCTAGCACTACTCTAGAGGAACATGTCTTACATTTGAAACTTGTCTTTGAGGTGTTGAGACTTCATCACCTATTTTCCAAGAAAAGCAAATGTTTTTTTGGTCAAAAATAGGTTGGGTATCTTGGTCATATCATTTCAGTAGATGAGGTTGCAATTGATTCTGCTAAGGTAGAAGCAATGAGGAATTGGTTAGTTCCTAAATGTCTAAAATCTTTACAATGGTTTTTTAGACTGACTGGCTACTACAAAAAATTTGCTAGGGGATGTAAAGTGATAAGTAAGTCCTTGACAGACACGTTGAAAAAAGATGGATTCCATTAGTCAAATGCAGCAACAATAGCATTTCAACTACTTAAAGAAACAAGGAGTAATGCCTTAGTACTTGCACTACTAGATTTTTTTAAGTCCTTTTACCTAGAAATAGATGCTTGTTCTTTAGGTATAGGAGCAGTTTTGTCACAAGAAAAAAGGCTTATTACCTATTTAAGCAAAGCCTTGGGGGTTCTTGACATAGTGATTTATCTATCTATGAAAAAAAGTATCTAGCTATTTTGATAGCAGTTTCTAAGTAGAGACACTACCTTGAAGGTGGACCATTCATTATCAAAATTGATCATGAGGCCTTGAAATATCTCTTAAACCAAAAGTTAATTACTATTATTTAGAAAAAAGGCTTACCAAGTTATTGGGTTTGAATTACACTATTCAATATAGGAAAGGTAAAACAAATATAATGGCAGATGATGCTTTATCGAGGTGACATGAAAAATAAAGAGGGCTGCTTGTTCTACATTCAACCACTCATATGCCTAAATAGGTAATTGAAGTAGAACAAAGTTATGAAGGAGATACAACTACTCAAGAGAGAATCACAACTTTTATTATAAATTTTGCAAGTGGTTCTGACTACTATTTTAGTAATGGAGTACTCAGGTATAAAGGCAAGGTTTATGTTGGAAGTTAGGGTCTATTGAGAACTCAAGTATTACAACTACTTCATGATTCACCCCATGGAGGTCATTCAAGAATCCAAGCAACCTATTATAGACTCAAACTCTATTTTTATTGCCTAAAGATGATAAAGCAAGTGCAAGATTATCTGCAACAGTGTGATATGTGTCAAAGGAATAAAAGTGAGCATGTTGCTTATCTTAGTTTACTACAATCAATTCCAATTCTTACATAGACTTGGGAAGTAATCACCATAGACTTTGTGAAAGGACTGTCTCAATCTCATAAATTCAATTGTATTATGGTCATCATTGACAAATTTGCCAAATATGCACATTTCTTGCCTTTTTTTTATCCTTACACAGCCTTAAATGTGGCTAAGGCCTACTTATGTTAAATTCATAAACTTTATGGAGCTCCAAAGGTTGTTATATCATATAGCACTAAAAAAAATCTAACATATAGTAACACTAAAAAAAAAGCATCAATAAAACCCCAAAATTCATCAGTATAGCACTATAAACCCTATACTAATGGTTAAAATGTGTATTCTTAAGAATTTTTAACCATCAATATATCCCTTGTTGGTATAGACCTATATTGATGATTTTTAAGGTGTGAAAATAGCTTACAGAGATATACCTATAGTTAAAGACTATCAATAAATGTATATCTATTGGTATAACATCTGTTGTGTGTTCTATCATTATACCTTTTATCGATGGTTAATACCCGTCAGTATAGACTTGTATGTTTTAATAATTCTGGCCTATATCAACGATTAATGGTCATTAGTATAGACTTGTAATTTGTTACCTATAGTGACGTTTAAAGCCAATTGGTATAGATTTGTAGTTTTTAATTTTCTCACTTATATTGATGACTAGTGCCCGTTAATATAGACTTAAATGTTTTAGTTTTTTTGACTTATGCCAACGGTTAACGCTTGTCAGTATAGACTTGTAATTTTTGTTACCTATACTGATGCTTAGCATTTGTCAGTATAGACTTGTATTTTTTAATTTCCTTACCTATACCGATGGTCAGAGACTATTAGTATAGAATTGTATGCTTTAATTTTCTTACCTTTACTGATAGTTATAGATTGTCAGTATAGACTTATATGTTTTATTTTTTTATTATATTTTGATGACTGTTAGTATCGCCTAAAATATTCTAACGATCAAGTGCATTAATATAAATGTTAAGATGTTGATAAATTTTTCTAAAAATTATATTTTCAATTATTAATATTAATTTATTTATAATCATAATATGATATGTTTGCATATAAACAAAATAAAAAAAACACAATAAAGTAAAAGATATTTAATAACATTAAAACTACAAGTAAATTATTTATAATCCACAAACTTAGTATAAGTGAAAAACTAAAGTCATTGTACCAAGTCTGATAAAATAAACATTGATAAAACAAACATAGATAAAGAGTTACACCACCTTACCCTAAAAAACACAATCATAAGTTTTACAGTACCAGATACCTAAAGACCTTTTGATCACCTTAAAACTTCAATAAAACTCTAACCAAGATAATCTTAAAAAATTGGTAAACGAGCAAACAATTGCAAAACCACCTTAATAGGAAAAAACATCTATGCACCTATTACAAGCCTTTTCCAAAACCAAAATATTTTAATTCATACAAAATATCACAAGTCTTGAAAAAGTTAACAAGTGTAGCTACATCATATAACTAACAAGCTCAATGAACCCAGCTCACTAACAATATTCAATATACTAATCAAAGCATCACAAAAAAATAGCCTTATTTCAACAAAGTGCATAACATCCAAAATGATACCAAATTCCCCTACAAACATAATGCTTTGAATAAATAAACAATTTCTAGAATAAATGATCCTATCATAGATTTCTACAAAGAAGCATTTGCATAGCATAAAAAAAATCCAATTAGAATTCTTGTAAATTATCTTATATTTACAGAAGGTAAGAAGGTAATCATCCATTCATATACCAATGGAAATAATTTTATAAACAATTATTCATTCATACATACAGAAGGTAAATCATCCATTTATATACCAACAAAAATAATTTTATAAACATTTTATTCATTAGTGTAATGCATGAATGAACAAGAAATAACCTAATTTACATGTGTAATCTCCTCATTCTTTTAGTTTAATTCCAAATAATAACTTAATGAAACCAACCTAAGATTATTTTAGTCAACAAAACTATCATTAAACAAATATTTTCACTATCATTCAAGTCTACAACTACAAAGCAAGCTTACATCATAAGGAAGCCTTTTCAAAGGGAAAGAAAAAAAGGTAAGAAAACCTTTTCAAGGGAAAAAGAGAAAGCTTTAAATTATAGTGTAATTTAATGATTATGGCAAAGACGATGGGTAATGTTTCAAGATCACAATTACATGATTCAAAACCTACATTCAAAATTGATTTTGGCATTCTATCTAAGAAACAAGTATTAAGCAAAGCATTTTCACATATGTATCATGTGATGAAAAGTTTACCATTTTCATTTTCATTAAGTTGATGACTCAAATTTGAAGAACGATTGTTTTCACGTGTGATTTCTAAAGCATTACTAGCATCAGGAACCAAAAATTAATTAAAAAGAAATTTCAATAAGGTTCAAGATTCATGAGCAATATGACAATTTACATCTATACAAACTAAAATAGATGTTATATATACCTTTTATTCACCATGTGAGTAACAATATTCAAGATATCCATATTCTCATTAAGAAATTGTCTTTCAAGTACCAATTTTTTTGGGATCATTCAAGGCATTTTTCTGATAAAATGCCTTGAATAATCCCCTTTAGATGTTTATGAGGAGATTATTGAAGGCATTTTTGTCCCTAAAAAAATATTAAATAAGGCTATTGAAGGTATTTCTGGCAAAAAATGCCTTCAATAATCCATTCTCATTTTTTTTGGGATCATTTAAGGCATTTTTTTAATAAAATACCTTGAATAATCCACTTCAAATGTTTAAGAGGAATTATTGAAAGTATTTTTGCCCAGGTGTTTTTGTTCAAAAAATGCCTTGAATAATCCTAACAAAATATTGAATGGGGTTATTGAAGGCGTTCCTAGCTAAAAATGCCTTGAATAATCCTTTTCAATTTTTTAAAGGGGATTATTTAATGCATTTTTTGCCAAAAATACCTTCAATAATCTCTTCTTTTTTTTAGGACCATTCAAGGCGTTTTTGTGATGAAATGCCTTCAATAATCCCTTAGGGTTAGTCAAGGCATTTATGGTAAAAAATGCCTTGAATAATCACCTTTAGGCATTTATGAGGAGATTATTGAAAGCGTTTTTGCTTAAAAAATTATATGAATAATCCTTAACAAAACATCGAATGGGGTTATTGAAGGTATTTTTGGCCAAAAACGGCTTTAATAATCCCTTTCAATTTTTTACAAGGGATTATTCGAGGTGTTTTCTATAAAAAAACGCCTTTAATAATCTATGATTTTTTTTATTGAGAATGCTCAAGGCATTTATGCCCAGAAAATGCCTTGAATATTCCCTTACAAAAAGTTGAAGGCATTTTTTTTGGTAAAATGCTTTTACTGATCATTTTTAAAATTTATTCCCCTATTTTGAACTTTGGAATCCCAAACTGCTGTTACAGAGAATGATTAAAAACTACATTACAACCAAACCAAAACCCCTAAACCCATGTAGTTTGCCTTTTTCTTTTTGTATCTATTTTGTCGTTGTCGACCTTTAACTACTAAACACCGTGTGACCTTTCTTTTTACCAATATGTCCTTATTTTATTTGTTTTTTGTATTATTTATATTCTTTGATATAGCTATTTTTTTCCCTTACTATATAATTTTATTCATTCCATTATCATCTTAGTCATCCAATCTCCCTTCATTGCATGTATGGTGTTTCTTTGTAGTTTGGTTTAAATATTGTGGTTTGCTGAATGGTATTGTGGAAATTCTATGCATTTTTTTCTCATTATTTTCTTTGCATGGAACTCTGATTTAAAGTAGGAATCATAGTATGGCTTGAACTCATAAAATATTATTAGTTTAAGGATGTTTTACGTATATTGGTGTAGTAACTGTAGTATGATTATTATGTACTATGTGAAATTTAGAAAGACTATTTGGTTTATTTTGTATAATTATGATCAAAATCGCAGGTATTATGAAATTCGAACAACATACTTCTCTTACTACTGAACTTGAAGAAGACACACCTATCGTAAAAGAAGAAAAGTAAGGGGACAAAATAAACAAATGCAAGTGACTGACATGAATATTCACGTTGACTTCAATCAAAGCGGGCAACCTATGTCTGATGGAGCTGTCAAGTTAGCTAGTCATATTAGAACGATCATCCATAGTAGCATTTCTATTACGTACCATAATTAGAATTAAGTTTTTAATGATCTAAAAGATCATATATGGGAGTTGATTGTGGTATGTTTATTCAAATATTTTGTAAAATTTGTTAAATGATCATTTAATTGAAATTAAATGTGTTCATACTAATTGTGTTAAGTTTATTGGGAATGGTTTGACATCCTAATTAAGTGTAAAAACCTTGTGTTGCAATTGACGAGGAAAGCATTCAGAGACTTTAAAAGTAGATTGACAACCTAATATATTTTACCATTCGTTGATCTTAATGATATCTTGGCTATTCCACCTTTGTCATATGTAAATGTTATAAGTTATCAAGATTGGATGAATTTTGTTTGAGATCAGCTATCAGAAGAATTCTCAATGCACATAGTCATTACAAAAAATTGTTTATAAGATTTTATGTAATATATTTGATATCTTAATATGTGATTAACATAATTCCTTTCTTTTCTAGAAAATCAAAGAAAACAAAAAACATTCAGGCCAAACAAGTATATCACCATCAGACATCGAGAAAGGGTTATACAAATGTCAAGTATGAGCTTCTAAGTATTTATACACTTTTTTTATACTCATAAATGAATATTTATGAACATTCATTTAATAGATTCTTATTCTTATATAGCATTAATTTATTAGGAATCATCTAGCTTTGGCACCGAAGTTTCTAGATGGGATATATGGGAACAAGGACATATACAAAAAGAGAGATCATTTACAAATGAAGCAACTGAAGAAATGGCTAACAAGATTGTATGTATAACTGCTCATTATCATAACATATAAATCTATAGACCTACAGCTAAACATGGATTAGAAGAGTCACCATGAATCTTTTTTGTTAAGGTGTCATTGGCCACCTAATCAAATTTGATCTACGAAACCAGAGTTTAGATTCGGGAGTACGATTACATGTGAGAAAGGTTATAACACCCTCACAACGCTCATCAAAAGATGGTACCAGTTTAATTTCAAATTATCCAAGCCCAAAAAAATGTTTATGCTTTTACCAAAATGTTAAATATTGAAAATTAGTCTTAAAATTATCCCAACAGTTTGGTAGCAATTTTAAGATGATTCTCTCACTTCAGGAGATTCATGGAGACTAGTGTCCCACTCTGAAGGGGCTCCATCATCAAATTCATTATAATATTTTATTAAAAAAAATTAGTAAAGTCTCTCAATAGTTTGGTAGGACTTACTTTAAAGCAGATCTTTCAAAAGTTTAGTGAGATTTTATTGTAAAAAGATTTGTTAAAACTTTTGAAAATTTCATTAAGTCTCTTAATAGTTTGGTATGACTTAATTTGAAATAATCTTCTAATAGTTTAGAGGATAAAAATTATTTTTTTATATTTTTTCTTTTTTTTTTTGAAAATTGATTTATGAAATTTTCCAATAGTTTGGTGGATTCCATAAAATCTAAATCCATGAAAATTCTCCAATAGTTTGGTGGGATTCATGAATTTATTTGAAAAGATTTTTTTACTATTTTTCAAAAATAAAATAATAAAAAGAATTTTTATAAAATATTTAATAAATAATAAATTGCTTAAAAAATCAACAAAATATAATAAATAATAAAAATGAAATAAAAAAACTTAAAACATAAAATGATAAAATAAAAATAACAATGAAAAAAGAAAAGCCTACGATCGAATCGGGTTGTGCATGGTAAAACACAAAGATCTAGGTGCCTCAAATTTCAAGCTTTTCTTCACAAGTGTTTAACTATACCTCTCTTTCTAAAATGATTATTCTTCTATCTTCTCTCTAATTGATTTTTAGAAATGGACGAATAAATCCAAAAAATCGATAAAGAAATTTTAGAAACCTAACAAATTCTCTAGAAAACTAAACCCCAAAATCCCTAGATGCAAAACCCTACAGAAATTCAAACCCAAAAACACCAAATCCCAATTCTAGAAAATCTAAATAAACCAAACCTAGAATCTAAAACCTCTTGGTTGCTAAACAAATTTCTCTCTTTTTCTCTCAAGAGTTTCTATATAATCTTTCTTTTTCCAATCTTCCCCCTTTGCTTTGATCACAAATTTATATAGGAATTCATACTCAATCAATTCCTTTTACATCTATGATTTTGTTTTATTTTCATTTTTAATGAGAATTGATTCTGAAATTAAATCCCAAAAATATCTCCCCATCATTTTTAATGCTAATTGATTCTGGAATTAAATCTCAAAAGTCTCTAAACATCATTTTAATGTGAATTGATTCTAGAATTAAATTCCAAAAATCTCTAATTACGGTTAAAGCTTGTTTTCAATTCCAAAAAAATATTTTTGGACAAAATAGGGTGTTTACAGTTGCCCTTTTTTGTGTATTTTCTATGGAACAAGAATTGCAAAAAGACAAAAGATATCCATTTTGTTCAGATTTGAAAGCCTTTAAGAAGTGATCAAATTATGCCAAAATGATCGAGATTGAACTATAAAACAAAAAATAAAATGATCTAGACTGAGGTGAGATCAAAATAGGTGATCAGGATTGAAATACAGGTCAAAAAAATAAAGTTCAAAATTTCAACTCTAAATCCAAAGATTCATAATTTAGACATTAAAAAATTTGTAAAGTTCCATAACAAAAGTTGAAAGATCCTAATATTCCAAGTTTAACAAAATTGCAAAGATTCAAGATTCCTAAAGTTTTTGGATTTGCAAGAATGAAAGATTCACAAGATTCCAAGTTTAGTAGAGGTTCTGGATTCACAAAGATTTCAAGTTCACAAGGACTTTCAGATTCGCAAGAAAGGAATATTTGCAAGATTTCAAGTTTTGTAAAAGTTTTAGATTTTAAAGATTTTAGGTTCGCATGGACTTTCATATTCACAAGAATAAAAGATTAGCAAGATTCCAAGTTTTGCAAATGTTTTAGATTTGCAAAGATTTCAAGTTCATAAGGACTTTTAGATTGGCAAGAATGAAATATTGACAAGATTTCAAGTTTCATAGAGGTCAAAAAGATGATCTAGGTTGAGTTGAGATTAAAATGAGTAACCAAGATTGAACCACAGGTCAAGAAAATGATTTGAACTGAGCCAAGATGGAATAATTAGGACGGAGCCACAAGTCAAAAAAATGATGTGGACTGAACTGAGATCGAATGACCAGGATAAAACCACAAGTCTAAAAAATGATCTGGACTGAGCTGGGATCAAACAGTTGACCCGAATTGAGCCGCAAGTTAAAAAAATGATTTGGATTGAATCGAGATCTTATAACCAAAATGATGCTGCAAGTCTAAAAGATAAAGTGGCTAGGACCAAGTCGAGGTTGAAGATGACTAACCGGGACAAAACTGTGAGTTAGAAAAATGATCTGGACTAAACTGAGATTGAATGATTGGGATGATGTCACGAGTCTAAAAATGACCAAGATTGAGTCAAGGTCGTAGATGAATGATCGAGATGATGTCGCGAGTTAGGAAAATGATCTAGACCAAGTCGAGATCGAATGACTGGAACGATGCTACAAGTCTGAAAATGATCAAGATCGAGTTGAGGTCATAGATGAATGAATGGGACAATGCCATTAGTCAAGAAAATGATTTGGACCTAGCCAATATCGGATGACTGGGACAATGTCATGAGTCTAAAAGTAACCAAGATTGAGTCGAGGTCGAGGATGAATGATCGGGACGATGCCATGAGCTAGGAAAATGATCTGGATTGAGTTGAGATCAGATTACTAGAACAATGTCATGAGTCTTAAAGATGATCCGAATCAAGCCAGGATTAGAACCTATGATGAATGAATATGCAATGATATGAATGTATGCCCTATCTAGGATACAAATATAACACAATGTATGTAATGTTGATGTCATGAAATTTCAATTATGGTGACAAGGTCTCAAGATGCTACCAGTCTTTCTTGGCTTCTCAGTATTAATTCTCAAGACAAGTTCTGTTAACTGATCTATGTTTTTCTTCTCATCTGGTCATGACTTATAGGTCGTGTCAACCAATCTATTATTGAACTCATTATTGAATCACCTTGTTTGCCTCCTTGTAAATATTTTCTCACGCTTCTTTCATTTATCTCATATTGGATTTCTTTTAAGAGAATGGAAAACTCTTTATGAAAAATGTCATTTATTTATTTGCCATCATTCAAATCAGTGACAAACATGATACAATTCTTTGGTTCATTCAAGGAATGCTCATTTGTTAAATGATAAGAAAAATAGGTTTTTATTATTGAAAGAACAAAAGGTATGGCCAAGAACAACTCAATGGTGCACAAAAGCAAAATGCTACGATTCATTCAAATAGGATATTAACATTCAAAATAGTGATTGTTTAGACAATTTTGAACTCAAACTCAGCATCATCTTTTGAAAACATATTCCATTAATATCTTCAATCTTTGAGCTAATCATCATCCTCATTCTTGGGACCTTTGTATGAAGTTATTTTTTTGAGTTTTCATCTTTACTTAAACTACCCTTTCAGGTTTTTAGTTTAAGTTTTCCTTTTCTCTCTTTTTCTTCTTTTTCTTTCTTTTCTTATTCTTCTTGTTTCATTTTTTATTTTTTGTTTTTTATTTTTATTTTTTTTGTTTTTATTTTTGTTTACAATTTTTTTTAATTTAACACATTTTTCCCATTTATCCTCTGATCCATTAGTGACACTTTGATCAAATCTTCAAACAATCTAATGGCAAACCCGCCCTAATTCAATTCATGATTCTTCAAATCGAGTATTCATGTTCAATCAAAATGGACTTTTAAGGGGTGTAATGTAGGTTAGGGTAAAAGGTTTGAAAGAAATAGATGAAACAGGTCTAAATTGTATTTAAAAGGTTATCAAAGCAAGAATCATTTTTTCCATGTAGATTACATTGGCATTTTGCCTTCTGAATTTCTTCTTCATTTTTTTTCTTTTTTTTTCTTTTCTTTTTTTTTTTCATCATTTTTTAAGAAAAGTTTGAGCACCACAGGGTTTGCCCCTGAAATCACTAAGGATAAACAAGCTTTTCCAACTTTGCCCCTAGTGTAGGGGTGATCTTTGGTTAGGGTTTCTCAAAAAAAATTTTCAATAGGCTCAAATGGGGTAGCAAAGGATAATTTTGCTCTTTTTTTTTTTATGAATAGAAAAAAGATGGCCATTTCTCATTTTGAACATGAACATTCTTAATAAAGAACATTTACTGATCAAGAGCTTATTTGTGAATGAATAATTGCAAAGATCATGTGTTACATCCCTTTTAAGAGTCTTGACCATATTTATCTCTTTCTTATTCAATAGTTCTAATGAATCAACAATTTGCATCTATCAATTACATCATCATGAATGATGTTTTCAAAATTAAATCTTGAATTATCATTATGATTGTTTGAATATTCATTATTTGGAATCAAAAAAATGGATATGAAAAAAAGGTATAAGAAGGTAAAAGTAAATAATGATAATTCACATAAAAGGGTAATGTCATGAAAATGTATCATATCTGTCACTTTTATTAAAATGATGAAAAATAAGATGAAATCTAAGTACATAAAAGAAATCCATATTCTCAAGAAATAATAATCAGTTCTAATTAGCCTTTCTAATGTCATGCCCCTAGGTGATTGGGTAAAGGGCCTTTAAGGATATTTAGCTCTCCTGATTCATTGAAGCTCATAAAGTCTACTTGAATCAAACTTTACACCTTATGCTTGAAAGTAGGGCAGATTTCTATAAAGTGACCCACATTCCCATTATGGTAGTCACATGTGGCATTAACATTATACCATTTAGGATAAGGTGGTTTTAATGGTTCCAAAAGGACTAGGGATACTAGGTTATTCTTAACCAATTTTGAAAATAGCTCAATATAGGTTATGGAAATAGGATCAATGTGAGCTTTCTCTTAATTGCTAATGGATCTTTCTAAACCATTCACTTGATTGCTAGGCCTTGGAACTAGTATAGTAACAGGATTAGGCCTATATGTAGGTGCTTGAAAAGTTGATTGATGAGGACCTAAAGCGATGTTGTTCACGATTAGGAAATAAGGCTGGTAAGGAATTTGTGCAACGTTATTGGTTACTGGATAGTAAGCAGGATGAACATATGGTGGATATAAAGCATAATTTCTAGGTTGTTGCCCCTTAAAACTCATCACTTAAGCTTTATCCTCTTCTCTCTTAGGCATCCCACCTTTCTTGGCACTGTTAATCTTTTCTTCCTCAAGCTTGCCACTCTTGATGGCATTTTCAATAATCTCTCATGAGATCACTATATCAAAAAAGTTGTTTGTTGCATTCCCTATCATCTTTTTATAATAAGGTAACTTTAAAGTGCTTACAAACAAAACTATCATTTCTTTTTCAATTAAGGATGGCTGCACTTGAGCAGTTATATGTCGTCACTTTTGGGCATATTCCTTGAAAGACTCAGATATTTTCTTCTCCATTCCTTGTAATGAAAGGTGATCTGGGGCCATATTGATAATGTGATGATATTGATTCATGAAAGATCGAGTCAAATCTTTTCATGATCTTATGCGAGTCCTATCTAACTAAACATACCATCTTGTAGCAGAGCCAATTAAGCTATCTTGGAACACATGCATGAGTAATTTTCTCATTGCTAAAATATGTTGCCATCTTACGATAATACATTCTGACATGTGTAATGGGATATTTAGTACCGTCGTATTTCTCAAACTCTAACATTTTGAATTTCGAAGGAATAGTCACATTTGGCACCAAACAAAGGTTGACAAACATCCATAGATCCATAAAAATTAATACCTTCCATGGCCTATAATCTTTCTTCAATCATGCTTATGGCTTGATTGATCTTAGAGTCTTCTAATGGTGTAGTTGTTTGCAACTTCACTTTTTCTTTTGTCTCATCCATTTTAGGAATCTGGATGAGTTCATCTATCCTTTCAACGAAGACAAGATTGGTATAGCTCTGAACATTCCTTTGATTGTAATTTGAGAACATGATTTGCTATGGTTAAAAGCTTGGAGTGGGTTGGGTCTGATGTGGACTGAAACCTAGAGGGTATAGTGATTCAATATCTTTATGTGAGGTATCTTATTCTACCTATTTTCTTTTGTTCATCTTTTCTAAAGCTTCAAGGATCTTACTTAACTTTTCTTCCATTATCTCCTGAGCTTTTTCCAACATTTCAAAGTGGTTTGCATTATCCTAATCCATCTTTTTAGCCTTAGCTTGAGTGTAATACTGATGTTAAGCTATTTTCACACCTTGGTACCACAATCTAGAATAAGTGACCTTGACATGATTTGACATAATGAATAAACAATCATGAATGAATGTAATGCAATACATGTATGTTTATGAATATAAACAAGAAGAAAAGAAATAAACAAGATAAGAAAATTGGTTAGTCATAAACACTATAAAGCAAGTAAACTAATGGCATGATCCTAAATTTTGGGTTAACTGTAAAGGGTGGAATGACATAGCTCTACCTATGATTAGGCTCCTAAAGTTAACTATATGTGGTTTGATTACTTTTAAAAGGTTTCCAAATTGTTTCTTACATCATTGTCCATTTCAGATTAGTGAGGCATCTCGATCCTTGACTATCATAGGTTTCAAGCGAAAAGGGTTTAATTTGAGTGGGAGTGTTTCGCAGGATTATGCGGAGACATGAAATCTCATAAGGACATAGGTACTTCACTTACTCTTAAAGGTAGAGCTTGGGTGAAGAGCTTTATTTTATGTACATGCAAATGAATGGCAGATATATACAATAAATAAATAAATAAGTAAGTATAAAAAGAAAGTAAATAGGAAAAAGAGAAAATAATCCTAAATTTATTAAGCAAGGCTTGGATAATAAGGAATCATTCACTGGCTTGACTCTTGATGTCCCTTGTGGAGTCACCAAATTGTCATAACATATAGATCCGTTGATCTACTACTAGACATGGATTAGAGGAGTTGCCACCAATCTTTTTTGTTAAGGCATGATTGACCACCTAATCAAATTTGATCTAAGAAACTAGAGTTTAGGTTCGAGAGTACGGTTATGTATGATGAAGGTTATGGCACCTTTATAGGGCCTATCAAAAGATGGTACCAATTTGATTTCAAATTATTCAAGCCTTAAAAAATGTTTATGCTTTTACCAAAATGTTAAATATTGATTGTCCCAATAGTTTGGTAGCAATTTTAAGATGATTCTCTCACCTCTAAAGTATTCATGAAGACTAGTGTCCCATTTTGAAAGGGTTTCGTCGTCGGATTCATTATAATATTTTATCAAAAAAAATTAGTAAAGTCTCCTAATAGTTTGGTAGAACTTACTTTAATGTAGATCTCTTAATTGTTTGATGAGATTTTATTATAAAAAGATTTGTTAAAACTTTTGAGAATTTCATTAAGTCTCCCAATAGTTTGGTAGGAGTTAATTTGAAGTAATCCTCTAATAATTTAGAGGATAAAAATTATTTTTTTATATATATATTTTTTAAAATTGATTTATGAAATTTTTCAATAGTTTGGTGGATTCCATAAAATCTAAATCCATGACAAATCTCCAATAGTTTGGTGAATTCATGAATTTATTTGAAAAGATTTTTTTATTGTTTGTTAAAAATAAAATAATAAAAGGAATTTTTATAAAATATTTAATAAATAATAAATTGCTCCAAAAATAACAATATATAATATATAATAAAAATGAAATAAAAAAACTTAAAATATAAAGTGATAAAAAAAATTAAAAAAATAAAAATAAAAATGGAAAAAAGAAAACCTATGATCAAATTGGGTTGTGCATGGTAAAACACGCTGATCTAGGTGCCTTAAATTTTAGGTTTTTCTTCAGAAAGTTTGAGTATGCCTCTCTTTTTAAAATGGTTATTCTTTTGTCTTTTCTCTAACTGATTTTCAGAAATTGATGAATAAATCACAAAAATCGATAGAGAATTTCTAGAAACCTAACAAATTGTCTAGAAAATTAAACCCAAAAATCCCTAGAATGTAAAACCCTACAGAAATTCGAACCTAAAAACACCAAATCTCAATTCTAGAAAATCTAAACAAACTAAACCTAGAACCTAAAACCTATTGGTTGCTAAACAAATTTCTATCTTTTTCTCTCAAGAGTTTCTGCATAATCCTTTTTTTTTCCAATCTCCCTGTTTTGCTTTGATCACAGATTTATATTAGAATTCATGCTCAATCAATTCCCCTTAAATGTATGATTTTGTCTTATTTTTGTTTTAATAAGAATTAATTCTGAAATTAAATCCCTAAAATATCTCCCTATCATTATTAATGATAATTGATTTTGGAATTAAATCTCAAAAATCTCTCAACATCATTTTAATGTGAATTGATTCTGGAATTAAATTAAAAAAATCTCTCAATTATGGTTGAAGCCTATTTTCAATTATGAAAAAATATTCTTGAACAAAATAGGGTGTCTAAACTCATTATATCATGTATGATTGACTTTGTGCTTGTATGCATGACTCTATACTTGTATAGATTTATTGTTACGACCCATCTTGTTATTATCTTTCAGGATAATTTTGCTACTAAAATTAAATTCAGTGGACCGACAACCCACTATGCGAAGATCCCTTGTCTTTAGCATTAGGAGCAAAAGAAAGACATGGATGAGTTTATAGGATTGGTAGATTTGTGTTGCCATCAAAGTTCATCAGTAATCAAGCCAAAACCTCTCAAATGATGAATGAACAATATGAAGCAACCATTGAGCAACAATAGCAAATACTTGATGACCAAGAGCAATGCTTGAATGATTAGTAATAATGATTTATAGCTTTGGAGGTGATGTTGGTAGCAATGCAGCCTAGCATGCCTACGAGCGAGTCGGATAGCATCATCCAGCTAGGACAAGCTTTCATTGCAAGTCAATCAAGAAATCCAACCTTCAGTATTAACCATGAAGTATGATTTTGTTTATTTGTTTATTATATTTATTGATTTATTTTTAATATTATATTTCATTATTTATTGTAGCAAGATGTTGGGACTCAGAGGATGACCCTTGCTCAGGCTACCATTGATGTGCTATCTAATTATGCATTTAATCATTTACCAAAGGAAATTGCATTACCATTGAGTCTGAGGATGGGTTATTTGATCATCTATCTGTTTTTTACATTAAGGGGCCTAAAATTAAGGAATTTTGTACCCTAGATGAAATATTAGCTTTTGATATTGTTAACTATAGGAGGTTAGCTTATAAATTTAAATATGCAAAGTCAATATGTATTAATCTATATTACGGTGTATTACTAACTAGTATTGTTGATTGTTATCATGTAGCTTCCTGTATAGAGAAATTAAAATGAGATAAATGATCCATAGATTTAGATTTATTGACCCAAATTTCATTAGTGAGGAGAGTGGCATTGTCATTTTTTGTGGTCATCATAGGAATAATGCTTGAAAAAATAGACTAATTATTTTTTGATCCCATAGAATTCTACATAAGTTATATTCATACAAATAATTATTCTAACCTTACTCGAATCTTAATTGATGCCTAATCTGAGTATATCATTCTTATTATTTTGCAATTATCATTGGCAGCTTATTGTGATTGATACCAATTCCTTTACACCATACTTATTTAATTTTGCTTAACCAACAACAAAGCCTAACCCTGATATTCAAAATTTTATAAAGAAGTATTACATCTTATTATATTATCTTTTGTTTCTTTATAATTACTTTTATTTTTGTATTAAGAACTTTTTTCTTTTCAATTTAGGGGAATGTCTGCAGTTGAAAAGAAAGCAAAGATAAATTGAGCGTCATTACTGGTAAATGTGAAATTTATTCTTTTATACTGAGTTTGTTTAGAAAAATGTTTCCTAAACCTACTAAATTTATTTTTCAAGTACCTTATCAACCAGGATATACTGAATGTAGATATTATGTCCTTCATTTTATGAGGGAGATAGTTTTATATGATTTTATGACCACACCATTCAAGGTTAGTATTAATTTCATACAATCATAATATCTTCCTAAAAAAAGCTAAATTATATTCTCGTTTATTAACATTTACTTCTGATTTTTTTTTATAGTGAGAGAGTAAAGGAAGCTTCATGATAAATGAACTTGATGAGTTTCATAAAGAGTGGTCTGAGTATATATTATCGTTCGCTACACCTTGAGGTTGGAGATTGTTGGTTAGGTGTAAATATATGCATTTCATTTTTTATAATGTTTTTAACATGCCAAGTTGAATGGATAATTTAAGTTTCTAGATTAGGATATTGGTTTAATATTATTGGTATATATTTGTTTTATATCAATTGGCAGCTTATATGAATACACATATATTGAGTATGATTATTTGAAAAAAGTATATTTATATGGCAATGTTATCAGTTATAAATTTGGATTTGTGTTCAATTTATTGAAATACTATAATATTCATAATGTAAATTCTAAATGTAATTCGTAGTATCATATATATAAACCAAATTTTTTAGGCATAAACCTGCAATTGATTTGCATTCATTTCTAGACATGCTTTTAAAATGGTAATAGCTATTTCTCCATTTTTTTAGTAAGGTCAAATGGTTTTAAATTGAAGGCCTTTTTGCCCAGAAATGCCTTGAATAATCCCCTTAAATTTTTATGAGTGGATTATTGAAAGCATTTTTGGCTAAAAACACCTTGAATAATCCCTTCTAATTTTTTAGATAGGATTATTGAAGGTATTTTGGTGTAAAACACCTTCAATAATCCCTTCCCATTTTTTTGGGATTATTCGAGGCATTTTTGTAAGAAAACCCTTTAAAAATGCCTCGAATAACCCCTTAGAAAAAATTTAATGGTGTTAGTCAAGGCATTTATGGCTAAAAACGCCTTGAATAATCCCTTTAAATTTTTATGATGGGATTACTAAAAGCATTTTTAGCTAGAAAACACCTTGAATAATCCCTTACAAAATATTGAATGGGTTTATTGAAAGCGTTTTTGGCCTAAAACACCTTGAATAATCCACGTATTATTCAAGGCATTTTTAGCCAAAAACACCTTCAATAAACCACGAAGTATTCATTTGGAGGGGATTATTCAAGGCATTTTCTATCAAAAATGCCTTCAATAATCTCAGTATTTTTTTTTTGGAATATTCAAGGCATTTTTGCCCAGAAAACACCATGAATATTCTCTTACAAAAATTAAATGCTTTTTTTTATCAAACACCATGTGATCATTTTTTAAAATTCATTCTCCTTTCTTAAACTTTGGAATCCCAAACTGCTAATACAATGAACGATAAATATTGTTTTATATAAAAATTTTTATAAATAGCATAGAAAGCTATTTATATGAATATATATACTATTATATATGTAGATTATTTTATAATTTGACTTTCGATCTAGAATGATTTAAAATTTATGAAACCATATTAAAACTGAAATATTAATTGATAACAAATTAATATAATATTTAAATTTAAAAAATTTTTAGTCTAATAGTTAATTATAAACTTATTAATTAATATAATACTTACAAATTTTATTTAAAACTTATTATCATTTAAAATTAATTAAGTTACAAATTTTATTTATTAATACTTATTGCTTTTATCAAATTATAGTTTTTGAAAATTTTTATTAAAGGGAAATATTATAAATTAATATTTTTTAAAAAAATTAGGAATAAATATTTTTTTAGCTTATACTGACGGTTCTTATAATCATCAGTATATGACATATTTATACTGATGGATATTTTATATACCGTCAAAAACAGTTTACCTATACCAATGGATTTAAAAAGTGTTGGTATAAGCACTATCTATACTAATAGTAACAAAAATCCGTTAGTATAGATGCTTTTTACTTATATAATTTGACTGTTAGTATAGATAAGTGTCAGTATATAGTATACTTATACTAACGAATAGTTATATACCATCAGAAAAGTTTATCTATACCGACGGTTGTACAAAATGTTGGTAAATGTATGATATATTATGAAAGTATTAAAAATTCATTAGTAAAAGTTTTTTTTATTGACTCAATTTAACCATCAATGTAACCAAGCGTCAGTATATGAAAATTTTTTCATAGTGTAGGGATAAATTTTTCACTAGTTTTGTGTAGCAAGAATTGATGAAGCTATTAGGTACTTTTTTACAATTCAGCATAGCTTATCACCCAAAAGTCAGAAGGCTAGTCTGAGAGGTTAAAGCTATGCCTTGAGCAATACCTAAGGTGTATGTGCTTCCTTAAGCCAAAAACTTGGATTCAATGGCTACCTTTAGTTGAGTAGTGGTATAACACTAGCTATCATATTGCCATAAAAATGAGTCCTTTCCAGGCTTTATATGGATATCCACCTTTGGGTTTTCTTGGAATGTTAGGAAGAAGCAAGAGTATCAATTGTGGAATAATTGCTTAAAGAATGAGAAAATTTGAGTAAGCTACTGGTTGATCAATTAGGAAAAGCTCAACACAAGATGAAGTTTTATGTTGATAAAAATAGGACTGAAAGGGAGTTTCAAATGAGGGATATGGTGTATTTGAAACTACAGCCTTACAAGCAAACCTCTTTTATGTTAAGAAAAATTTTAAAGCTTTCATCAAGGTATTATGGTCTTTATCCTATAGTTACAAAGGTTAAGAAAGTAGCTTATAAGTTGCAGTTACCATAATTTTTAAAGTTGCATCTTATTTTTCATGTTTACCTCTTAACGAAAAAGGTCAACACTAAGGATGTCCCTAGTATAACCTCTCCTGAAATAGCTGAGAATGGTCAACCACTGGTACATCCAGTTGTTGTGTTTGATAAGCGAATGGTGAAGAAAAACAACAAGGTAATAATTTAGCTACTGGTGGAGTGGTCTAATCTGGCTCTACAGAATGCTACATGGAAGGATTTCTCAATCCTTAAATCTAAATTTCCACTTTTTGATCCTTGGGCGCAAGGATGCTCTTAAAGGGAGGCTAATGTGATGAAGTTAGAAGCTGACAATAATGTGATCAACTAATTTCAGAAAGACTTCACCCCAAATGTGCTCCTCATAAAAGGACAAGCATATTCGTAAAAATACTTTGCATCAGCATCTTTCATCTTTATTTTGGATTAAGCTATTTATTGAATAAAAAAAAGATAATTAAATGTTGTGTTAAGCAAAACCTAAAGGATTGCTTGAATTGAAATGAAATATATAGCATTTCTTCTTCTCAATAATCATTTCTCAAACAGTCTAAGCAATCGGTGCTTCGTTGCTGGTTATAGTCTTTGAATTACTTACTCATTTGCCAAAAGCAACCAAAAAAAAAAAAAAACCATACAAAGAGATGTATTTTAGATCAACACTTGTTTACTCCTTTTTATTTTTATTTCTTTTGGTATGTTGACATGGGTCTTGAGTGAAATTTGTTATTCTAATTATATAGATCTCCTTGCCATCAACATTCTGAATTCCAAAGAAAGTTCCCAACAAGTAAGAAAATAGTTCAATATATATTCATATGTCAATCCAAAGCAAACACTAAATTATTAGTTACTAGTAAGAAATAAATACCTATGAGTTTGCTACTACATATGATCTTCATGTCATTTGTGGTAAACCATGTTTATTTTAGCTTGCTATCTCTTTGAAGTGCTTAATTTATGGTGGAATTTATTGATTTATCTGTAATGAGGACATTAATTCTATCAAGAAATTTTTAGTTTTGGGCTTGAGTGGGTTTTAGGATTAACAATGGTGCTACACATCTGCCTTACGATTTCTGTCACATCTTCATAAAGTGTGTTGCACATGGATTTTATGCTAAATGTTTACTTGCTTACATGCATATGGTTTTAGATTCTTATGCCATCACTAACTTTGTTTAAGTTAAGGGATGATAACTCTGCTCGAGTTTGTGTGTTCAGTAAAATCTTTTAGTTTATATATCTGGATGTTTGAGTTATAATTTGTTATCATTTCTGAATTTGCACTATTGAAATTGTTAATTTTATGCATAAGATTTGGTGTTTATTTAAATGACAAACTTTTTATAGTTGGTGCTAATGGTTCTGGCAAAACAAACTTTTTCCATCGTACTTTAATTATATTACTTTACTTTTATTTGTTGACTGGTGTTTCTTAAAAGCAAGTGACATTAAACTTGCTCTTTCTACTTTTATTATAGCAATTTATTTTGTTTTAAGTGGCCTTTAAGCATTTAATTTCTTGTCTTGTTCAGCATGGGGATGGCTTACCATGTCTCAATTATATCTAACACCTTGTCAACCAGAGAGCTAAATAAAAACTCAATTGAGTAAGCCAATTTAACTTGTATGTTGTTGGGTTTGTAACTTTTGACAATGAGAAAGTAAGTTAGATGTTGATTAGGTAGCCAACTAGTAATTTTTCAACTAGATGAAACTATAGAATTTTTTTCTTGAATTCTAAGGCTAGAGTGGAAATTTATTATTCTTCAAACTTCTCGTTTATAATTTTAGGAGGTTCAAGCAAAATATAAAAACCCATTTTTTCCTCTGCCTTTACCAAGTCTTGAAGAATTTAAAGTGATGATTAAATAGACACTTACAAGGTTAGAAGGAAAGCGCTTGCCTTTTCATGATTATCGTGACTTTTCATATTACTAGGGATTATTTTGAAAATATCATTTGAAAAGGGTCATTGGTCTACATGTGCGTGTCAGATTTTAATTTTCGCTGTGGGTTGTAGTGACTCTTTTGTGTTATTTTTCAGGGAACCTTATGGGTTTAGCTTTGTCTAATATGTTGTTCCTACTAATGCTGCAGAAGCCAATTACCAGATGGATGGCCATGTTCTTCTTGGTCGAGAGTTGACTGTTGTCCTTGCTGAAGAAAATAGAAATACCAACTGAAATAAGGCACTGAGAGTGAGTGAGGTAAGCTTTCTAGTACATTTACTGAGCTATAGTTTTTGTTTTGAGACAGTTTAGGAACATATTTGGCTTTCATTATTTTTGTTTAAGGTTATAGAACTGACTTATTATTGGTGATGATAAGTTGCTTTTTAAATATTTTATTAGTTGACAGTTAGATTTTGTAAATTTCAAATGAAAGCATGAATATTGTCATTGTTGATTAAATATATTTGTTAGATTCATAGTGATAATGGCCATAGTGATCATATTGTCTTCCGTTAAATCAAAGTCTTATTAATGCCATTTATTCCTAAGAAGTTAAAAATGCTGTTTCCAATTTTCATGTTGCTCAAAATTGTAGTTCTCTAGTATATTGGTACTTGGTTGTCAATGCACTTATATTGGAATAGCTGAGTTGCATTTATGGACGGTGGGTGATATTATGAAAAAGAAAAGATCGAATTGTTATAAATGACTCCTTTTGATCTTCATTGAGAAATTTCTTCCATCACTAAGTTAAACATATAAAATGAAGTAGAAAACATACCTTCGTTTACAAGATCTTACTTACAAGAAAGGATTATGGAGTTGTGAAACTTAGCTTCCCTTTGAGACAAAAATTTCTTGTTGCAGTCTTTACTTGCATGCATGAATTAGTTGCATTTATCTTTTTGAGACATCAATTTTTGCCAAATTGTTTGTTCTAGATGCGTAGCTCTAAACAATGCTCGGGCCTAAGCTCTATCTCCCATGATACCTTCTCATGGTTTTACCATCTGTCACTTAGTTGTTTTTAACTTGAAATGAGTTTGCTTGTGTTTCTTGTTGCAATTGATAGAATATTGTTTCAGGTTGAGATTGTGATTGGACTAAAGGAAAAGTCTGGAATCGACTATGAAAGAGGACAATGCTTAAAGCATCACTTTGTTCTTTTGAGTGAGCTTATCAAATATTTTTGAATATTTGTATAAAATTTGTAACGTTTGTGTAAAAAATTATTCTATTTTTTATTAATATAATGACAAGGTTTATTTATTATATCTACATCTATTTTAATATATTTTAAAAGCAATTATTTCGTCACTACAAGTATTACTGATGAAATTTAATAATTAAAAAAACATTTGTCAGGGGAATTATTCGTCCCAAAAACGTATTAATGATGGAATTTAATAATTTATTTAAAAGAGCATAACAGAACCCAAACTATAGGTGGAAAGATATTTTTAAAAAGAGTTAGCAATGAAAATTGATTATTTGTGACAAAAAGATCCGTCGCTAATTCATTTATTATTAGCTATGGAATACATCATCACTGAGTGATGTGCACCATTCTTTTTTATACTCTTATTGAGGGATAAGATTGCTTTTGTACTTGTTATGCTTTTATACTTATCAGGGATAAATCTTAAATGCCTTTTATAGTGACATTTTTGTACTTCTTTTTATTAATCATTTCTCCTTGATTAGACATAGTTTATGATAAAGACTTATGGCTGTCTTGTAAGGTATAATATCAAAATGATTCACTATAAGAAAGCATGCTTTTAACAATGGAAAATTATCAATGAGAATTTTTTGTCACTAAAAATGATCATTATTGATGAATTTTTTATAGATTATTGATAGATTTTTGTGAATAGATTTATGTATTCATCGATGGAATTAGCGACAAAATTCAATTGATAAAAATAGAAATTAGTGGCTAAATTAAATTCTATTGTTGATAGTTTAAGGCAAAAAAGATTAAAATGGCACCAGTATTAGTGATGGAATTTCATCGGTAATGGTTCTAATTGGAATGGATTTAACGACAAAAATCTTGTGTATCTAAAGTATAGGTTTTTCTTTTTTATTTAGAAAACACTTTTTAATAAAAAATTTGAATAAAGAAACAAAAAAATACAAAATATGTTTTACAAATGGAATTTTTGACAAAATTTTCATTAGTAAGGTTTTTATTTTAAAGTCGTAGCCTTATCCTTTCTCCTTTATTTCTTTCTCTCTCCTTGACACTATCAATTCACCTTCTACCTTCCCTTCTGAACCCTCTAGCTCGACCACTTGGTACGACTCCTCTTTTCCCTACCCCTTCACGTCGCCTGCCGCTCATGTTGACCACCCCTTAGTTTCTTCCCATACAAGCCCACTGTTCACTATAGGGGAAAATAACGATGTTTCTTATAAAACGCCGCTAATTGAGAGGCGTTTGTATCATAAAACATTGCTCTAATGAGTGACATTTATAAGGACAATCGTCGCTAAATTAGCAACATTTGTATCATATAAATGCCTCTAAATTAGCAGCATTTGTAGCATAAAATGTCACTAATTTAATAGCATTTGTATTAGATAAATGCCTCTAAATTAGTGGCATTTATAGCCTAAAACGTCGCTAATTTAGTAATGTTTGTGTTCAAAAGCACTACTAAATTCAAAATTTAGTGGCGTTTGTATTAGATAAATGTCGCTAAATTAGCAGCATTTGTATAGCAAAACGTCACTAAATTAGCGGCATTTTATGCTACAAACGCCACTAAATTTTAAATTTAGCAGTGCTTTTGAACACAAATGTCGCAAAATTAAGAAATTTACTTTTTTAAAAAATTTATTTTTATATTTATTGTTATCATTAAATAAAAATTTTAAAAGAAATAAAAATGAACTGCAATTCATAAACTAAATATATAAATATATAATTTGTTCAAATATGCATGAATACAAAGTTTAATAATACATGCAATAACATTCAAATTAATTTAGTACATTAACCAAAAAATTTAAAGTGTATGAAATTCATGACTATATAAATTTGAATTATTGCCATTTGATGAAGGATTCCTTTGGTCACTAGCGTGCTCAAGAACCTACTGAATAATATCATACAAGTTTTAAAATTTAATAATAGGCTATCATTTATATTAAAAAAAATATAAACAGTTACTAAATATAATACCCGAGTTGGTAGACCACCTAGATTAGTTTTTGAAAATTGTTGTTGTACAAAATTCATAAGAGTATCGAATTGATCATGAAATTGCTAAAATTTTGCACACTCCTGGTCTATTCTATCACATTCTTCTTCAATTTTAGCCACTCATGTTCTCCTTTTGCTTCTATTTGCTAGAAACTTTGTTGCATAGTTTGCAACTCCTCTTTCAATATGGAAATGTCTTGCGAAGACTGACTTGCTGAAAATGTAAATTGCTGAGAGCTACGTCCATAGTAGCTAGATGGTGTTAGACCCAATCCAAGGCCTTGGACCCATCAATGTCTTTCTTTTCCAACAACTTCTGTGAAAATCAGAAAGATCTAATTTTCCAATTCTTGTATGTTGATAGAACCATTAGATGCAACTTCAATCTCAACAACCAATTTCTCTTTTACTTTTTCCTATAAATTAATCAGATAAAACTATCAAGTTTAATTATTAATTAATAATATGTTTAAAATAATCAAGATTTACTTTCTCAAATGTAACAAATTACCATAATTTCTCGTGTTTTAGTTAGGTAAGATCCATCTTTTTTTGTGTGGGTTAATCAAAAAAGTTCCACACGGCCAATTTTTTCATCATTGTCAATCTCCTATATAAAAACATATGTTATTGTTAATTACATATCAACCGTAACTTATTCATGCATATGAAGCCTACCAATAAAGTTCAAATTTTTGAATAAGTTTAATATCATGTATTTAATTTGTCTAAATTGTTAAAATACAGATATAATTGTAAAATTATATTTTCCCCTTTAACAGCACAAAAGTCTTAAACAAACATAAACAATAACAGTATTTTGGCTTTTCACACATATCAATCATGGAAACCAAATTCAATCATTTGAACAAGTTTAATATCATGTATTGAAGCTATCCAAACTATTAAAACATGGTGACTAATAGCAACTTTGTATTTTTGCCTTTTAATGGCAAAAAAAGTCATTAACAGAGGTAAACAACAACTTTGTCACATATATCAATTGTGAATACCAAGTTCAATCTTTCGAAAAAGTTTAATATCATGTATTGAAGCTATCCAAATTGCTAAAACAAAATAATAATAGCAATTTTGTATTTTTCCCTTTTAATGACCCAAAAAATCCTGAACAGAGGTAAACAACAACCTTTTCACATATATCAACTGTGGAAACCAAGTTCAATCATTCAAAACTATTTAATATCGTGTAATGAGGCCATACAAACTATTTAAATAGAATAATAACAACAAATTTGTATTTTTACATTTTAACAACAAAAATAATCATAAATAGACATAAACAATAACTTTAAAACACATATCAACTGTAGAAATCAAGTTCAATCATTTGGATAAGTTTAATATCATGTATTGGAGCTATCCGAACAATAACAACAAATTTGTATTATTACCTATTAACAGAACAAAAAGTCCTAAATAGACATAAACATTAACTTTTCCATACATATCAACCATGGAAAACTTGGAAAACTAAGTTCAATAATTTGAATAAGTTTAATATCATGTATTGAAACTATCAAAACTATTAAAATAGAACAATAACTGTAAATTTACATTTTTACCTTTTAATAGCACAAAAAGTTATAAACAGACATAAATTGCAAAAAACGATGCATATATCAACAATGGAAAACAAGTTCAATTATTCAAAAAAGTTTAATATCATAAACTTCTTATTTCTTTTTGCTTTTTTGCAAAACTTTTTGATCCACTTGTGTGACTATATTTTTTATGCTTTCTACTACCAATCCCAATTGTTCTTTTTCCTGTCATAAAAAACAATTGCTTATATGGTAGAAATACAAATATTACCAACCTAAATCATAAAATACCTTTATTATTAAAACTAATACTAAAAGTTATAAATTAGTGCCTCTCTTTTTGTTGAGAACCAAAATCTAACTAATTGTTCATATTGCCATCGAATCACATTTTAGGGTACATTTTCTATTGTGGCATCTATGGTAATATTTTGATCGAAATACCTTTCTTCAAATTATGCTTATAGTATTTCCATTTCCTTCCCAATGGCTTAAGCACAAATGAAGTTGGTATTTCAAGGATAAATCTTGACTATAATAATACAAAAAGAAAAGTTTTAACTAATAAACCAAATTTAAAATAATTAATTTTTTATATGTAATTAATTATACTAATACCTTAATAAAGTTTTAAGCATCAGCCTTAGCTTCTGCTGGAACTTTATGCTATGTTTCATAATGAATAGGCAATTTCATTCCATTATGGGCAAGCATGCCTAGAAATCCAGCCAACAATTAAGACTTTTCACCAATTGGTTGCCCATCAAAGTTTGTAGACACTACAATATGCTCGTTTAGAGGTAGTGCAAATAATTCCTTTAAAGTTGTCCTATCTTCGGTCTTCTATTGACCATTGTTATCAATTGCAAAAAATACATAATCAATTTGTAAATTACCAACACTTTAGTCATTATAATCAAAATTTAATTATGGGGTTTATGATACATGCATTCAAATTAAAAATAGAATCAACTAATGGGATACTATCTAAACTTTGACCTCCTATATTGCCAGATCCAATATTTGTTGAAGGATTAAAAGTGACTGAGTTAGAACCGACTATACGTCTCATCCATAGGCAAGATCAACTGGTGCTGCAGATGGTTCTGAACTAATATCTCTATTATGTATTCCTTTCAATCTACTTTTCCACATTGAACTTAGCTGCATCATAAAAATGCATATATAAAAAACATATGTAAAGAACATATATAAAGACATTGAGAAGTTAAGAAATCATAAGCAACCATATGTAGAGAACATATTATTTAATTAAATTAAAAGATAATGTATGACTTAAAAAACAATAATTGAAATAAAAATGAATGTGACATAAATTACATACAAACATTTATTATATTAGTTTTAAACACTCGAATTACAAAATATGGATGATCCATCATGGTTCATAAATGTCTTCATTAACATCTTCTTGAACCCATTGAGCAGAGGTACTTGAGACATTTTCATCCAAGTTTTGTTTAGCAAAAGGAAAACATTCAGTTCCATGTTTAACATCATCTTTGATATCTGACCCTATATCAAATAAGTCTCTAGGTGTGTTTCAAAAAACAACATACCAACCTAATTTTTTGGGGTCTTTAGAATAAAAAACTTGTTTGACTTGAGAGGAAAAAACATAAGGTTCATCGATGAGTTATTGTCCAATGTGAATTAATCTAGAAAAATTCACAATTGTAAAGCCAAACTAGTCTTTCTTAATACCCCTCGCATTATTTACATTAGCATAATCACATTGAAATAAGACAACTTTTCACTTCCCATAATAATCCAACTTAATGATGTCATTAATCATGCCATAATAATCAACATTTCCCTCTAAAGGGTTTGTGTCCCTAGCACTAACATAGCTAGTAGTTGATGAAGTAACAACAACTCTTGAATTTTGTATACTTTTACATCTCTCATAGGATTTAGTGTGAAATCTAAATTCATTGATGATGAAACCTTTGTATCGTTTCACAATCTTGTTTGGCCTTTGTGAAATACACTTCACCTCTTCACTAACAAGCCTTCCACTCCAAACCTATAAAGGTGGAGTAAATATATATATGTTATTTATTATATTTATACCCTAAGCATTCTACGTAAACTTCTCATTATGGGAAGTATGGCATTATTTACAGTTGCTCCTAACCATTCAGAGCATAATTATGGACAAAAATCATCCAAAAATGCTGACTTGGAAGCTACTCTCACATATTACTCAAAGGGAGACCATTGCACTAGAAGAGAAGAGGGACCACAAGGAAAAGGACAAGCTGCTCCTCCACTCTTAGTTGCTACCATTCATGGTGTGGGAGAGAATAGGGCCTGAAAAATTCAGATTTTAGGAGTTCAATAGTTGGCATAATGGTGGGAAGAGATTGGTCCAAGTAGGATGCAAGCACATGGGCACAATTGAGGTGGATGGAGTGTATGAACACCAAGTTAGCTTGTTGCTGCCAAATCTGCCAGCTCAGATTGAGAACCATTGTAGCCTTCATCCTCCATCATTTGAGGAGATGGCATTTTCATCAAGTGTCATTTATGTAGCTGCATAACCTTCCCCCAATGGTCTACATAATCAAGCATCACATGGGCTGAATTGCATGGATAACTTAGCCTAGGCAATCATGGTTTTTCAACACCAAACTTCTCCAAATTGTTCCAGCATTTGAAGTTGCTGAGTTGGCATTTTATTGAAAGCTCGTTGGCCATTTGGAAACCTAAAGACTCTCCATAAATGCATCCAATAGTTGCAAAAAAGGGAGCCTCCAACGCCTCTTCATTTTTTTTTCTTGTTTCTGCAACTCCAAAGGCTAACAGCTCCAAAGCTGCTAGGTTCTTGGCTGTTCAACCTTTGTTCTTTGTTTTTCCTTTTGTTTTGAATTTCTTTTAAGTTTCCTTTACATTCCTTTACTTGTTATTTCTCTCTACTTTAGTTATTTTAAGCAAACATTTTCCATTTAAGCTTGCAAATTCAATTTGTATTTAACACTATTTTTTGAGTTTCCAGGTTTGATGTTAGGTACTGTTTCATTAATTTTCAAGTTGATTTTGGTTTCATATAATCGTGAGTTTGTTGTATGTTGTTCCTTTACTTGTTAACTTTATTTACATTGCTTTCTCTTGATCAAATACTCCCATTTGAGCTTGCAAATTTAATTTTTTTCAAAGCTGTTCCCAAGACGTTGCTTTGTTCTCAGATTTGATTGTTCATGGCTGTTTGGGCAAGATGAGAATGGTAGAACGTTGCTATTAGGTTGAGAAATCGCCTAGGGGCACTTCTCTACTCGAATCTATCATTTTAATTTTTTTTTTTATTTTCATGTTCATTTGATATTGTCTTAATTTTTTTTTATTTGCTAGTTTACTTTCATGGTATTTATTTTTCATGCAATTTAAATACTTTGCATTTTAAATTCCAGCAATTTAATTTTTTGGCATTTAAATTTATGCAACTTTAAATTACTTGTTATTTAATTTTATGCACCTTTAATTTCTTGCAATTTATTTTCAACTTCTTTACTTTACTTGCAATTTATCTTTCAAGTACTTTAATTTCTATGATCTTTAACTTACATATTATTTTAATTCAAGTTCTTAACTTTCATGTTTTCAATTGCTTTGTGATTTGTAATTTAGAGTAGATTGCTCTCGAAGTGTTCTTACATAATCGATTTAGGTTAAATTTATAGGTTTGCTTGTTAATTTTAATTTGGCTACTAATTAGGCTAATTAATTTGGTAATTTTAATTTCTTGCTTAGTTTAGGTAGGGTTAAATTTATAGATTAGTTTAATCGCCTTCACCAACCTTTCATTAGAGCCAAATACAATTAGGGTGTTCAATTTCTATAATTAGTCTAAATACCATCATAATTCTTGGGAGATGATTTCTAGGTTTACATACTCTATAGTACTTGTACAACATGTATACTTATGGTGTGCACCAAGTTTTGATCCCCGACAATTGTACTAAGAACTTGATATGCCATCTGTCATAACGTTCAAGTCTGATAACTTGTCTATTAGATATAAAAAATATGGAATTGTCATCACCAATCTTTTTTTTATATAAATCTATCCATTTTAAGGTTATTCTAAGCTTGATTAAAGGTCTTTAAAAAATAAATTCTTATCTACATCAACAGAACTAAGTTAGAGAGTCGATTATATACAATCAAATTTGGACTATTGATTTGATAAAAAAGTATACACAAGGGAAGCAAATACTTTGTCCTACTGTTACTTGATTTGTCACTCATTTCATATAATTAGAAGAAATAACGAGGCAAAAGCAAAGTTTGAGAGAGATGTTCAATTCAAAGGTTAAAACTTTGTAATTAGTACAACTACTTAAATCTAGCATCTTTTTATGATATCATTGTTTAAAATATTAATTTAAAATATAGTATTCTAAAAATCCATTATGAATATGGGAATTTAAAGAATCAAAATGGAACAACAAAAATTAGGGTTTGCTTATGAAGCCAAAAAAAATTATTTTGGGAAAGATTTTTGGAAAAAAATTAAGCGATATAATAAAAGTTTAAGCCTTTGGTAGAAGTCTTACACCTTGTGGGTGGTGATGAGAAGCCAATAATGGGCTTTATCTATGGATAGAGATAAACAAGAAATTCAACAAAATTATCGTTATTCTACTAAATATAAAAAGAGTATTGACAATAAATGGAGTTTCATGTATTCTAACTTACATTCAGCTAGTAAGTAAACCAATATGTGGATTGTATTTAAAATATACATTTATTTTTTACACTTAAATTGCTTATATATTTAATTTTTTATTACTTTAAGATAATATTATTATGAATTATGTTTAGGTTACTATCTCAATCCACAATCTCAATTTGGTGTAGAGCATTATGCAAATGTATCTAAAGAAACATTAGAAGATACAAAGTAGTGATTGAAAGATTAGAACTTATATAAATACTCAAATCAAAATGATTAATCAAGTTGGTATTTAATATTATTTTATAACTTTGATGTTTATTTTAAGTATTAAAAATAGAATTATTTTTTATTTATTCATTTATTATTGTATTTTCTATCGATATAGTTATATTATTTTGGGACAACTACAAAACACTTGTTACTCCAGAGGCAGAAAGAGCTTAGAAGCAAATGAATCTAGGAAAATAGTGAATTAAATAATTATAATTTATTTTATATTAGTTAATTGTATGGTACATTCAAATTTAATTTAAATAATTTTGTACAGTTGAGTGGTGAATAATAAATGGCACTTATGTTTTTGAATTGCAAAAACTAGCAATCAAGGTATTTAGTCAAACTCTTTTTTTGCATAGAGAAGTGGCTATTTGAATGAGATTTTCTTTTATTTTCTTACACATTTTCTTTTTGTTTACTTACATTTCAAGTTCATTTACTGTTATTCAATGTTCTTTACATTTTAATCTAGTTCTTTACTTCAATTGATTTCAATTTCATTTCAAGTTCAAGTGTTGTTTGCAATTTCTTGTTTTGAGTACTTGCGGTTTTTCTTGCTTTTCATTGTGATTTTCTTGTGCGAAAACTCTAAGATTTTACACACTTGTTCTTGAACCTTAAATCTAGATTTCTTTAAAGGTTTGAGTTCAAATTTGATTTACATTAAGAGCATCAGAGTATAGAAGTTGTGGTTCCTTTACTGGCCAGAGGTAGTGATTCGGTGTTCTTGGTTGAAGTTCTGATCCATTTTTTCTTTTGTTTACTCTTCAATCCTCAGTTTAGAGGTACATATTCAATTGTTCTCTTTACATTCAAGCTAATTCTTTGTGCTTTTTGAGTTTAATTCCTGTTTGATCTATTTTTACTCTATTTAGAAAATTTAATTTACCTTACGCTCAATTAAACTTAAAACATGCAAGAACATTAAATCTTAGTCTTAAAGCTTAAAATCATAAACTTATAATGCTTACTTAAACTCAAGAACATCAAATTAAACAAGAACAACAGTTAAAAAACTCAAATCGCATAAAGCAAGTACTTTGTCATTTTAAGCAAAGACTGCAATTACAGTGAACAAGAACTGAAATTTAAAAGAGCTTGAGCTTGAATTAAACTAAACAGAATTTAAAAAGCTTGAAAACTTATATTAAACTTGCAAGAAAAGTAAATTCAAAAGTAAATTTGCATAAACTGAATTTAAAGAACTTTAAATTAGCATTTGAAAATTAAAGAACAAGAACAAGTAAATAGATTGGTCTGTCACCCTAATCGCTAAAGTAACTACAAAAAGTTTAAAAAGAACTTAAGAAGAACAATAAAGAAAAACCTAAAAGTTATGGGCCGATATGTCACCCTAAACATGCTTTTTCCTAAACCTATAACTAGGTATTTATACATAAAGAACCCTAAGCTCGGAGCTGCAGCCTTAATTTTAAACTTTGGCAAACTTATTGGTTTAGTCTTGATAGGGTTCTTGAGTGGAATCTAACGTTTAGTAGAATATTGGTTAGGTAAGAGTGAATCTCTTCAAAATACTGAACTTGGACCATATCCTAGCTTGAATAAAATGGATAAGTATTGTCTTTGCATAGTTTCCTAATGTTTCAAACTTCTTGAAAAGAAGAAAAAAAGGTGTAGCCGGACTTGCTTCAGGCTACTTAAAACTCTAAAAACTTCCATTTGGTTTGGACTTCTTATAGCAAACTCTTAACAATTCTGAAATTTTTAAGGATACTTTCTTTAACTCCTTGTTTGGTGCAATTTGAGCTTTTTCCTGGGGACTTCTTAAGAAAACAAAATTGAATTTCTATTTTGCGGCCCCTTGCTTTTGGAAAGCCTTTATGCAACCTTTAAACTCTTCCAAGCCAAATCCCTCTTTAAATAAGAATAGCATAAATCCTGGTCAACTTAGGAATTCCTCTTTTAACTAGGAAAATCTTTAGGCAGCTTTTACTTTTGAATTCATATCAGATTTTAAATCACCTTGCCACATAATCATGCCATATCAGTATCCAAATCATTTCCTTTGACTAATAAGATTTAACTTCTTGTTTTGTCATCCCATAATGATCCCATATATATGCACCTAAATAGAATATACCATGGACTTGCATTCAAATCTTGGAAATTTAAATTGCCTTGGACATAAACTGAACAAGTCTTTTGTTGATTCTTGCACGAATTTCACTTCAAGACTCAACATATTTTTGAACCCTAAGTGCAGCATAGCAAATCTTGAACCAATTTATTACTTTCACTCTAAGATTAACCAAGAACTCCAAGAGTCATCAAGAATTTGCCAAATCAATCAAGATTCCTCCAAATGTAGCAAAGAACTTATCAAGATTGCTCAAGATTCACCAAGATTTACCAAGATTCAATAGTTTCTTCAAGATTTCCTATGCAAAAGGCAAATTAAGGACATTAAGGTTAAAATAACATTATTTCATCAAGAAATAAGTAAAAACCACACATTTAAGTACTAAAAATGACTATTTCATAAAGTTATCAATGGCCATAACAGAAGCGCTTCTATTTTTTTGTTGCCTCAGAATTTAGCAACTTTTTTCTTCTAATCGTTGAGAGTGACTCTAGAAATGTTGTTAATTAGTCTCTCAATGCTTCCCTCGTGCCTTGGCGCATGAAAAACATCTCCAATAAACTGCAAACAACATATCGAATCCAAGATTAAAAGTGTTCTAACACTCTCATTCTTAGGAAACAAAACTCATTTACAAATGGTTTGGCTAAGAACGATGCTAAAAACACCGTGAACTTTCAACTTTCTTTTAAATTTGTTATGTGCTCCATTCTCTATCTTTTCTGCTTGCTATGGTTTCCTTTTTTCTTTTATGAACTATGTACTTGGCTCTTTGTTCTATTGATATACCTGCAATTTGAATTGCTCAAAAATCTTCTTAATGTATGCCTTTTGAGACAAATCGAAAAGTCTCATTGAACGATCCCTTAGGATCTTAACTTCGATTACATACTTTGCTTCATCCATACTCTTCATGTTAAAATTTAAAGATAACCACTTTATAATGGCCATAATCATCTCTGTATCTTCCAACTAATAATGTGTCATCAACATGTAATGATACAATGATGTCTCTTGGACTATTTGACGCGCACACAATGATCATCATCAATGATCAAAACCGCATAATGAATAATGGTTTTGTGAAATTTGAATTTCCATTGTCTTGATTATTGTTTAAGGCCATATTTGATTCGCAAAAAATAATTTTTATATTTTTCTGTGTTTGTTTGATACAAAATTAGTTAATTAACGAAAAATGACTTACTATTTAACAAAAAATAAAATCATTTTTCTAAAAACTGAAAAGGAGAAGATAATTTTTGAAAAAAAGATTTTGCGTAGGACTACTTATTAAGTTTGTGAGCATAATTCTACTCAAGTCAAATCTCGAATATGATTACAATCTCGAATATGATTACTAAACTTGAGCTTAATTTAACCAAATCTGAAATATTATTATATTAACAAAAATACTTTCCAATTTTATTAAAAAATTAAATTGTTAATTTTAAAAATTTTATAATATTTTAATTAAATATTTTATAGTTTTATTCAAGCCTAACTTTGCAAATGATGTTTAAGTTCATAATTAATTTGGTTTGATCGAAATATTATTATATTAATAAAATAACATTTTTAATTTCAATTAAAAAGTTTTAAAATATTTTAATTTTAAATATTTTAATTTTTATATTATTAAGCATAAATGTTTTTCATATTTCAATAATAGATAGCATTATATATTTTATTTTAATAAAAAATATTAATTAAGTATATAGTTGTTAATTTGATAAATTGTCAATGCCATATACTGTTCATTGTTTGTGCTTTCGAGTTGGTA